>CAXITT010000728.1:83097-123390 GCA_964033795.1 Lymnaea stagnalis | reverse complement strand
ACTAGAAACTGTTTTGGGTCGTATCTTTAATATTGTTGATTATATGGTATCGTCCTTTGTTAGGCACTGTTTACAACGAGCCAATTAAAATTAAAATAGGAGATTAATTTCTCCCAATACAAGTCAGTGCGTAACAGGTAGTTTTTAAGGGCTGTTCAAATCTCCCTAGGGATACGTGTAGATCGTTTATTGGCAAGGAAATCTTTCTTACACGCGTGTATTATGCGAGACCTTATTTTCAAGTATTACCCTAAATCTTCTCGCATTATACGCTGTCACATATTATGGTGGTGTGTAATATTAAATGTAAAGATTATACAATTTTCTAGGGAATTACATCATGCCTTGCTTGTAAGTTATTCTTGTCAATCGTCATAACGACAAGCTGGACAGATGGACTTAAATGTAACGGCAGACCGAATGCAACTTTACACCGGAACTAATACCGCGTCAAGTTTTACGGGCGTGCAGTAAACTTAATTTTGCTCAGTTTTCCGGCCATTGTACTCCACCTGTTTTCGGTTTGTTAGAATCGGACATTCAAAAAGCTCTATTATGTATGTGTTGGTATCCAATCAAAGCTTAACCATTTCATGATATTTTTGTATACCAACTTCGGCGATATGTCTGTGAGAAATGGCCAAACTATATAAAATGATAAAATAACAAAGACGCACATGAAAATAACAATTTACATAGATTTTGTTCAATATGAAAGGGATATTTCACATATGAACTGGATTACAATTTTTGTTTTTAAAGTTATTGAAATTGAAAAAAAAAATCTGCCACTAAAGAATAATATTGTATAAGATAGTATAATATAATATCCATTATTGATCCAATTAAATGTTGCTTTTTTTCTATTACATTGTTTATATTCATTTTCAGCACAGAAATAAATACACATTTTAACCAAGACAACTTTTTACAATTATAACAATTTAATAACTAGACGTCTAAAGTATTTTTAGCGTGGAAATTCAGGCATAAATGAACTGACATTGTGACAATAATGACTTAATTAATGATCATTTAGATTTGGTAACCACGCTGGGGGAGCCCGCTGGTAAATTCGTCAAGACAGTTGAACTAAAGAATTTGTATTTCATTCGGTCCTTACTTTAAGAGAAACAATTCGTCTTATCAAGCTGATCTCGGGTATCCTTGATGAAGTTGCTGTGATGTGATCTTAGGTCATGCCCTGCACGCGTGCTTGCATG
The DNA here is from genome assembly GCA_964033795.1 of Lymnaea stagnalis. Taxonomy (NCBI): domain Eukaryota; kingdom Metazoa; phylum Mollusca; class Gastropoda; family Lymnaeidae; genus Lymnaea; species Lymnaea stagnalis. Next base: position 122,167 of record CAXITT010000728.1, on the reverse strand, counting down.
CAGGGTGGTAGCTCCAGCTCGTCACTTTGGCCGCGAGGTTCAAAGAGTCGGCCGTGCCATTCACGCTCTCGATGGCAACGGTCGCCGCCCCGGGCCTCCCACAATGTGATGAAGTGGCTGGGATATGATCTTAGGTATCTGTGATGAAATGGCTGGGATATGATCTTAGGTATCTGTGATGAAGTGGCTGGGATATGATCTTAGGTATCTATGATGAAGTTGCTGGGATATGATCTTAGGTATCTGTGATGAAGTGGCTGGGATATGATCTTAGGTATATGTGATGAGGTGGCTGGGATATGATCTTAGGTATCTGTGATGAAGTGGCTGGGATATGATCTTAGGTATCTGTGATGAAGTGGCTGGGATATGATCTTAGGTGTCTGTGATGAAGTGGCTGTGATGTGATCTTAGGTATCTGCGATGAAGTGGCTGGGATGTGATCTCAGGTATCTGTGAGGAAGTGTCTGGGATGTGATCTCAGGTATCTGTGATGAATTGTGTTGGATGCATCATCCAAAATTCGGAAACCTTAAGATTTGTAAAAACCGGTTAAAAGACTCGATATACTCCAGCACATTTAATTGATATGCTAGACACGCTTTATCAATATCTATTTTAAATGTCAAATCCTGAGTGTACTAATAAAGGAAGCGAGCACTCGGAGGAGACAAGTCAGCTCACTTTTGGCGCCTGGTCATGTTTGTGCAATAAACTGCATTGAATTTACCTCCCCTTAATTTTAATATTTTTAGTAATAGTTATTCCCCCTGTTTCATTGGACTGTTCGTCCCCGGATATGCACTCCCGGTAATGACGAGTAGCGCAAGACCCAAGCGATCCAATATTGACCCGCCATTAATCTGCTGCTGGATTCTACTCCAGGGGCGTGGATGTGCATACGAGGGCGTAGGGTTACACGCGTGAAAGCAAATAACGGAAGCTGTTCAGGTGAGTGAATTGGTCCAAGAGCTAACAAAGGCGTGTTACAGGGAGGGCTGGGAGGGACGCGATGGAGGTGTCTCAGTTCAATTCGTTGCAGTTCATTCGTGAATTCATTGCTCATAGTCGGCAACCAGCGGCAACCGAAAGCAACGGACGGCAAATATGGACACCCAATAGCGATGTCTGTAAATATGTAAACTCAGTAGTGCTGTCTGTAAATATGTAAACCCAAGAGTCATGTCTCTAAATATGTAAACTAAATAGTCTTAATAAATTTACTTTACAAAACATGAACTCAAGTAACGCACATATAAGAATGCCAATTTTCGCTACACCCCTTCCTCACCCATCAAACGTCACTGCACACTTTTAATTTCATTCCCATAAACTATATTTATATTCTCATGTCCCAGCGACTTTTAAACCAAATATTTATTACACCATATTTAAATGAGTTGATTTTTATTTTCCGAAAAGAAAAAAAAATATTACACACCAAACACAAATGCGATGTTAAAAAGTAAAATATCATATGGCATAGTTATCGAAAATTAAATTGTGCGCTCTATTAAACGTACTATTGGACCATACTTTCTTTCAAAAATAGAGAACTATATCTAATATAATTCAATTAATTATTTTACAAACCAATTATTCATGTAGCAAACGTCTCCTTTTTAACTAAAGAACTCCGTTACTAACACACCATTACTAACTACACCATAGCTGTTGCTCCTGCTAGAACATAACAACATTAACATAGCCTTATCCCATACCCAAATATACGTCACAAAATACAAAGCATATAGCAAAAGCGACGAAAATAATCTCAGTACCAAATACGCTGATTAGGAAGCAGCCAGCTTGTTATGAAGCAGTCGGAAATGGAAGCAGTCACACCTGAAGAGTAATATGCATAAGAGATCTACATTTCTTTTCACATGATTTTAAAATTTAAAAAAAAAAATATATATATTGTGTTTTTTTTAAATGAAAGAAACTACTATCATATAAACAACTTTTATTTTTCTACTTAAGTTGTCTAACATTTTGATGTCCATTTAACACCTATAAAAATATTAGTCTTTGAAAATTAAGAGAAAAACTCTAACGCATCCTTTTACCACTTAGATCTGTTGCTCTAAACTTTGAGCACGTTATCTTATAAACGCAAACGACTTTCTTTTGAGAGTTTATACATCTCTGAAACAAAATTAAACTTAATCAGAGCAAGTAAGACACTAATGGAACAACTGTGTTATGTGTTAAAATCTCTTAAGAAATGTCGGGAAATTATTTGAGAATTGGAACATTCCTAGGAGTGAAACTTTATCTAAGTTGTGGGTATCTTTATCTGGAAGTATAGAGTAGTCGCAACAATAAAAAAACAACAGAGACTACGCTGGGCAGGGCATATTGAAAGGTTGCCGGAATGAAGAGCAAAAAAGGTGATATACAGCAAGAAACCTAAGGGGCAGACGACTCGCCGGTTGCCCAAAGCTGAGATGGATCGACGATGTAGAGAAGGATTTACACCAGTTGGGGGTTTGCTCATAGAAGCGGAAATCCATGGATCGATCCGAAAAAGAAAGGATGTGGTGGAACAGTTCAGGGCCCTACATTGGCTGTAGTGCCACTGATGATGATGACTGAGAATTTATATCTGAGCATGTTTCTATTTTTGGCAGTAGGAACACTCAACAGCCAATTTTGGTAATAGTGAAGCACAAATTTGTGGAACGATATGAACACTTACTATTTATGTCAGTTATATCCTAATTGGAACAATGTACTATGCAACCCTACAGCTGATAGTACATAGAAAACTGTTTTAAGCAAGCCTACAGCTGATTGTAAATTAAGCACACTATAAGGCAAGCCTACAGCTGATTTTACATGGAGCACTGTATTAGGCAAACCTACAGCTGATTTTGCATTGAGCACTGTATTAAGCAAGCCTACTGCTTATTGTACATTGAGCTCTGTAGTAGGCAAGCCTACAGCTTATTATAAATTGAGCACTGTATTAGGCAAGCCTACAGCTTATTGTAAGTTAAGCAGTCTATTAGGCAAACCTACAGCTGATAATACATTGAACACTGTATTAGGCAATCCTACAGCTTATTGTACATTGAACACTATTAGGCAAGTCTACAGCGGATAGTACATTGAGCACTGTATTAGGCAAGCAGACCGCTTATAGTTCGTTGAGCACTGTATTAGGAAAGCCTACAGCTGATAGTACATTAAACTCTGTATTAGGCAAGCCTACAGGTGATAGTACATTAAAATCAGTATTAAGCAAGCCTAGAGCGGATAGTACATTGAAGTCGTTTGTACTGTGACTTGAATTTATATTTTTAAAGTAACCCAAACCCCACCTATATCCTCACCAACATAATCCACTATCTAACTATATCCTCACCAACATAATCCACTATCTAACTATTCCTCACCAACATAATCCACAATCTAATTATTCCTCACCAACATAATCCACTATCTTACTATATCCTCACCCACATAATCCACTATCTAACTATATGCTCACCAACATAATCCACTATCTAACTATATGCTCACCACATAATCAACTATCTTACTATATGCTCACCAAAATAATCCACTATCTAACTATATGCTCACCAACATAATCCACTATCTAACTATATGCTCACCAACATAATCCACTATCTAACTATATCCTCACCAACATAATCCACTACCTAACTATATCCTCACCAACATAATCCACTATCTAACTATATCCTCACCAACATAATCCACTATCTAACAATATCCTCACCAACATAATCCACTATCTAACTATATCCTCACCAACATAATCCACTATCTAACTATATGCTCACCAACATAATCCACTATCTAACTATATGCTCACCACATAATCAATTATCTTACTATATCATCACCAACATAATCCACTATCTAACTATATGCTCACCAACATAATCCACTATCTAACTATATGCTCACCACATAATCAACTATCTTACTATATCCTCACCAACATAATCCACTATCTAACTATATCCTCACAAACATAATCCACTATCTAACAATATCCTAGCAAACATAATCCACTATCTAACTATATTCTCACCAATATAATCCACTATCTAACTATATGCTCACCAACATAATCCAATATCTAACTATATCCTCACCAACATAATCCACTATCTAACAACATCCTCACCAACATAATCCACTATCTAACTATATCCTCACCAACATAATCCACTATCTAACTATATGCTCACCAACATAATCCACTATCTAACTATATGCTCACAACAAAATCCACTATCTAACTATATCCTCACCAACATAATCCACTATCTAATTATATGCTCACCAACATAATCCACTATCTAACTATATGCTCACCAACATAATCCACTATCTAACTATATGCTCACCAACATAATCCACTATCTAACTATATGCTCACCAACATAATCCACAACCTAACAATATCCTCACCAACATAATCCACTATCTAACTATATCCTCACCAACATAATCCACTATCTAACAATATCCTCACCAAAATATTCCACTATCTAACTATATCCTCACCAACATAATCCACTGTCTAACTATATGCTCACCACATAATCAACTATCTTACTATATCCTCACCAACATAATCCACTATCTATCTATATGCTCACCAACATAATCCACTATCGAACAATATCCTCACCAACATAATCCACTATCTAACTATATCCTCACCAACATAATCCACTATCTAACTATATGTTCACCACATATTCAACTATCTTACTATATCCCCACCAACATAATCCACTATCTAACTATATCCTCACCAACATAATCCACTATCTAACTATATGCTCACCAACATAATCCACTATCTTACTATATCCTCACCCACATAATCCACTATCTAACTATATGCTCACCGACATAATCCACTATCTAACTATATGCTCACCAACATAATCCACTATCTAACTATATCCTCACCAACATAATCCACTACCTAACTATATCCTCACCAACATAATCCACAATCTAACTATATCCTCACCAGCATAATCCACTATCTAAGAATATCCTCACCAAAATAATCCACTATCTAACTATATGCTCACCAACATAATCCACTATTTAACTATATCCTCACCAACATAATCCACTATCTAACTATTCCTCACCAACATAATCCACTATCTAACTATATCCTCACCAACATAATCCACTATCTAACTATATTCTCACCAACATAATCCACTATCTAACTATATCCTCACCAACATAATCCACTATCTAATTATATCCTCACCAACATAATTATATATCTAACTATATGCTCACCAACATAATCCACTATCTAACTATATCCTCACCAACATAATCTACTATCTAACTATGTCCTCACCAACATAATCCACTATCTAACTATATCCTCACCAACATAATCCGCTATCTAACTATATCCTCACCAACATAATCCACTATCTAACTATATGCTCACCAACATAATCCACTATCTAACTATATCCTCTCCAACATAATCCACTATCTAACTATATCCTCACCAACATAATCCACTAGCTAACTATATCCTAACCAACATAATCCACTATCTAACTATATCCTCACCAACATAATCCAATATCTAACTATATCCTTACCAACATAATCCACTATCTAACTATATCCCCACCAACATAATCCGCTATCTAACTATATCCTCACCAACATAATCCCCTATCTAACTATATCCTCACCAACATAATCCACTATCTAACTATATCCTCACCAACATAATCCACTAATCTAACTATATCCTCACCAACATAATCCACTAATCTAACTATATCCTCACCAACATAATCCACTATCTAACTATATCCTTACTAACATTATCCACTATCTAACTATATCCCCACCAACATAATCCACTATCTAACTATATCCTCACAAACATGATCCACTATTTAACTATATTCCCACCAACATAATCCGATATCAAACTTTATCCTCACCAACATAATCCGCTATCTAAATATATCCCCACCAACATAATCCACTATCTAACTATTTCCTCACCAACATAATCCACTATCAAACTATATCTACATTAACATAATCTGCTATCTAACTATATCCTCACCAACATAATCCCCTATCTAACTATATCCTCACCATCATAATCCACTATCTAACTATATCCTCACCAACATAATCCACTAATCTAACTATATCCTCACCAACATAATCCACTATCTAACTATATCCTCACCAACATAATCCACTATCTAACTATATCCTCACCAACATAATCCACTATCTAACTATATCCTCACCAACATAATCCACTATCTAACTATATGCTCACCAACATAATCCACAATCTAACTATATCCTCACCAACATAATCCACTATCTAACTATATCCTTACCAACATAATCCACTAACTATATCCTCACCAACATAATCCACTATCTAACTATATCCTCACCAACATAATCCACTATCTAACTATATCCTCACCAACATAATCCACTATCTAACAATATCCTCACCAATATAATCCACCATCTAACCATATCCTTACCAAAATAATCCACTATCTAACTATATCCTCACCATCATAATCCACTATCTAACTATATCATCACCAGCATAATCCACTAATCTAACTATATCCTCACCAACATAATCCACTAATCTAACTATATCCTCACCAACATAATCCATTATCTAACCATATCCTCACCAACATAATCCACTATCTAACTATATCCTCACCAACATAATCCACTATCTAACTATATCCTCACCAACATAATCCACTATCTAACTATATGCTCACAAACATAATCCACAATCTAACTATATCCTCACCAACATAATCCACTATCTAACTATATCCTTACCAACATAATCCACTATCTAACTATATCCTCACCAACATAATCCACTATCTAACTATATCCTCACCAACATAATCCACTATCTAACAATATCCTCACCAACATAATCCCCTATCTAACTATCCGTTACCTGACCGTAACTTCAAACAAAGAGTCTCAAACACTGTAGCCGTGATCACCATGTTAAGAACAACACCATCTCAGCCCTTCACTCCCACCACAACAACAAATCATCTATCATCGACACAAATCAGTCAACACTACTATCTCTCCACCACCCCCGCAACACACTATTAGTCATTAACACTAAAACGCCACGTGTCCCGATGCAATACTGTGCGACACAATCTCGCCTCCATATACGACACCATCTCGCCTCCACATACGCCACCATCTTGCCTCTACATACGACACCATCTCGCCTCCACATACGACACCATCTCGCCTCCACATACACCACCATCTCGCCTCCACATACGACACCATCTCGCCCCCCCATACGACCCCATCTCGCCTCCACATACGCCACCATCTCGCCTCCACATTCCCACCCTCGCCACCATATACGACACCATCTCGCCTCCACATACGCCACCCCCTTGCCTCTACATACGACACCATCTCGCCTCCACATACGACACCATCTCGCCTCCACATACACCACCATCTCGCCTCTACATACGATACCATCTCGCCTCCACATACGACCCCATCTCGCCTCCACATACGCCACCATCTCGCCTCCACATACGCCACCATCTCGCCCTCCACATACGCCACCACCTCGCATCCACACATGCAGTGATCCACACCACCCCCTGACACCCAAAATTCCCTGGTCAAGATTATCTCACCTCCCAGTTTAGAATTCTCAAACGGAACGATGTCAAGTGCCGATAAGGACCCAAGGAGTAGATTTCAATCAGGCTGTACCCGGTTAGAGGTCAATAAGTAAACGGGCGAGAAGTGCATGATATCCTAGTCTGAGGCCCGTGAGTGTCCCACCTCCAATATCTCACTCATTCCATCATTCTATATAATAATAATACTAATAATAAGACGTCTTATATAGTGCGGTACCCCAGCCTAGGGCTGGGCTCACCACGCTGTACATAAAATTTTTATCAAAAGAGACATAATTATGACATTAAAATAAAATACATTTATGAAAAAAAGAACAGCAATGTATATTCACCCACCCCACCACATAACTTTTACAAGACAAACCATGGACGGCAGCCAGCAAGATCATTTATCGGTCAGAGGAGGGGAATCAGTCAGGGTAGTATAATTTAAAAAGATATGTTTTGAGTGCAGTTTTGAAGGCCTGGGTGGTTGGTATATTGCGTATGTCTAGTGGCAAAGAATTCCATTGCTTGGGGGCGCAGAAAGAGAAAGATCGTTCACCATATGTTTTAGTTTGTGTTTTGTTTCGTTTATGAAATGGACTGACGCAGTTCTAAAAGAGAGATAATGTTTAAACATCTGTACCACAAAGCAACTCAAGAACAGTCACTTTAGAGTGGAATGTAAACGCAGGCATGACCAGTTCAGAGTTTGTGGCAGAATTAAAGGATTCATTTCCTCATACAGTTTGAAAATTTGTAACATTCACAACTTCCGTATTGTAGCAGAAGAAAAATTGTGTCAGACTGCTGAAATGTAAGAGAAGAGACATCAGTGTCAAAGGACAGGAGAAATATGAGAAAAGATATCCCAACATTCGTCAGAGGGAAGAAATGGGATTCCTTGTGTCTCCAACACGGTAATAAAAGCATACCTCAACATACACATCATTGGTGGAAACATGCTACGAGTAAAAATTTAAACATACACATCATTGGTGGAAACATGCTACGGATAAACATTTAAACATACACATCATTGATGGAAACATGCTACGAGTAAACATTTAAACATACACATCAGCGGTGGAGCAATGCTACGAATACAAATTTCAACATACACAATTGTTGTTGAACGATGTTACGAGCACATATTTCAACATACACAATATTGGTGGAGCGATGCTACGAATACACATTTCAACATACACACTAGGGGTGGAGGAATTCAAATGCTGTAGAAAGGTTTTGTCTCAATCTTAAAATGGCAACGGCCTATGAAAATAAAAATCTCAAATATGCCTATTAGTTTTGTTGTTTACACTTTACTTCCACTTGACAATCATTGGAAGCCATATAAGTATAAGGTCGACTCTCCAAACATCAACTGGTCATACAATAGCCTTAGAAACTTTGACTTTCATTTCTCCGATCACCCTATGTGAATACAGTGTGCACAGCTTTATTGATTGCGCCAAGCCCCCATGTAATTACTGTGGGGAAAGGTCAGTGTAATAACATTTCATTAAATCTTGGAGGTTTTCGTCGTGGTCAGCTTTTTGCTGTTCTGCCAGCTCTTCAGTGCGCGTTTGCTTAAGCTATAAGTGACTGGGTTCACCAGGTGCTGTTCTTTCTCACAGGTCCAAAATCGTTCATGGTGTGACTTAGAGATTCTCCAATTTGGGCTTTACAGTTTTATTGCGATAACGTAGTTAATGAAAATAAAGTTAGTAAGGGGATAACATAATATAAAATCTTTTTGAAGGGCTGGATAACTGATAATCATCATCATCAGTGGCACTACAGCCCATGTAGGGCCCTGACCTGTTCCACCACATTCTTTCTGTTTCGGAACGATCCATGGCTTTCCGCCTCCATGCGCGAACCCCCAACTGGTGTAATTGCTTCTCTCCATCGTCGATCCATCTCAGCATTGGGCAAGCGGCGAGTCGTCTACCCTTAGCCCTCTGCCTGTAGATCACTTTTGCTGCTCTACATTCCGGCATCCTTTCAATATGTCTTGCCCAGCGCAGTCTGCCTTTTTTAAATTGTTGTGACTTTGGGTGGTTCTTTGTACAATAAGTGTAGCTCTTGGTTTGCACGGATTCTCCAGACATCATTTTCTATCACCGGGCCGTATATCTTCCTGAGGATATGCCTCTCTCGTGTATTGAGGCGGTTCTCTGCTTTTCTGTTAAGGGTCCAAGTCTCACTTAGCTGACCATTAAATATGCGTGTAAAGAAATGATGGTCCCCGGGTAGATGGGACCCGCTAACCTTGGACGACAACTCATCTAAGAGAAGGAAACTCTGAAATCAAACCCGGGGATGGAGTCCCGGAAGGCGGATAACATTGGTGCAATGAAACATTCCGACAACTCCTGCGACGTCACTGGTGCCAAGCTGTATCATCCAATGATGTTGCCTTGGGTTATCCAGCGGCGTGGAGAGAGGCGATTTGCTGTTGGGTTATAATCCTTGAAGTATAATCACAGGCCATGTGGATTTCGTCCTCCGAAGCCCACTCCATCGTCACATTGTGACGGACGGATGCCAGCAAAAAAAATGAAAAAAAGAAATGAATGTTGGTAATTTAATAATAAGTTAATGGCTGATGACGTAGAGTTTTTGCTCCTAATAAATCCTGAAATAATCTTTACCCCCCCCCCCCAAATAAAACGGAACTTTTCCCAAGTCATTAAAGTTTTATTTTATAGTAACCCTTTCCATGGGCGCCCGCAGGTAGGGGGCAAGGTGGGGCACTTCCCCCCCCCCCTGGATTGATTGGATAAAAAATTTTTACAAAAAAATAGACAAGAAATGTATTAAAGTATAAGTTTTATTTTACAGTAACCCTTTCCATGGGCGCCCGCCGGTAGGGGGCAAGTTGGGCCACTTCCCCCCCCCCCCTGGATTGATTGGATAAAAAATTTTTACAAAAAAATAGACAAGAAATGTATTAAAGTAAAGAGAAAGTAACTAAGCTGATGTCCTTCCGTTCGTTCCCCATACAAATACGCTACAGTAAATTAAAACTATATTAAAACATTACTAAAATATTCCCCCCCCCCTGGAAAGTTAATCCATTTTTTTGCCCCCTCCCCCAACCCCATCCCCCCTAGAAAGTTTTCTGCGGGCGCCCATGACCCTTTCATCAAATGTTAAAGAAAAAAGGAAAAAAACAACAACAACATAGTATGGTAAAATACCGAGATAAGAAAACATGTCCAGCACTGTGAAGAGTGCGGAACGGAAAACAACTTAAAATAAAGTGTTCACAAACTTGACTTATAGGAATTCTGCTTGATCCATAATTGGAATGCCAAAAAAAATTATTTTATGACTAAATGAATTTTAACAATTTTTAAATTCTTTTTAAGTTAAAAATAGACACACATAAGGAAACACGTGGTTTAATTTTTCTCCATCCTTATGCAGTCTCAAGCACAAAAGATAGCTTCTTTTCTGTCAACATATCCTTCTCAACATATCCTTCTCGACATATTTCTCAACATGTCTTTCTCATTATATCGTTAAGGTGCCTATATCAGTTACCCTTGACGAAAGGCCTAACTAGCCATTGTTAAGGTGCCTATATTAGTTACCCTTGATGAAAGACCTAACTAGCCATTGTTAAGGTGCCTATATTAGTTACCCTTGATGAATGACCTAACTAGCCATTGTTAAGGTGCCTATAATAGTTACCCTTGATGAATGACCTAACTAGCCATTGTTAAGATGCCTATATTAGTTACCCTTGATGAATGACCTAACTAGCCATTGTTAAGGTGCCTATATTAGTTACCCTTGATGATTGACCTAACTAGCCATTGTTAAGGTTCCTATATCAGTTACCCTTGATGAATGACCTAACTAGCCATTGTTAAGGTGCCTATATTAGTTACCCTTGATGAAAGACCTAACTAGCCATTGTTAAGGTGCCTATATTAGTTACCCTTGATGAATGACCTAACTAGCCATTGTTAGGTGCCTATATTAGTTACCCTTGATGAATGACCTAACTAGCCATTGTTAAGATGCCTATATTAGTTACCCTTGATGAATGACCTAACTAGCCATTGTTAAGGTGCCTATATTAGTTACCCTTGATGAATGACCTAACTAGCCATTGTTAAGGTGCCTATATCTGTTACCCTTGAGGAATGACCTAACTAGCCATTGTTAAGGTGCCTATAGTAGTTACCCTTGATGAAAGGTCTAACTAGCCATTGTTGAGGTGCCTATATTAATTACCCTTGATGAATGACCTAACTAGCCATTGTTGAGGTGCCTATATTAGTTACCCTTGATGAAAGGTCTAACTAGCCATTGTTGAGGTGCCTATATTAGTTACCCTTGATGAAAGGTCTAACTAGCCATTGTTGAGGTGCCTATATTAGTTATCCTCGATGAAAGGCCTAACTTATCCTTACCGACATGTCTAACTTACCCTTTGGTTGTGTTAAGAGCCAAGCCAGTCACATACAAAAGTTTGCATTTATCGATTGGCAGCAAGTGTTGGCCGTCATGTGATTGCATGGAATTATTTTAATGACACACCAGTAGTGAACACGGGAGAGCACAGTTTACCATCTGCTCAGCTGACCTTTGGATGGTTGTCTTGTTTTTTTCCCCTTCAATTTTACTAAAAATAAAATTCAACAAAATCTTAAGCTAATAAAAATTATTTAAAACTTACAGATTAGTCAAATGTAGCATGGTTTCTTAATTGGTTTGTTGTGTGAATTCATCGTCTGATATTAAACACCGAATAAACAGACTAATCTAGAGTACAAGGAACTTAACACAAACTAAACATCCTTCACTGGAAGAACATTTTGATGGAAAATGTTATAGTAAAACTAAACAAATTTTGGAGGCTACATCCCACCCTCTTTATCACAGATACTTAGAATTAGCCAGTTCGGGACGAATTCTTTCTCTCAGGGCGAGGACTGAAGGATAAAAAAAGTATTTTGGTCCCTCAACCTGTACGAATTTACCGGCGTGCTGCCCCAGTAGTCACAAAACCAAATGAGACCCAGTAAGTCCCTGATGTGACTAAGAGAATTCACCTAATGTCTGTTTTTTCACTAGTGAAATAATTTAATTTAGATGTCCTGTGTTCAAATTTTGTTGTTGAAAATGTACAATGCTTTCACAAAACATTTCCATTTGTTTGGATCCATTAAATAATCTCATCTAATCTTATATTAAGCTGAAAATTTTTTACTTATGTCAATTGTAAAAAGTTGTAAAGATCAATTCAATTATAATAATCATTACACTGATTAACTTTAAAACTATATTTAAATCATTTATGTTTTGATAGCTCCTCATTTGAATTCAATCAAGATCACATTACTGTATCTGCTTGTTGTCCGTGGGTGCAGTAGATGACTGATGACTCCGGTTCTGACACGAAAGGTTCATGTGCAAGTGGGTACCAGGGATGGATGGCACCTCTCCAGGTGCAGAGTTACTCCGGACTTTTCTGGCGCGGCGTTTGTGTACTGCAGTAGCTGTTCTTCAGGCGACACGTTGTAGGGAGCCCGTGAGTACAGAGCAACGCCACGATGCTCGAACCTTTGCCAATTCTTCCCACTTGACCGGGTGTTATGTAGAACTGTATCAGTGAAGCGTTTAGGCAATCATTACAGCGTTTCTCCTCACCACCAGGAGACTGTCCTCCCTGCTCGAGCTTAACATAAACTACTCTTATTACCTTAAAAGATGCTGAGGAGAACTGCCTGCGCGCGCACCTCGATCTCTACGACCTTGTCCTGTCAACTGATAATTTTACTGAGAGTTTTCTTGTGAAAGTGCGTTTAAACTTCTCACAGGGTGATGATAATCCGTTCAGATGCACAGAGAACACCACAAAGTTGAAAAGTCCAACCATCAAAAAATCTTTTTTTAGATGCTCTGGAAGAAAGTTTGAAATCCATGTTTCTGAAAAAAATCTTAACGTCAAAACTCTTAGAGCAGTGGTTATCAAACTGTGGGTTGCGAGCTGTATTACAGGGTCGCTGCTTTTGGAAGGTTGAGAACCCTGGCTTAGAGCGATGTTGTTAAACACCTCTTTTGTGCCATCAGGGCAGGTCAGATAAAAACTGTGTTGTAATTAAACAGGAGCTAGGTGAATTAAGTCAATAAAAATAGAATCACTAAACTGCTTTTCTGAACTTTTTTTTTCTCCGATATCATTTCCTTTTTTTTTTTTCCTTTTTTTTTTGGTGGAGGGTGTAATATGTCATTTTAAATAAATCAGTGGATGCATGAGCCAGTAAAGAGTTTGAGAACTCCTGTTATTGACAGCTGACTAACGTACGCTACTGAAACTCCAAACTCATATCTTTAAGCTCAGCTCCCACGTAATCGCACACCTACATCTACTCCTTATCAGAAATATAACAATGTGGGAAAAGCCAAGTTTGACCTAACATAATGGTTCAGTCTGCGACTGTTAAGATGAAAATCTTGCCAGCACAAAAGATGTATTAACAGGAAATCCTGTCCAGGCCTGGTCTCATCACCTGAAAGGAACACAATCCGAATTTTTTAAATTTTGTATCTAAAATATAAATGATATTGTAAAATATTTCCTTCAGTGTATTCACCCCACCACGAGGTTAATCCATTTCTCTCCTATATTCAATGTCAATATACCTTAAAACCAACGGCCTCGTCACGTGAGATTGGACACAAATACTTCATCAACTCTTGAAGTTTTGGTGACTACACTATCGCCATAAACGATTAAAAGAGATTTTCATACACAAAGAAATCAATCATGTGATAAATACGTATGGCATATCTTTTTTACCGATTGTACCACAGTTAATTAAGTCATAAAGTAAATAACACCGTTATGTTCTTGATTAACGCTGCACTGAAAGCAATTAAACTCATTCCTCAGATAGTTATATGACTTCAATCACACGCTACTGAGAGGTTTACACACTCAGAGTTACGTAGATGTAGAAGATTGAGAATCAATCATACATTTTTGATAAATGCTCATCAACATAGAAATCCTAAAATCTAAATCTTCGATATTTAAATCTGTTAGTCATATGATAAACATATCATTATAGATAATAAGCATAGAGCTAAGATAAACATAAAATTATAGACACCAGTCACGGAGATAAGATTAATATTTCATTACAGACACCAATCGTGGAGCTGAGATAAACATACCATTATGGCAAAGATCATAGAACTAAGATAAACATTTCATTATGGATACACCAATCATAAAGCTATCAACAGCTAACAACAGGGTGTGAAGAATGTTTAGTTTTATGGAAAATAAATGCAGAAGATCCGCTCTCACCTCACCTGGTAAGTGGAAGTACAGCAATTCACAGGTGTTGCTAAGCTGACATTGACAGGAACGTTAGACATCCGTCGAACTGACATTGACAGGAATGTTAGACATCGTCAAACTGACTTTGACAAGAACGTTAGACATCCTCTGAATTGACGTTGACAGGAACGTTAGACATCGTCGAACTGACATTGACAGGAATGTTAGATATCGTCAAACTGACTTTGACAAGAATGTTAGACATCCGTTTACGTATATTTGTAGCTGGGTTTAGCTCTAGGCGTTTTGGCCTTGGGGGGGGGGGGGGGGGGGGGGGGGGTGGGGTCTGGATACAGCTGCAAAGTAACAATGTGTTATTTGGCTGCCTCAGTGGTTCTCCTTCTATCCGCTTTTACAGGTGATTGCGTTGTGTGGCGGTAAGTTGACGAAATGAGGCAAATTGTGAGGCCTGCTGGAGGTTCTTGTTGATGATTTTTAGAATATCCTTCCCTAAGTTATTCCAAAAGCTGCCTGGACCTCACTGGCATGTGTATGCTAGCGTATGCTTGCCATGAAGGTCGATCAACAGGCATTCCGAACAGGTTGCTAGACCAAAATTTGTTCTTGGGGCATATACGTTTTGATTGAAATGGCACCAACATTTGTCTTTTATTTTTTTCTTAATTTACCTGCAGCTGGTCGCCTTGAACATTTAATCTTGAAGTTAAAAATGTTTCTCTCGCGACTTTTATTCATAGCCCAGGTTGGACACTTGTTGCAAAACGTTGGAATGAAGACAGCTTAATAACGCACCCAACATAAACGTGCAAGGGAGTGAACCACATTAAATAGGTTATCGTCGGTGCAATTATACAATTGAATTGATAGACGTAAAAATCACATTAACTTATACCTGAGATATTAATATCGCGTATGTGTTTGATTGTTTCGCTTTTTTCAAACCGGTTATCGTTTTTATATCATCCAAAGTTTTAGACAGGATGTCGGTTGTTACAATGCTTTCCCACGTATGCACGTAAAATGTCTTATTGACGTATTTTATGAGAGCGAATGCAGGCAATTTTAAAAAAAAATATAATTTTAGAACCGTCAAAGCAACTTTGATTTTGATACATTTGGTACCAGCACTACCAGTTCCCAGACAGCGACCCTGTGCTCTGCACCTACACAAACTTGTGAATTGATATCTGAGCCTAAAGCAGAATACCTGGTTTTACAGACAAATTGAACGAGAATTTCATGCTAGTGAAACGTCTTCTATATTTTGGAAACGTTCGGTCCGGTTGGCCACTTGCAGTTCCTCCCTGTCTGATGCATTAGGGTGTATTTTTATCAAATCCTTTATATTAACTTCGCTTTTGAGTGTTTATTGCAAAATATTCAGATGGATAAATGATTCACCTCCCTCAACATATATCGAGCTGAAACTTGACATATGGACTCGTTGCTGATGACAACATATCCTTTCAAAATTTCAACATCGTCTGCCAACCCAAAAACTCAAAAAATCAGTTTTCCTGCTTTTCAAGGGCAAGTGAAGGAACTATGACGCCATTCATTTCACAAAATAAATTCCCCGATAACTGCGCTCAATGAAATTCTTTCTTTTTAAAAAAAAAAAATATCGCCATTGCATTTGGTGCTTAATATCTTCTTTTGTTTTTTCTGAAATGGTTGTTTAAATTAATCTGCGATGTAAAATCGGGTTGGGTCATTAGACTATTACTATAAGTTAAAACAATTTTAAAATGCATAAATGATTTATACTGAATTTTTTTTTTATTAGATGTTGTTTAATTAATTGCTATATTTTTTTTAATTCCTAAATATAATCGATATGGTCTAATGATGAGTTCAATAATGCTGAAAATAAAATTCCCGATAACTGCGCTAAATGAGATTCATAAAGGTACCCCGAGTGCGTTTTGATGCATAATTTTTTTTTCTTTAATCTTACCGTACAAGTCTAAATTTTATTAGGATGTAATAAATCTGCGGTGAAAAATCTGGTGGGACATTAGAACAGTACTAGGGTTATGACAAATGAAAAATGTTGTTCGCTGGTGTATCTAAAAGAGGGTCGGGGTAAACACTTTTCACGCTCTATCACCGTCGCCATTGTTTTGTGGGCTATAACTAGTTTACTTAATACATATTTGAAAGCCTTAAGTTAAAAGACCAACCTCTTAAAAACGGAGAAACTGTTTTATTGTTTCCATGGTAATCGTCCTTAATTCAATCTCTGCATTTTCGGACAACTGAAGAGGTGTTTTTTAATCGTGAAAGTGAATGTGGCAAATATCGTGTCCCCCGTCCCCCGCCCCCCCCCCAACATTTTTTTGGCACTAATACTAGCTACGCCACTAGGCAGTGTATCCAATGGCACCAAATTTGTCGATCATGTACGGCCGGATGTTTGATGAAAATTGAGTTCGCCGATGGATCTTGAGGGGACGAGGCGTCTAGGGAGCGCCCTCCCCAGAGAAGTTTGGATTATTTCAAAATCAAGATGTTCATTTTCGAGTATCCCTGAATTAAGAGGTTTTTTGTGTGACTTTTTGAGAGGCGCGAGAGGCGTCAGGGGAATTAGGGCACCCACTGCTGTGCATAAACTGAATGCACCCCGGTTGTGGCGTGCACCCAGGGTAATAATAATAATAATAATAAAGTTCATTTTAAAAAAACGCTTCATCCCCAAAGGCTCGAAGTGCGGTACAACGTCAACAAAATACAAATCTATAATTTACCACATTTAAAAAAAAACGCTTGGCACAAGCTTATAGTCAACCACATACTGTAAAATTGATCACCACATGGGAGGGGGATGCATATATTGAGGGTTCCCAAGACATGCGGGACAATTTAAGATGCAGGGATGCGTTTTGGGCCATACTTTTAATCGTTGTTCCCCCCCCCCACCGACAATTTTGATGGGGCATTTCAAAGTCTCTGGTCGGAGGCGCCACAACTGGCAATGATAACGAACAGATACATCTTTCATACCGCCCCAGCCCAACAAAAAGTACATTCATTTTATTTATTTCACCCATGAGGTTATGTTTTCGCTCTAGCTTATTACCACTCATTAAATCTTTATAGTCTTTGATAAATTCCAAATACAAAAAAAAAGCAATTTTTGGCCTATGACTGTATTTGGTTTTGAAACACTCTACACTTTATTTGAGAGCGACCGAAGAGATGCTAGTTAAAAATGTAGCTGTCAGTTAACCTTGGAGCAATCGCCTTGGCCGAGCAACCCATACGGTTACAGGGGGGGGTCTTGTGTATACTCGGGTTTTCAAGTTGTCACTTTTCTTATTATACATTATGAATGCCAGGTGGAAATAAAAAGGGGGGTGGTGGCAAATTTTACGGCTCTGTGTTATACAGATAATATATATATTTTTTTATTAAAGTTTTTCTTATTAGTAATATGACATTTATTTTGTTATTTTAAGTATCCTTAGGTTAACAAGAACAAAAATGGTTTCCAATCACAAAAAGGCGTTGCTAACATCAAATTGAAATAACTTCCCCTCGCTTGAATGAAGTGCTTAAATTATAATCTAACATCAATGAACACGTTGACCGAATACGGAGAAAAAAAAGGTTACTATTAAAAAATAACATTTCTAAATATTTCCACGATTTATCTATTATCGTAGGTGGCCCACCTAAACATCTTCAAATCATTTAAATCATGGATGACCCACCAACATTCTTCACATCACTAAAATCATGGGTGACCCACCAACATTCTTCACGTCACTAAAATCATGGGTGTCTCATCAACATTCTTCACGTCACTAAAATCATGGGTGACTCACCAACATTCTTCACGTCACTAAAATCATGGGTGACTCACCAACATTCTTCACGTCACTAAAATCATGGGTGACTCACCAACATTCTTCCAGTCACTTAAATCATGGCTGACCCACCAACATTCTTCACGTCACTAAAATCATGGGTGACTCACCAACATTCTTCCCGTCACTTAAATCATGGGTGACTCACCAACATTCTTCACGTCACTTAAATCATGGGTGACTCACCAACATTCTTCACATCACTTAAATCATGGGTGACCAGCCAACATTCTTCATGACACTTAAATCATGGGTTACCCACCAACATTCTTCACGTCATTTAAATCATGTGTGACGCACCTAAACATCTTCACGTCACTTAAATCATGGGTGACCCACAAACATTCTTCACGTCATTTAAATCATGTGTGACGCACCTAAACATCTTCACGTCATTTAAATCTTGGGGGACGCACCTAAACATCTTCACGTCATTTAAATCATGTGTGACGCACCTAAACATCTTCACGTCACTTAAATCATGTGTGACGCACCTAAACATCTTCACATCACTTAAATCATGGGTGACCCACCTAAACATCTTCACATCACTTAATTCATGGGTGACCCACCTAAATATCTTCACGTCACTTAAATCATGGGTGACGCACCTAAACATCTTCACGTCATTTAAATCATGTGTGACGCACCAACATTCTTCACGTCATTTAAATCATGTGTGACGCACCTAAACATCTTCAAGTCATTTAAATCATGGGTGACGCACCTAAACATCTTCACGTCACTTAAATCATGGGTGACGCACCTAAACATCTTCACGTCATTAAAATCATGTGTGACGCACCTAAACATCTTCACGTCACTTAAATCATGGGTGACCCACCTAAACATCTTCAGGTCATTTAAATCATGGATGACGCACCTAAATATCTTTACGTCACTTAAATCATGGGTTGACGCACCTAAACATCTTCACGCCATTTAAATCATGGGTGACGCACCTAAACATCTTCACGTCATTTAAATTATGTGTGACGCACCTAAACATCTTCACGTCACTTAAATCATGGGTGACCCACCTAAACATCTTCACATCACTTAAATCATGGGTGACCAACCTAAATATCTTCACGACACTTAAATCATGGGTGACGCACCTAAAATCTTCACGTCATTTAAATCATGGGTGACCCACCAACATTCTTCACGTCATTTAAATCATGTGTGACGCACCTAAACATCTTCACGTCATTTAAATCATGTGTGACGCACCTAAACATCTTCACGTCACTTAAATCATGGGTGACCAACATAAACATCTTCACATCACTTAAATCATGGGTGACCCACCTAAACATCTTCACGTCATTTAAATCATGGGTGACGCACCTAAACATCTTCACGTCACTTAAATCATGGGTGACCAACCTAAACATCTTCACGTCACTTAAATCATGGGTGACCCACCAACATTCTTCACGTCATTTAAATCATGGGTGACGCACCTAATCATCTTCACGTCATTTAAATCATGTGTGACGCACCTAAACATCTTCACGTCACTTAAATCATGGGTGACCCACCTAAACATCTTCACGACATTTAAATCATGTGTGACGCACCTAAACATCTTCACGTCACTTAAATCATGGATGACCCACCTAAATATCTTCACATCACTTAAATCATGGGTGACCCACCTAAACATCTTCACATCACTTAAATCATGGGTGACCCACCTAAATATTTTCACGTAACTTAAATCATGGGTGACCCACCAACATTTCTTCACGTCATTTAAATCATGGGTGACCCACCATAACATCTTCACGTCATTTAAATCATGTGTGACGCACCTAAACATCTTCACATCACTTAAATCATGTGTGACGCACCTAAACATCTTCACATCACTTAAATCATGGGTGACCCACCTAAACATCTTCACGTCATTTAAATCATAGGTGACGCACCTAAACATCTTCACATCACTTAAATCATGGGTGACCCACCAACATTCTTCACGTCATTTAAATCATGTGTGACGCACCTAAACATCTTCAAGTCACTTAAATCATGGGTGACCCACCCAAACATCTTAACATCATTTAAATCATGTGTGACGCACCTAAACATCTTCAGTCACTTAAATCATGGGTGACGCACCTAAACATCTTCACGTCACTTAAATCAGGTGTGACGCACCTAAACATCTTCACGTCACTTAAATCATGGGTGACCAACCTAAACATCTTCACGTCACTTAAATCATGGGTGACCCACCAACATTCTTCACGTCATTTAAATCATGGGTGACGCACCTAAACATCTTCACGTCATTTAAATCATGTGTGACGCACCTAAACATCTTCACGTCACTTAAATCATGGGTGACCCACCTAAATATCTTCACGTCACTTAAATCATGGGTGACCCACCTAAACATCTTCACTCACTTAAATCATGGGTGACTCGCCTAAACATCTTCACGTCATTTAAATCATGTGTGACGCACCTAAACATCTTCACATCACTTAAATCATGGGTGACCCACCTAAACATCTTTGCATCACTTAAATCATGGGTGACTCGCCTAAACATCTTCACATAACTTATTATTTTTCGTCCGTCCAAGATCGACGATGACCGTTGAGTCGTCCGGTGACTGATGTCTTGTGCGGGTGACTTTTGTTTAAAGTGAGGAAGAGTTGCGCGGCATCAACCTCACTCTATCGTCCGGGCCCACCATATCCAGTGACAAGACTCTTACGTCAAGACGACCAGGGATGGGTATGGTTGCAGGAATTGTCATCGTATGCGCCTTACGGGACTCCAACTCCGGGTTTGAATTCAGAGTTTCCTTCTCTTAGATGAGTTGTCGACCAAGGTTAACGAGTCTCATCCACCCGGGTTGATGTTTTTTTGCTTGACTGGCCTTAGGCTGGACCTTAAGCCCAGACCACCAACTTGAGGTTTGTTCAGTTTAGACCATTCACATCACTTAATTCATCCGTGACCCACCTAAATATTTTTCTATCGTTGCCTATGTTATACTAAATTTTCAGGCACCACCCCAATCCTACAAAGATTGTTTTTTCCTATTTTTTAAAAGTGTGTGTGTGTGGGGGGGGAGGGGGGTATGTTAATGATTTGTTCAATGTGTGCTTGTATTTGTTTCGAGATTACATGTGCATATGTTTCAATGTGCTTTTAAAAAAATATTTTTGATGTTTTTGCGTATGCAGTAAAAAAAAAAAAAAATTTTTGAGGGAGAAAATTAAGAAAATGTGAAACGAGATTTCTCCAGAAGTTTAGCCATCTACATAACCGTTTCTGAAGAGATAATAAATCACGTACAATAACATCAATGCAAACAAAAATGCGACTGTAATGAATTTATGCGAAAGACTAGGTTCATAGGAGTTGATGATCTCCACCCAAAAAATATGGAATGAAATCGAATCATTTTTATTCCTTTGTCCCGGTCTTTTAAAAACAAATCCTATGTGCTAACATCGCTAAGAACTTTCCCATTTTTATCCACTATTGTTTTACAGCCGAGTACGTTATAATGGGGTAACGTTGTATTTCTTCATCTGTTTCTGTTCATTTATTAAAAATATAATCTGAAACAGATTTTTTTTTTTAATAAGTCGTGTTTAATGTTGCATCCTCAGGTACGCAGTACCATCCTACGCAAAAAGAATTGATATAATATCTATAACTAGCCGACACGCGGTGTAGCATACGTCGCAGAATTGCTCATAGATGAGTGAAGACTTCGTGAAAGACACAGTTGTCCAAACGGAGTTGGTTTGAGGATACAACTGTGATTGCGTGAAAAGATGGAACTCTGGAGAGAGCTACATACAACTGCCCGTGACTGAAGACCGATTTTGGTAGATAGTGGCATATCTTTCTGAAAGTTTTTCACCGTGCCCTATTAATTGTCATTGGCGAAGGCTAATCTAAGAGGAAATTGTCGCCGTGTAACGGGAAAAGGTAAATTTGAATCTGATGGTGAGAGGGCAATCCAGGTGATAAGGACAGTTTGTGCGGTGGCAGCTGCAACAGTTCGAAACTGTAGCACATTGCGGTTCCATGATATGCAATGCGAAGCGGGTAGCCATGTCCGCAAAGAAAGGGGGAAAAGAACGGGCACAAACAGCAGCACGAAGAACGTGGTTCAAAGAAGAGAGCAATGAGACACACCTGTCAGCAAAGCAAATCAACCAAAGGGGAGCTGGCTCAGAGCTTGTTGGGGTGTGCGCATGGCTGGCAAGCGAGGGTGGTGCAGGAGGGGGTGGGGCGGTAGCTCCACCGCAGTGCGCATGTCTCGAGACCAACGATCAGCAGGCAGGGGAAGGGAGGGTTTGCCTGCGTCTTGTTTGCTCTGGTGTATCTATATATAGCTTGCGTCGTCGTCTTCTTGCCCTAGTTTTTCTGGCGTATTATATATATATATATATATATATATATAGATTTTTTGTATTTTACAATCGCTAATATATACTTACATATATCTGTGATAGTGACAACAAGCGCAATTTTTTTTTTTTTTATCTTTATTTTTATTCTTTTTTTTTTTTGTCTTGTTTGCTCTGGTTTATCTATATATAGCTTGCGTCGTCGTCTTCTTGCCCTATTTTTTCTGGCGTATTATATATATATATATATATATATATAGATTATTAGTATATTACAATCGCTAAAATATACTTGCAGTTATCTGTGCAAGTGCCAACAAGTGCAAATTTTTTTTTTTTAATCCCTATTTTAATTCAATTTTTTTTTCTTTCATTCGTCGACGGACCGGGGACGGGGGTGTTCATGTAAGGGATCTTAACATTATTATAGCTCAGGGCCTCTCTTTTAATTAATCAGCAAGAGAATTTCATTTTTTATTAAATTGCTAATTTGCAGCTAACCGCTTTTCAGAATTTCCTGGAAATGAGCGAATACATTTAAATTTAGAAATTATCAAATTATACCCCGCAGATACGGTTAAACCCTTGTATAAGCATGTTATACTTATGGCAATAATTTAATGCGTTAAACCAGTGGTTCTCAACCTGTGGCTCGCGACAACTTTGGGTTTCACAGGGGTCTCCTAAGCCCATCGGAAAACACATATACTTTACAGTTATGAAGTAGCAACGAACATATCTTTATGGTAGGGGATCACCACTGCATAACGAAGTGTATTGAAGGGTCGCGGTAATAGGAAGGTTGAGAACTACTGCGTTAAACTTAAATTGTCATATTAATAATATTAGTAATGGATTACTAAAATGGTCTTCGCCCTGCTAATAACAGTAAAGTAACGCTCTAGACAATCTTCTAGCAACCTGATCAGGAAAAGAATTTTCATTTTTTTTTACATTTTTTTTTTTTACCTCACATGACCATACGCTAACCCTAGATTAATAATTTCCCATCACGTGCCAAGCTCTAATGAGACAAACACAAATTTTACCAATCGGTCGCTACTGGACAGGTGCCCACCGATGCCCAAAGTTGACCGAAGTTTCGTATTTTAGTAGCGCGTGGGCAGCCAGCCAATCGCGACGCGCCATCACCTTTCCCTCCTCCAGTTTCCTGGCCCACCGCCCCGGCGCTCAGCGTCGAGCTTGCAGACGTGAACGCTGTGGATAGATATAAAAAGTCGCGCCGTTCCTGGAGTCCGGTTTATTCAAAGTTGCGGAACTGGGTTAAGAGAGGGGCTTTTCGGTTTGTAAAGTACATTTGATAAAAAACAAAAAATAACAATAATAGAAAAGCTTAGGTGATAGAGATTTCATATCGTTATTTTATTTTATATATATATATAAAAGATAACTGGTTAAGGACACTTTCGTAGTTAACAAAAATAAATTTTGAGAGTAAGTCGCGAGTGTCATCTCCAACACCCCCGCCCACAGAAGTCCTGGTGAAGAGTGCACGATAAAACTCCCGGGGCATCAACAGCGTTGGTCAAGTTTTCTCGTTTCCTGTGGCGGTCACCATCAAGCCAGGTAAGCAATCAATTGTTGTCTGCTGCCTGCTATCAACTAAGGTAGAGCTAAAGGAAGTAAAAAAAAAAGAAAAAATACACAACGCCCAGTAGAATTTAATGTTTTGACAATCTCTTATTGGTTTTTCTTCCATGAGATTTGGTGATTTTGTTTGAGGGCCGCTTATTGTTCTTTCTTTTCTTTTTTAAATATTCTGTCCGGGCTTTATGTGTGTGTGTGTGAGTGTGTGTGTGTATTCTATGAATAGTCCTTGTTTTGTTTTACACGTGATCATTCAATGACGTCGTTGTAAGTAAGGTGGCCAGCATCAAAAGAGCCTTTGCCGCGAACATCTAGATTTTTAAAAAAAAATTGTTTTCGCCTGTCATTGAATAGATCTTAAATATAAAGTTGAGATAAACATATTAAGAATAACAAAGGGACCCGCCAACCAGTCTATCACATTTCGAGAAAGACCTTAACGGCAGAGACACTAAGCAGATTATAGCCAATGGCGTGTGTTCACTGATGCGACACGCGCCTTCTGTCAACCGATCACTTCTTGTGCTTCTTATATTGAGAGTGGCGGCTTTTTTTAAAAAAAAAATTTTGACGGAATGCAAAGTTTTGTTTTTTACGGGGGGGGTGGGGGGGGGGGGCAAAAAAGGCCTGGCCTGGCCCATGCGGCACTAATCCTAGCTGCGTGGCTGTACCTGGTTTTAAAAAAAAAAATGACTCTGGAAGTTAAAACATGAAATAATTTAATCACTAAATAATAAAAATAACCATAAAGTCAATGGCTACATCCTGTCATAAATAAGCTTGTATTACAAAGATGTTTTGATTTTTAAAAAAAAAAACAGCAACTCAGATAAGAATATCGAATCAACCAGTTCTTATAATGTTTTTGTTCGTAAAGATAATGACGCCTTAGTCCTTTAGTGATAAAAGTAATTCTTCACATTTTTTTTTGTGTGTGGATGTTTTGGAAAGCTGAGCATCAATGTATTAATACATTTAGACTAGCTGCATTTTAAAAGATCAATAATATAATTTGCAAATACATATTAAGCTTAGAGGGCAATGTGACGGTTTCCATCTTTGAATAATAGCATTACGCCGGTTCACAAGGTAGGCGTCCTCTCTCGTCGTGGCAACGTAGATCTTTAAATTTTTAACAGAGATTTTTTGATCAGAGTGCATTTTAATCACGTAAATGATGTTGGATCCGGTCTCGCACTGGGAATTTAAAATTATAAAACAAAAAAGGAAAAGAAAACATAACAATTTTTAATGCGAAAATGTTATCAGAAAAAGTCAGTTGAGTTTAAATGTCTGGAGGATTCAACATTAGTTGGTCGTGTTTTTTATAAATATGTAATTTTTTAAGAAGAAAAAAAAAAAGAAAAGAATTTCATGCCTCGTTATGATACATAGTTTTGAATTAAACCATTTATTAGTTATATCCATTCAGTCTGGCTTCGCAAGTTCAACATTGACTATCAGATCAAAAAGCTACAAAGTGGTTTTTTTTGGTTTGTTTTTGTCTTAAACTATACACTTTCAAATAATGCATTATCTTGAGTTTACGCCACTAAGGCTACGTCATCAACTATAAATAGCAAGAGGCAATATATAGTATTTACAGTGTTGCTTCACGTGCGGCTGTCATCAACCCCCTCCCCCACACGTGCCATTTGTAAAGACTCTATTTCAGTGGCTCTTAACCAGGGCTCGATCGAACCCCAGGGGTTCGGTGAGTCAGTCTCAGGGGTTCGGTGGAGGTCCAAAAATAAAATCAGAAAAAATAAATCGTATTTTATTTTTTCTGTTAAGAAGGGTTCGGTGAATGCGCTTATGAAACTGGTGGGGTTCAGTACCTCCTAAAAGGTTAAGAACCACTGATCTATTTACTTTAAATACCAATTCGAATCCTTTATATTTAAAAGCCACTGTCATATCTTCTGAGTGTTAACGTCCACAAAGCCGCAGTTTTACCAAACAAGAAAAGGGTATCGTTAATCCGCTGCCAGATTGTTTCACTGGCTCTTGGCATTTCTTTGAATTCTCCCCCTCCCCCCTTTTCCCACAGCTTTCTTCCCCGGCCCATTAAAATCTTATATCCTTTGAAAATTAGCGGGGATAATGTTTTTTCCCCCACCTTTTTTCCCCGGCCCATAAAAATCTTATATCCTTTGAAAATTAGGGGGGATAATGTTGTTGTTTTTTTAATGAGAAAAAAAAAAAAGAGGAGAGAGAGGGGGTATCATGAGATTTTTACTGCCTAAATATATTGAGTGTCTCCCAACAAGCCCCCCCGCCCCGCCCCCCCCCCCACAATAACTGTTAAGATCCCTCTCTGTTAGTGTGGCATCTCCAGATGACATGTCATCCGTCTCCAGATGACATGTCATCCGTCTCCAGACGACATGTCATCCGTCTCCAGACGACATGTCATCCGTCTCCAGATGACATGTCATCCGTCTCCAGATGACATGTCATCCGTCTCCAGATGGCATGTCAGCCGTCTCCAGATGACATGTCATCCGTCTCCAGATGACATGTCATCCGTAGCTCAAGTCGTTCACACAGATGTAAATCCGTGTTCAAAACTGACATACACGAAGAGAGAAACAATCCGAGGACACAATCTCAAGCATTATTGTCTCCATTGACAAATGTACATTCTGTAAAGACGGTTATAATAGCTGTTCATCCAGAATAGAGTTCTATTATGTTTTGAGATATAGCATCGATATATTATGTTGTAACAATAGATATGAGGCTAGTGGACGGAGATATTTCCATTTTAAGAACCATACCGTCCTATGTAGTGCGACCTAATGCTAGGGACACCTTCCACTTTTTTTCACTTCCGGGTAGCTCTTAATTCCTGAGTGATGTTTCTAAACTCAATTACAGTAAGTTTTTAGTAAGAATCATTGAAACAGACTCAACAATATAATTTTTTTTAAATAATTAATTTACTTCAAATTTTAATATTTTATTTCATTTCAATTGATTGTATCCAATCCATGTTTACATATGGATTGACCAATGATGCATGACCAAACAAAGGCCACGATGAATCGTATGAAAACGAAAAAATCATACATATCTCTTTTCTCCCCGAAAACATACAGTTTCCTATACAGTGTTTAAGGATCAATTACACATTTTAAATTCAGCACTGACGAATTTCAAATTTGTTAATGTCTTTTTATTTTACAATTCAGTTTATAGTTATTTAAAAACTATACAAATAAAAAGCGAAATGTTTCGAACAACTCGACAAATAGTTACAAAAATAACTAAAAGGTTGTAACACTGTGGAAATGTCCAATGTCCATTTAAGTGTCTGCTTGGGTATTATAAATCAGTGTCTTCTCCATGTGTCTATTTCTGTGATAGGGTAATATAATAATTGTCTTCTCCAAGTTTCTACTTCTATGATTGGGTAGAATAATGTCTTCCTCAAGTGGCTACTTCTAAGATTGGGTAATATAAGTGTCTTCTCCGAGTATCTACTTCGATGATTGTCTAATATCATAAGTTGTTTCTCCAAATGTCTACTCCATGATCGTTTAATATAATAAGTGTCTCCTCCAAATGTCTACTCCAAGATCGTCTAATATACTAAGTGTCTTCTACACATGTCAACTCCATGATCGTCTACTATAATGTCTTCTACAAAAGTCTACCTCTGTATTAATGTCGCATGGAATATCAAATTGAACGTCCTCTTCCAACTAATAGAAAACAACAAAGTCATCAGAAAATGACTGCTCTAATTATTTTTTTTTAACAGAGCTTGACTTTATAAGACTATTTTTAGTATTTGAGTGACGGCTGCTGCTCATTCATGTTAGTGTTCTCCCTTGGTTTATAAGTTTCACGCACGATTCACTTAGAGTTGTCTGCCTTTGACTTACATGCGTCCTCAAGTTCATTAACTCTTCTGAAACGTGACTCCCCCCCACCCCCCCCACCCCCCCGATTTAAAAAAAAAAAAAATTTATAACAATAGTTACTTATTTACACATAATCACTTTCTAAACAGCGAACCCTTTGATATTGTGAATGATTTTTTCTTAATTTAGTGATAAAGTAACTCGCCTACACACCACGGACGTCTTTCGGGTAGGGCACGTTGAGGCATTTGCCCCTCATCCCTGAGTTTGCAGGATTGTTAAAAAATGTGTATGTACTGTGACGCCTCCAGTAATAAACAACTTAACAAGCCGACCAATCGTCAATTCTCACCCCCCCCCCCCCAAACCTTCCAAACCCCTTGGAAAAACCTGAAATAACGCCCCTGTTAAAAAAAATTCAATTTATTTTTAATTTTCTTTAATATTACTTTTATTTGCAGGATTGTTAAAAAATGTGTATGTACTGTGACGCCTCCAGCAAAAAACAACTAAACAAGCCGACCAATCGTCAATTCTCACCCCCCCCCCCCCAAACCTTCCAAACCTCTTGGAAAAACCTGAAATAACGTCCCTGGTAAAAAAAATTCAATTTATCTTTAATTTTCTTTAATATTACTTTAATTTGGCAGATTGTGTGTGTGCAATTTTAATAAAGTTAATTGTTCCTTAAGAAATTTATTGTCAATTTTATCTAATTATTAGGATTCCACCTCTCTAAAAATTGTGTTTTTTTATATTTCTAATGTAGTTTCAATGTGCTTGTATCTAGTGAAAATCTTTTATTCTTGTATCCTATGTTATGTATTTAAACCATATAGAGGCCGACCGAATTTCGGCTTCGGCTTCGGTTTCGGCGCCGAAAGTGGCCATTTTACCACTTCCGGCCAAGTTTCGGTTTCGGCCGAAACTGAAAAGTTAAATTTCGGCTTATTTCGGTTTCGGCCGAAAGAGAAAAGTTAACTTTCGGTTTTTCTCTGGTTTCGGCCAAAATTGACTTAAACTTTCGGCCATCCGGCCGAAAGTGACTCAGGTTTTCGGTAATTTCATACTCATCGAAAGCGATATTTAACAACAAACTCAGCGACATTTAAGAAAAAATTAAGCGATCTTTGAGAACAAACTAAACGATATTTATAACAAACTAAGCGACATTTAAGAACAAACTAAACAATCTTTAATAACAAACTAAACGATCTTATAGAACAAACTAAACGATTTTTAAGACCGAACTAAATGATCTTTAAGAAAAAAACAAATGATCTTTAATAGTAAACTAAATGATTTATAAGAATAACCTAAGCGATCTTTAACAGAAAACTAAATGTTCTTTAGAAACAAACTAAACGATCTTCAAGAACAAACTAATTGATCTTAAGGACCAAAATCAATTATCTTTAAGAACAAACTAAGCGATCTTTATGAAACAATAAGTGATCTTTAACAACAAACTAAGTGATCTTTAAAAACAAACTAAGCGATCTTTAGGAACAAACTAAATGATCTTTAAGAACAAATAAAGCGATCATTAACAAAAACTGGACAATCTTTAATAACAAACTAAGCGATCTTTAAGAACAAACTAAACGATCTTTAAGAACAAATAAAGCGATCATTTACAAAAACTGGAAAAAACTTTAACAGAAAACTAAATGTTCTTAAGGAACAAACTAAAAGATCTTTAAGAATAAACAAATCGATCTTAAGGAACAAAATCAATTATCTTTTAGAAAAAACTAACCGATCTTTATGAAAAAACTGAACGATCTTTAACATCAAACTAAGCGATCTTTAACAAAAAACTAAGCGATCTTTATGAACAAACTAAACGATCTTTGACAACAAACTAAACGATCTTTATGAACAAACTCACCGATCTTTAAGAATAAACTCACCGATCAATAACAACCAACTAAACGATCTTTAAAAACAAATTAAGCGATCTATTAGGACCACAATTTTTAGAGACCCATGCTAAAAAAAATATATTTTGCATTAATTCCCCCCCCCACCCCAATGTTTGCCAAATTTTCTCCTACCATACTAATGAAAAAAAAATTGTAAAGCAATTTAAATTACTTTTATATTAAAATGGTAAAATCCAAAGTATTCATTAGATCAAGGGTCTCAAACTCAAATCATCAGGGGGTGGGGGCGCAGGCGGTAGTGTCTGAATGAGAGTGGGCCGCATCAAGTAATCCACAAAAAAGCGATTACAACTATTACAATCTGCTCAACCTTTATAAATAACATTTAATCATTAAGGGTTCTCAAGAATTAGGATTCACTTTCACCCACCTACTCACTGTTGCATACAAAAATATATAAAAAATAATCAAAATTAGACTAGTCAGTGAGATTCGACTGAAACAGTCGCGGAGAGTCACGTTATAGATTTGAGAATGGGGGAAACTGGCCGGCGCATTTACACTAAACTTTTCTGTCATGTAGCGGGCCGCAAAATATCGTCTTGCGTGTCACAAATGGGTCGCGGGCCGCGAGTTTGAGATCCCTATATTAGATGTTTATTTATTAATATTCACGATTATCTCATTTTTTATAAAAAGAATGTAAATATTTATACTTTCCCTCATCATTTTCGATGTATGAAGAATGTAAGCGGGAACGAAATTTAAAATATTTTAATATTTCATTTTCGGTTTCGTCTTCGGTTTTCGCTTCGGTTTCGGTTTCGATTGAAATTTCATCTTTAACTTTCGGCCTTTTTTCGGTTTCGACCGAAAGTCATTTTTAAATTTTCGGTCTTTTTTCGGTTTCGGCCGAAAGTCATTTTAAACTTTCGGTCTATTTTCGGCTGCGACCGAAATCAGAAAATCACTTTCGGTCGGTCTCTAAAACCATGCAAGTTAGTCTAAGAAAGACTGCAAACTGAATAGTGGCCTTCAATTTATTAACCAGTTCACGTCATATAAGTTAAATTCCCCATTTCAGATAAAGTTTGTGACATTAAATTCACTATTGTCTTTTTTATTTTTTTTTTAAAATTGTTCTATGTAAAATTATTTCAGTTTACCGTAAAAATTGAAAATTCTCTCAACAGTGTGTCTTTGCCTTGGATCAGATCCAAGTTTTACGAGCGAACTGTGTGCGTGGATGATATCCGAATCCCTTAAAGTGGGGCTTAGACGGTGCCCGCAGCCCCAGAGGGTCGGCATTTTATTTCCGCTGGTGTCGGGGAAAGCGATTGTGCGAATTTTGCGCAAATTTAGCCATTCAATTTCGAACGCGGTGCAATAAAAATATAGAATGATTTGGAGACACTGTTTGAATTGCATGTGCTTCCTGAGCATTGCATCCAATCCACTAAGACGTTGTGCCAGTACCATCCAATAGTCTTTTGACTGGTAAGTCTACAAAACACGTACACCAACACCATTGCATGATAACCTTCAGCTTTGAAAGTCTGGACGCAACAAGTTCCGAGGGGAAAAGACATACACATTTAAAAAAAAGAAATCAACAACAACCAAAAAAACTTCTCGAGTGAGAAACATTCAACTTAACCTTTTCGGGTGGCGCTACAACGGCAACCGCCATTACATGTGCTGAAAAATTCATGTCTTGTTACGACAGATTCACTCTGTAAGTGCAGCATGCCATGCACGGCCGACAAAAAAAATCTAACCGTAGGCATGTTTTCTATGATTTCTTGGGAGCTTTTGTTCAGCCAGTCTTTTTTTTTTCTTTCCTAAACATAGATAAGCCAAATTCTTCTGGGCACACCATTGTTAAAGACATATCAGGTGCCTGCCATCATGCAATGGACGCATGATAAAAACACACTGATATGGACTTGCGTAGGACGAGTTATTCATTTTGGGAGTGCTGATATCTCACCCGTGTGGCCAGCCATGAAAACATTATCCTCTTAAATCCAGAATCAATGGAACTAACCAGAGCCGATTCAACATGTTCATGTAACCAATGGCCACGCCATGGCCTCCCTTGACCTTTTTCCCGGCCACTTTACCTTGTAATATATTTTAAAATGAACTAGGTTCTTTGATGATCTGACCTGAATTTCCCTAGCCACGGTATTTTTTATTGAATCTTTTATAAAAGGGTAACAATCCGGCAATGACAATCGCGGCGGTTGACATTTCTCCTCGATGGCAATAGTTTATGTAACATTTAAACCTGGCAACTCTTCGTGATAGCTTCCTTGACTATTCCCTGGCCACACCGGTGGGTTTACGTATCTGGTCATTACAGATTACTTGTATCCCCCCTCCCCCCGGGCAAAAATGGTTATTTAACATTTAACCATAAATCTGGCCTTGCTGATATTTCATCCACGTTGTTTGCAGTACTCTGATTGTCCAGGAAGTTTTCGATAAAAAGAAGAAAGCCTGCCCACTGGCATTCAAACATGTAGAGTTGCCTGTAAATCAGTCCCATGTCTTTACAAGCCCCGGGGCTAGTCCAAATATGTAGGGGGATTGGAGTGTTCATTAAAAACTACAAAATATGCTGGGGCATAAACTAGTCTTTGCCATTTTTTGTGTTCTTGATTGGCCTTAACGTGTCCTGGTTGTCTCCCGTTACTACCGCTGTCTCCCGTTATTACCGCTGTCTCCCGTTATTACCCGCTGTCTCCCGTTATTACCCGCTGTTTCCTGTTATTACCGCTGTCTCCCGTTATTACCACTGTCTCACTTTATTACCCGCTGTCTACCGTTATTACCGCTGGTGGTTGTCTCCCGCTATTACCGCTGGTGGTTGTCTCCCGCTATTACCGCTGGTGGTTGTCTCCCGCTATTACAGCTGGTGGTTGTCTCCCGCTATTACAGCTGGTGGTTGTCTTCCGCTATCACCGCCGGTGGTTGTCTCCCGTTATTACCGTTGGTGATTGTCTCCCTTTAATACCGCTGGTGGTCATCTCAAATTATTACGGCTGGTGGCCACCCCCTTTGTTATGGCTGGTAGTGCTCTCCCTCAACTACGGCTGGTATTTGAGTCCTCTATTGTGACCTGTAGTTGTCTCGCACAACTACGGCGGGTTATTGTCTCCCCCTACTACATCTGATAGTTGTCTCCCCTTCTACAGCTGTTAGTTGTCTCCCCCTTCTACAGCTGGTAGTTGTCTCCCCCTTCTACAGCTGGTAGTTGTCTCCCCTTCTACAGCTGGTAGTTGTCTCCCCCTTCTACAGCTGGTAGTTGTCTCCCCCTCCTACAGCTGGTAGTTGTCTCCCCCTTCTACAGCTGGTAGTTGTCTCCCCTTCTACAGCTGGTAGTTGTCTCCCCTTCTACAGCTGGTAGTTGTCTCCCCCTTCTACAGCTGGTAGTTGTCTCCCCTTTTCCCCTGGTAGTTGTCTCCCCCTTCTACACCTGGTAGTTGTCTCCCCCCTCTACAGCTGGTAGTTGTCTCCCCCTCTCCCCCTTCTACAGCTGATAGTTGTCTCCCCCTTCTACAGCTGGTAGTTGTCTCCCCTTCTACAGCTGGTAGTTATCTCCCCTTCTACAGCTGGTAGTTGTCTCCCCCTTCTACAGCTGGTAGTTGTCTCCCCTTCTACAGCTGGTAGTTGTCTCCACTTCTACAGCTGGTAGTTGTCTCCCCCTTCTACAGCTGATAGTTGTCTCCCCCTTCTACAGCTGGTAGTTGTTTCTACTGCGGATGGTAGTTATCTTCAATTATTAATTCAAAACTGCCTTTTATAGCTGATAATTGTCTCCCTCTGTTATGAGTGGGAGTTTATTCCCTCTAACATTGCTGTTATTTGTCTACATCTGCTACAGCTGGTGAGTGTTTCCCTCTAATACAGGTTATATTTGACTCCCGTACTAGATGTGGGAGTAGTTTCCCTTGATTAGCATTGGTAATTGTCTCCTTCCTCAACGGCTAGAGGCTGGAGCTGTCTCCTCCACTAGGACGTGTAGTCATTTTCCTCTAATGAGTATTAGAGAGTATGAATTTCAAGCAAACCTTGCAATTTGTTTTTTTTTTTTTTTTTTTTTTTTTTTTATTTTTTTTTTAAAAAAAACAAAAATTTTTTTCCATTTTTTTTATGCATCCTTTTCATTTTTTTTTTTTTTTTTTTTTTTTTGTATACTGATTTTGTTTTTAAAAAAAACAAACATCTCTTTCCATTTTTGTCTGGTGCGCTGTCACTAATTACATAACCAATGACATGTCAATTTTCTTGCTAAACTCTTAATAAATAAGACATAACGAGACAACTTCTCCCTCACTTTCGGCCAAATTATGCGTCTTTGACTCTCATAAACCAAAATATCCCAATCAGTCCTCGTAATTTAGTTCTTGAAGTTGGAATACAAAAATAACAATTTGAATCTATATTTAGCATACATATATAATATATCATTTAAACATAAAAGACTTTGCCATATTTGTATGAAGATAAGGATCGATACCTTCAGAAAATTAAAGCAATGAAATATATTTAGTCACTCGTTATTCATAGCCACATATTGAGACTAACACTGAGACAGATAGCGCAATAGCGCGCTGATTGTCGGTGGTAAGTTGATTAACTCGAAGAAGATATTATGTTCCCAATACCATACCATAAGTTCAAGCAAGAATGGCCTAGGGAACGTTTTTTTTAAAAATATATATAAAATATATGTAATATATACATATGCATAGATTAACGATTCAGATGGTCGGGAACCTAGACTTCGTTAAAAAAAAAAACCAGAAACTGTTCCATCAAATCGAGATTTTAAATACAGCATGGAGACTGCCCTTTAATGACAAGCCTAGCGCTTGATGTAAGAAAATATATCATACACAAAAGAGCACTTGTGAACACCATTTGTGTGGATACTGTTAGACTCACCCTTCGAAGCTACAAGAACCCAATACTGGCTAAAAGCAAGGGCTTCCAACATTTTTATCTCTCTTTGCGCCCTTTTTGTCATAAATTTTTTATGCGGCAGACTTAGATCTAACCCTAAACCTAAGCCTAAGCCTATGTCTTAACCCTAACCCTAAACCTAAGCCTAAGCCTATGTCTTAACCCTAACCCTAACCCTAAACCTAAGCATAACCCTATGTCTTAAAGGTTAATTGTGTTAAGAAGTGTTTATTACATTTTCTGAAGCACAAGCGGAACCCTGGGAAATACACGAGGAGCCATTTAGACCATGTTGAGCACAGGTTGGGAGCCACAGGTTGAAAGCCAATAAATGGTGATTGGCAAACTATAAGATAAGATAAGACGAGATAAGAGATAAGATAATATTCTTGTATTGATCCAAACAAATGGATTATTTTTTAATATTTCATTTTACATTTTCAGCAAAAACATAAAACACAAGACTTCTACATTAAATTATTTCACCACGAAATGTGTGTTACAAAAATCATAGCAACAAATGTGTCTTGACAAAAAGAGCACTAGAATTAAAAATATTTTAATTTTTTTTTCATTGTGTCGAGCTTGACCAAGTCCCATATGTCGTGAACTTTGGGCTTCATCGCATACTAGACGTATGTGAACGTCGGACATTAACACACAAGACCAGTGGTCTCAACCGTACTTAAGCCGCGAGCCGTTAATACTTATGCAGTTCCTCATGTCGTGGTGGCCACCAACCACAAAATTATTTACGTTGCTACGTTATAATTGTAGAGTATAAGTGTTTTCCGATGGTCTTAGGCGACCTCCTGTCAAAGGGTCGTGCGATCCCCAAATTGGGCCGCGACCAACAGGTTGAGAATCCCTGCACAAGACGTACTGCGAAACTATCGTCGTAAAATTCAAATTCAACATATTTATTTTTTAATTCTAAAAGTCCACGCACAACGAGCCCGTTCTCCCAAAGATCGGTCAAACAATGTCAAAATTGAAACTGAGGTCTATTTTTTGATAATGGCCGTTGGGAAAATGTTGAAAAACCATAATTAATTTTGCCACTGTTATTTGAAATTAACAGATGAAACAGACTCTTACCGTGTTATATATTATACCCCTGATTGATTGCATAAATACTTTATCATGATGTCACCGATGAAGTAAAGTCTCTACTTATCACCGACACCACCACACTTTGATTTAACACCTTTGATCACCTCCTGATCTAAAATATCAATTTCGTTGAATGCTGATGGCGTGGAATAAAATTAGCCGATAGAGTTTAATTGAATCACGCCTGACTCACCATGACGTCCTATCTAACTAAATCACCTCCAATGTTCCAGTGTTTTGTTTTAATTTGAAAAAGCCTCGAAGGTACCCACAATTCAACTCTGTTTTAGTTAGTTCTGTTCAATATGATTTAATTAACTCTTGTGGATTTATTTTTGTTGTCTTTTTTCTGTTTTTAAATATTTCAAGCATCAATTTTGAGCTGAACGTCAAAATAGAAGTTTATTGAAGTACGCTTTAAAAATTTATGATTATTAATCTTGGGGCTTTGTCTGTGATCAAAACGTCATGTGATTAAGGACATCAGCGTCTGTTGACAGGGGCTTTGCCCTGGTAACAAGCAGTGGTCCTCAGATGACTGCCGCGTGAGCCCTGTTTGTTCAGAATGGGAGCTTTCGTCTCTCCTTTACCAATTTTCGTCAGCGATCTCCCAGCATTTGGTTTGCTCAGCCTCTAGAGATGAATGTGCGACCCAGTGCCGACGGCGCTTACAGCAAAACAGCATCATACAAAGACAGCATTGGCAGTGAAACAACATCACACATATAAGACAACGTTAACAGTAAAACAATATCACGTGTTACAGAGCTGGCAACGTAATAACATCAGCTAGAGACAGCTCAAGGAATGGAAACACCAATCAGCCGAAGTTAACGATTATCACTAAGACATTATGACATAAGACGTTTTTTCAAAGAAAACAGCGTGACCTAAGACATTTAAACAAGACAAAACAACGGGACACAATTCACGTCTTTAAACAAGACAAAACAACGGGACACAATTCATGTCTTTAAACAAGACAAAACAACGGGACACAATTCCCGTCTTTAGCAAGACAAAACAGGACCAAGACACAGGTTATATAGCATATAATAAATTTGAGGCCATTTTGTCATTCAGTGAGTTCTCTTGGCCCATATCAGGGACTTGCTAGTTATCATTTAATATTTGTGACTTCAGGGGGAGCACGCTGGTAAATTCGTACAGATTGGGGAGCAAAATAATTTTTATGTCTTTCAGTCCTCGCCCTGACGGAAAGAATTGTACAAATTTTCTTGACTGAATTTTTCATTCCCACCCAGAGGCATTGACAACAATAATAGCAATAGCCAGAACAGCATTAGCAGAGCAATAGGCAGAGTAGCATTAGCAGAGCAATAGACAGAACATCATTAGCAGAGCAATAGACAGAAAAGCATTAGCAGAGCAATAGACAGAACAACATTAGCCAGAGCAGCATTAGCCAGAATAGCATTAGCAGAGCAATAGACAGAAAAGCATTAGCAGAGCAATAGACAGAACAACATTAGCCAGAGCAGCATTAGCCAGAATAGCATTAGCAGAGCAATAGACAGAACAAAATTAGCAGAGCAATAGACAAGCCAGCAATGACCAGAACAGCATTAGCAGAGCAATAGTCAGAACAGCATTAGCAGAGCAATAGCCAGAACAGCATTAGCAGAGCAATGGACAGAACAGCATTAGCAGAGTAATAGACAG
The DNA here is from genome assembly GCA_964033795.1 of Lymnaea stagnalis. Taxonomy (NCBI): domain Eukaryota; kingdom Metazoa; phylum Mollusca; class Gastropoda; family Lymnaeidae; genus Lymnaea; species Lymnaea stagnalis. The sequence continues at coordinate 83,723 of CAXITT010000728.1, read as the reverse complement.
AACAGCATTAGCAGAGCAATAGCCAGAACAGCATTAGCAGAGCAATAGACAGAACAGCATTAACAGAGCAATAGACAGAACAGCATTAGCAGAGCAATAGACAGAACAGCATTAGCAGAGCAATAGACATAACAGCATTAGCAGAGCAATAGACAGAACATCATAGGCAGAGCAAGAGACAGAACAGCATTAGCAGAGCAATAGACAAGCCAGCAATAACCAGACGATCATCAGTAAAATAGAGACCGACCGAATTTCGGCTTCGGCTTCGGTTTCGGCGCCGAAAGTGGTCATTTTATCACTTTCGGCCAAGTTTCGGTTTCGGCCGAAACTGAAAAGTTAACTTTCGGCTTTATTTCGGTTTCGGCCGAAAGAGAAAAGTTAACTTTCGGTTTTTCTTCGGTTTCGGGCGAAATTGACTTAGACTTTCGGCCACCGGCCGAAAGTAACTCTAGTTTTTGGTCATTTAATACTCAGCGAAAGCGATATTTAACAACACATTAAGCGTCATTTAAGAACAAATTAAGCGATCGTTGAGAACAAACTAAACGATATTTAACAACAAACTAAGGGACATTTAAGAGCAAACTAAACGATCTTTAAAACAAACTAAGCGATCTTTAAGA
>CAXITT010000728.1:71503-82168 GCA_964033795.1 Lymnaea stagnalis | reverse complement strand
AAAAAATAATCAGAATTAGACAGTCGGTGTGATTCGACTGAAACCGTCGCGGAGAATCACGTTATAGATATGAGAATGAGGGAAACGGGCCGGCACATTTACACTAAACTTTTCCGTCATGTAGCGGGCCGAAAAATATCGTCTTGCGGGTCACAAATGGCTTGCGGGCCGCGAGTTTGAGACCCCTATTTTAGATGTTTATTTATTAATATTCACGATTATCTCATTTTTTATAAAAAGAATTTAAATATTTATACTTTCCCTCATCATTTTCGATGTATGCAGATGTATGCGAGATCGAATTTCAAAATAACTTAATATTACATTTTCGGTTTCGGCTTCGGCTTCGGTTTCGGCCGAAATTCATTTTTAATATTCGGCCTTTTTTCGGTTTCGGCTGAAAGTCATTTTTAAACCTTCGGCCTTTTTTCGGTTTCGGCCGAAAGTCATTTTAAACTTTCGGCCTATTTTCGGCTTCGGCCGAAATCAGAAAATCACTTTCGGTCGGTCTCTACAGTAAAACAATAACCAGAACATTATCAGAACAATAAACAGAACAACATTAGTAAAACAATAGCCAGAACAACATAAGTATAATAATAGCAAGAACAACATAAGTAGAACAATAACCGGAACAAATCCGTCGACCAATAACCAGAACAACATACGTATAATAAGAGCAAGAACAAAATAAGTAGAAATATTACCAGAACAACATCAGTAGAGCAATAACCAGAACAACATCAGCAGAACAAAAACCAGAAGAACATAAGTAGAACAATAACCAGAACAACATAAGTAGAACAATAACCAGAACAACATCAGCAGAACAAAAACCAGAACGTTAACAATACGGAAAAAAAACATACTCCTTCAACTATTGATTAAACTTACCGATGGAATCAGCTCAGATCAAAGAGAGTTGCGCTGAAGATTAATAATACCAACTCAGCATCGTAAGTCTCATCAAAGTGAGCTCGTTAACCCACGTTGAACCAGTTTCTTAATGTCCTGGAATAGTTTCCAATGGGATTGATCATTCGTAAGACCGGAAAACGCCACATCCCATTACGCAACGTTACTATTTTTTTAAACAATCGTTTCTAGCAATGTTTTGTTTTTTGTTGTTTCCCGTAACAATTTGATTGTAAAATCTTTCGTAAAATAAAGGTGTAAACACTTTGTCGTCTAGGTTGAGACCCACTGTGCAAGGCTCACATTGACGTAGAAGTACTGGACAGCTGTTGAGAGATTCGTGAAACGTAACACCAGGATGTTTTTTGAAACATCTTCATGAGATTGGCCAGGCTGTACGCCCGGATGATCTATTAATAGATTTCCGCCATTAAATGACAAACCTTTTTGTTAACAAACATAAAGCATAAAAAATTATTACATCATGACTGAAAGGATTAAACAATATGAAAGGGGGGGGGGATTTTTTTTTTTTTTTTAAATGTAAATAAGCAAAATAAATAAATCACTCACTGAGACTGTTTGCGAAATATGAAATCATACAGTGAACCTGCAGGCAAAACATCAAATCAGGCAGTAAACCTACAGGCAAACTATCATATCATGCAGAAAACCTTCAGGCAAAAAATTAAAACAAGAAGTGCGACTGTTTCCAAGACATCTAATTACTCATTTAAAAGAAATAAATAAAAATGACATGCAAGTGTCATTTACACGCATTAAAAAAAATTAAAATTAAATGTTATTTTAAAAGATTTTAAAATAACCACAAGCCTCTAGCCACCTCCCGCGCTCATAAAAGTCACAGCTTTTGAACTTTGAACTATCAAAAAATTGATACACCAAGATAAAGCTAGTCAACCAATATCGTTAGAAGACTGAACGAATCTTAACAAAAGTTGTTTTCTTAATTTTTTTAAAATTCATAGTCAAATATGTCCCATTGGGAAATGGTGTCAGTGGCCGTCGAGCTATACGAGCTCTTAATGCTCCCCCCCGCGCAAGGCACACGTCCAGCAGTTGCGCTTGTGTTAAAATGCGTTGACTTACATTTTGTCCATAATCTATATCCGTCTTCTATGATAATCTCTACAGTAAAATACATTAAACATTTTTTTAAAAAAATGATTACATGTGATTAACTCGCCTCCATATCGCTTAATGTCTCACAAAAGTCCTATAAAAGTAGCTGTAAGTAATAACTGAAGCCACTGAAAATATAGCTATTTGTAAATGCACGCATTTCTTACATTCTGTGAGTATGACTTCGTCAGTCTTATTGTTCTTTTTTTTTTTTTTTTTTTTTTTTTTTTTTTTTTTATTTTAAAATAAAAAAAGTCCTCCTCGTCTTGGTTTTTTTTTTTTTTTTTTTTTTTTTTTTTTTTTTTTTTTTTTTTTTTTTTTTTTTTTTTTTTTTTTTTTTTTTTTTTTTTTAAATATAAAACTAAAGAGAGCGCTCCTCGACTGGACATTGTCATTGTTTCATTAAAGAAACTGCTCACGTTTCAACGCATTCATTCTCTTGAGCCCCATCGTTTCATTAAATATCAATCTGTCATTATACTTTTTTTTTAATTTTAATTTTTTTACTACGATTATGTTCCTTCAAGACTGAATGGCGTCAAACATAAGAAAGTGAACCGAGAATTAAGTTAAAGCGTATATGATAACCACCAACGAGCTGGACCAAAGTAACCAGTGATTGACACCCGTAGTTTTGAATCAGATCACACGTAAAGCACTGGTTGTTTTTTCAATCATATGCAGTCACTAAAAGTTTTAGTAAGGTGATATGACGTCACGCGTTGGTCGGGGGGGGGGGGGTTTCAATCATATGACGTCACTAAAAGTTATATAACATGATATGCCGTGACGCGTTGGTCGGGGGTTCAATCATATGACGTCACTAAAAGTTGTATAACATGATATGACGTGACGCGTTGGTCGGGGGTTCAATCATATGACGTCACTAAAGTTGTATTAACATGATATGACGTCACACGTAAGTCGGGGTTCAATCATATGACGTCACTAAAAGTTGTATTAACATGATATGACGTCACACATTGGTCGTGGTTCAATCATATGACGTCACTAAAAGTTGTATTAAAATTATGATATGACGTCACACGTTGGCCGGGGGTTCAATCATATGACGTCACTAAAAGATTTTATTAACATGATATGACGTCACACGTTGGTCGGGGGTTCAATCATATGACGTCACTAAAAGTTGTATTAACATGATATGACGCCACACGTTAGTCGGGGTTCAATCATATGGCGTCACTAAAAGTTGTATGAACATGATATGAGATAACGCCATTTTTTATATTCAGTTACTTCAAGGACGTCATGATGTAGTTCTTCCCCTCCCCCCCTCCGTTCATATGACAACATAGTCTTGTTTTAATATGATCTCATTTAGTAAAGTTGTAGAAATCATATTTGACAAAATACAGTAAGTTCATAAAGTTTTAGTACTCATATATGAGAAAATACAGATTGGGCTTAACATTGTAGTTCTCACATATGACAACATACAGACTGTTCTTAACTTTGTAGTACTCGCATGTAACAACATACAGACAGTTCTTAACCTTGTAGTACTCACATATTACAACATACAGACTGTTCTTAACGTTTTAGTACTCAAATATGACAACATACAGTTAGACTTAATGTTGTAGTATTCAGATGTGACCTCATACAGATAGTACTTAACCTTGTAGTACTCACGTGTGACAACATATATAGCTTTTAACGTTGTAATACTCATTTATGACACAATACAGACAGTTCTTAACGTTGTAATACTCACATTTGACAACATACAGATAGTTCTTAACGTTGTAATATTCACATATGACAACATACAGATAGTTCTTAACATTGTAGTACTCACATATTCTAAAAAATCTTTACATTACATTATTACTTTTTGTTCAAAACGAATTGGTTAGATAAAAAATCTTTTTTTTTCCTTTTTTGTTTTTTTTAAAAGTCGGGTTAGCCGCCATCTTTGAGTCTTTTTTGTTTTTGCTTCTCTAACCAGATTATCTCCCTTACCCTATTTACCTAATTTACCTACCCTTCGCTTTGATACAAATGATATCATGTCCGACTTGTAAAATAGCATTAAACAGCTATGTAGAAGAAGAGAGAAACTTCAGTCGGCTTTAATAATTCAATGGAAATAAGAGCAATGATAAGAAACAACTAGAATACACAATGGAAGAACACAACCTTACATTGGCTTGAGCTCTGGTCTCCTTGCTTTGTTACAATTGTCGCTTGACGCACTGAAGCGAATTGGCTTATAGAAATAATAAAACATTGTCTGTGAAATGAGTTAGTAGTGAGATTGAGACGAAATATGATTCAGCGCTATTTTAAAAACAAAAAAGATACAGGAAAATATATTTGAAAAAAAAAAAAGATTTGAAAATAATCATATAACGCATTGGTTCTCAAACTTCCTAATGCCACGACCCTTTAATACAGCTCCTCATGTTTTTGTGACCTCCAATCATAAATAATTTTCTTTGCTACTTCAATAATATGTGCTTTCTTATGGTCTTATGAAAACCACTGTGTAAGGGTTGTTCGACACAAAAAGGGTCGCTACCCTCAGGTTGAGAACTGCTGATCTAACGTCAATAATTTATTTATTATTATTTATTTTTTTTTAAACTACGATTTTTGTTAGTTATCTATAAAGTTGGACCTTTTGCCGTCTTGGACAAAGTCTTCATATGTCCCCCAGTTAGTGTTGCGGGAGACTACAACCGATGCACTGGCGACAATGACATTTGCAGTCCGTTTGGTGAAAATCTTTTACATAATCATCTGTTTAGGTCCGCCTATGACCTGTGATGCACCCTCCTTGCCCTGCCTCATTTTCTGTCTCGGGTGAATCCTGTAATATAGGCCAAAACGTGCCAAAGTGTCCTCGTTTTATGGCCATTTTAATTGTTTCTATAGTGCAGTAGTTACTATCCTAGTGTCTCTTTTTTATTGTCGTTAGTTTACATGTTTTTTAATAATTGTAAAGCGCTTAGAGCTTTAAGGTAAGCGCTATATAAAAATGCCTAAATAAATAAAACAGGAAATAATAGAAATCTTTTACATAATCAGAAAATAAAATAAAATTTTTACATAATCAGGAAATAATAGAAAATCTTCAATCAGATAATCGTTATCGTTTCATTATTATTTTTCTTATGACAACGTTTTCAGGCAGCTTAGTTAGTATCATGATAGAACACTGTAAAAATAATTTCTAATTAATCCACATTGTATCAAAAGGTCAACCTTATTTTTCACAGCAGTTTGTGAGATAACTGTAAAAAAAAAAAAAAAAAAAATGTTATTTGCTATTCTACTCTTAACACCCTTTGGGTATCTCGAAAATAAACGCGGCCGCCCTAAGGAACTCTGCCTGCATGGGGCGACACACAGACCTGTTTATCTACCCTTGAAAGCAATCAAAGTTTTAATGGAATTGTAATCTCCGCTCAAAGATCAATGTCTGCTTTCACTGCACACGTCAACCTGGCTTTGATTTCTTCCAGTCGGTCCTCCCTCGATTCCCACCTCCCCGTCAGATCATTCGTTGCTCTTCAGTTGAATGTTCACCCCACAATGGTACTATCTCATGTTGGGCTTTTTCACGGAGTATCTGATGAAAGAGCTGCGCCAACTAGGGAGAGAGATCATTTGATGTTACGGACCATCCCTCGACTGTGGACGGTGTTTGAGGAGACGTTGCATTGTTCAATTTTGAACGTAGGGAATCGTCAACTCATTATACTGTCTATTGTTTAACGGAATGCATCGATGGGAAGGGAAAGTGTGTGGGAGAATGAATGTGGGTGGGAAAGGGAAAGTCTGTTGGACAATGAATGGGGGTGGGAAAGTGAACGTATGTGGGAGAATGAATGTGGATGGGAAAGTGAAAGTATATGGGATAATGAATGTGAATGGGAAAGTGAAAGTATGTGGGGAAAATGAATGTATGTGGGAAAGTGAACGTATGTGGGAGAATGATTGTGGGTTTGAAAAATGAAGTATAGGGAGGTATGAATGTGGGTGAGGAAAAAATGTTTAAAAATGTCGTTGCTTGTGATGAGGAGACGAGAATGTAGACCCCCGAGGTCCAATGTGGGGGGTACGCCCTAATATGGTGGTCATATGACAGAGTGAGTGAGTGCATTTTGGCTTTTGGGAAATGTATTTAAATTTACCAAGGTCAAAGGGGTGAGGTAAATGGTAGAATTGACAAGTGGGTGAGGTAAATGATAAACTTGAAAAGGGGGGTGAGGTAAATGGTGGACTTGACAAGTCGGTGAGGTAAATGGTGGACTTGAATTGAGGAAAGGTTAAATGGTAGACTTGGCAAGTGAGTGAAATAAATGGTTGACTTAACAAGGCTGTGAGGTAAATGCTAGACCTCTCAAGGGGGACGTGACATTAAAACTTTTTAAGTACTCCGGTGGAGAGGTGGGATGGGGGGGGTAAAAAAAATTGTGTAACACTGATCTAAAAGTCATTTATATTAAGAATTGTAACCATAGAAACTGATGCCTTGAGTTTTTTTGTTTTTTTTCCGGGAAACTATTCTTGACATTTTATTCAACTTAGGGCTCGTTCTTAAATTACGTCACACAAAAAAACTGACCTTTTAAGACGGACCCCCTCCTCCCCCCCCCCTGTCACGAAGTGTCAAAAATTCTTTACCCCTCAGTGTCACGTCACACCTAAAAAAATCAAAACATACATAAACTGTTCATTACTAAACTAAGATTTTTTTGTATTCTTTAATATTTTCCCACAGTGGATGAAGATGTGGTATTATTAGAAACCTGTGACGCGAAACAACGAAGTCATTGACAAGCCGAATTTAAAATGGCCATTACAGTTTTTGTGTCATTTTTCGATATGCGCATAAGGTTTGAGCGACAGGGTTTCATAGTACCTATAATACCTGAGGCAATGTCTACTTCAAATTAATGGCTTTTTTAAAATTAATTAATCAAAGATTTTTCAAAATTAGAACATTTTTGAGTTAAAAGACAAAAGAAACAAAAAAAAAGCAGTGACGTCACAAACTTTTTGACCCCACCCCACTCTCCCCTCTGTCACAAAGTGTAACAAATTCTCTACCCTCCCTCCCCCACGCCTGGACGTGACGTAATTTGCGAAGGTCCCCTGTTTCTTGGATCGCTTGGGCCACTAAGTTTAATAAACAAAGCTACTTGGCGATGGCCATTGATGATCCGAAATAAAATTAAAACTATTTTTGAACAGTAGTTATACACTTTTTTATTCCAATTAGCGTACTTCAACTTGCGTAACCAAGTCTACGAAACAAACTATGAACTTTGAACCCGACAACAATCACAAGTTCATATGCTCTTAGCTCCAATAATGCTGCCCTAATTTAAAAAGGATGCTGACCTACTTTGAAATGATGCTGACCTAATCGAGTTCGTGCCAAAGAATAGTTGGTCATTTTAAAAACAGATTCCGTCCATTTTTTTTATTTTTTTTGCGTGTTACCCCACGCACTCAGAACGTCATTGGTGCCTACTCACTCAGTTCTGTGGAGCAGCTTTCTTCCAAATAGGAGGAGGAAGAAGAAGAAAAAGAAAAGGAAAGAAAAAAAAAACGTTTCGCAAGAGTCAGACCTTAAATAACACTTCCTTAACGAACCGGAGATGATGGGTCCTCAAGCAGTGCCCTGCTGCAGCATAGTTGACAAACATATTACAGTAGTGACATCTCCTTCCAGACGATTCACGGTATCCATATAATCATTTAATCCGCTTACAAAAATGTGATCGAATATTAAGATTTTAACTAAAAAAATTCGTTTTAAATAAATCAGCGAGACCCATGTTGGTCCCTCTTGTGAGAATCCCTGGCCCAGAAGAGTAAATGTCAAGTTGGTAGTAGTAGCTACGCAAGTCGTTAATTATCAGCCTTGCAGATATTTGAAACGATGGAACTCTTCAGTGGTGGTTTTGTGTTTTTATTACGTTTATTTTGGCATTGCAGAAGAGTGTCCGAAATGTGGGTGCATCCAAGTTGTTGAAGACATTATGTATGATGTGTTCCATTTAAGCTTTGATATTTCTAAAAAATAAAATATGTACACGTAACATATTAGTTCTTTGCTGTGATAAACAACTTTAGAAATGTGACAATGCACTTAATGCACACTGTAATACATTTGGATGGCCAGAGGTTGCGAATGAATCAACTAAGCGACTAAGCGTATCTTCCATGACTGCCTGTTGTCAATAACTAAAGTACTTCTTTGCTTAACGTGCCTTAAGACTAGGAAGGCTGATTGACACTTATACGACTACGCCTTTGTCTCTTCATCTCACAAACCTACACCATATATTTACCTGTGTAAGTGGTAAATGGTGTGTGTGATACGGATTTTTTAATTAGACAACGCCCCCCACACCCACACACACCCCCACCCCCTCCCCACACAAAACAACACAAACAAAAGTTTTTCGTATAAATACAAGGTATGCATTTTTAAAATTATTTTATTTCAAAATTTCATAATTTCATAATCTAATGTCCCACCCACTTTTACATCGCATTTTTTTATTGTAGCAGTTATTTCCTTCATCTTTTTCATTCAAAAAACAGGAAGAACATATTTTTGGGGTGTGGGGGTGGCTGAAAACTTACTATAATGTGCTGCCTTTGTCAACGATTACGTGTGCCATTTTTAGCCCGATAGGTTGACGGTCAGTTAGCCGTCCGAAGCTGTTGCCAGCCACCAATGAACAAACTCGAAGTCAATATAAAGGAGATTTAAAAATCATTATCATTTTCTTGGCATATAATGTACCTTTTTTTTTTACCAAGTCCTACAGATTTTTTTCATATTTCAATAATTTTTTTTTATTTACTTAGCTTATAAAATTATTTACAGCTTTGTGCATATCTGAGCACTTTAAGCTTATCCTGTAGACATTCCCCAAGATGGCCAGTTGGAAAGCCCATCTATACCACCCCACCCCACTTGGATTTCTCTTAGCGCTGCTAAAACGAAGAGCGATTCCATTTGATGTTGCGAGAAGACATCCAACACATGGATAAAAAAAAAAAAAAAAGACAGAGAAAAAAAAAACAAAAAGAAAATGATTTCTCTTAGCGCTGATAAAACGAAGAGCTATTCCATTTGATGTTGCGAGAAAACATCCAACAAATGGATAAAAAAAAAAAAAAAAGACAGAGATTAAATTAGCATTAAGAAAATCCTGTCAAGTTTGGCTTTTAGTTTTAATCACAGTGCGTCTTAAAGTAAGGCTCCCTTGATGATATAAATGTTAACAGATAATAACTACAGGACTGCGTTCAAGGAAGGCAATGAAGAACAAGGCACTTGGGCGCTTGCAATGGGAAGACAGGACAAGAAAAGGAGAACGCTCCGACTAAGAGCCTTCAAATTTTACTCTATTGCTTCAAATATTACTTTAAATATTACTTCAAATGTTACTTCAAATATGACTTCAAATATTAAACTCGTGACGATAGCTAATGATTATGGATCAGAATGGTCTTCCTGCAGCTTGGCGATGTTCTATAAACTATCAGAAATATAATGGTACGTGTGCACGTACACGCCGAAAGCAGACAGGTGTACAGGTACAAACAACATTTTGATAGCAGACAGGTGTACGGGTACTCACAAAATGTTGATAGCAGACAGGTGTACAGGTGCAAACAAAATGTCGATAGCAGACAGGTGTACGGGTTCTCACAAAATGTTGATAGCAGACAGGTGTACAGGTACAAACAAAATGTTGATAGCAGACAGGTGTACAGGTGCAAACAAAATGTTGATAGCAGACAGGTGTACAGGTACAAACAAAATGTTGATAGCAGACAGGTGTACAGGCGCAAACAAAATGTTGATAGCAGACAGGTGTACATGTACAAACAAAATGTTGATAGCAGACAGGTGTACAGGTGCAAACAAAATGTTGATAGCAGACAGGTGTACAGGTACAAACAAAATGTTGATAGCAGACAGGTGTACAGGTGCAAACAAAATGTTGATAGCAGACAGGTGTACAGGTGCAAACAAAATGTTGATAGCAGACAGGTGTACAGGTACAAACGAAATGTTGATAGCAGACAGGTGTACAGGTACAAACAAAATGTTGATAGCAGACAGACAGGGGAAGGCAAAAAGCAGGACACGGTGTACACAATCATGTGTATAAACTGACTCTTCTTGGTGCAGAAATATTGCCGGATGCAATGTCAGGATGCAATGTACACAAACACGATAATAGCAGACACACATGGCGTAAATATTAAATTTGATCTTAAGCCAAGTGTAATAAAACTGTTCCATGAATGTTCCTCCGAGAACCCGGGGAACTTGATTAGATAACATGGGCAAGGCCCGTCTCCAGTTACTAAGCTAAATTTAGCCTCTGCCCTACACATTAATTGTTCGAATGATAACTTTTACTTTAAAAAAAACACATTTAAACAAAAACAACAAAACATTTATTTTTATGGTGACATTAAATATTCATCAAAGAAATCGTTTTAAAACGTTGAACTATTTTTAAAAAAAAAAAAAAAACTTTTTTTTTTTTTTTTAAAGATCTTTATTGCGTCATTTTGTTTTTTTTATTTGGCTAGGTT
>CAXITT010000728.1:57909-71030 GCA_964033795.1 Lymnaea stagnalis | reverse complement strand
TATGTTTCTCCGACTGTCACGGACTATGAGTGACGCAGGAACACTAGGTCTCTCCGACTGTCACGGACTATGAGTGACGCGGGAACAATCTGTCTCTCCGACTGTCACGGACTATGAGTGACGCGGGAACAATATGTTTCTCCGACTGTCACGGACTGTGAGTGACGCAGGAACAATATGTTTCTCCGACTGACACAAAAATATGATTTCCTGAGGAACAATATGTCTCTCCGACTGCATCTACTTTGACAGCCCAGGCGTATTATTTTTTTCCAACAAAATCAGTTGTCTAGCGATATACAAAAGATGTAAACAAAAAAAAAAGGGGGGGGGGTGTGTGTGAGGGACACGTGATCGCCTGGGAACCTATCACCGGTCAAGCTCGGAACGATGGCGCTTGCATATAGTAAAAATTAACATACCTTTCGGCTTCTCTTAAGTGGCGTAGTGCCTAGAAGACCATGAAGCCAAGTGACAGCAAGTTGGCAAAGACAAATAAACACCGGCAGACATTATTGAAGAGTAGGGATGGGGTTAAATAAATAAACCATTTTTTGTAAGGTTTTGGGCTTGATTGAAATATATTGTTGTTGTTTGAGGGCATCGTTTAACAGAGACCATTTGTAGACTAAGTGGTGGGTGAGGAGACAAGGAGCGGCTAACAAAGCACACGTCCCAGGGTGTTTCTAGTTTCAAATGGGCTGCAGTACAAATAATACGGGAATTCCTGATTTATAAAAAACCGTATCATTGTTTTCATTGTGCATCCGTATACATATATATATATATATATATATATATATATACTTGTATAATTTTTCATTTTTTTTTATGTTCTGGGAAAAGATGATTTTTGAAGACGTGTGAAGAGATGTGCGAGCTCACGTAAAAAAAATTGTATGCAGAAGAAATAGAGCTGTCTCATAGCATATGCCTGTCTCATATAACAGGGTTGTCTCATATAATAAGACTATATTATATAACAGGGCTGTCTCGTATAATATGGCTTTCTCATATAACAGGGCTGTCTCATATAACAGGGCTTTATCATATAATAGGGCTGTCTCATTTACTAGCGGTGTAATAGGAAGTTCTCATATAATAGCACTTTCTCATATAATAGCGCTGTTTCATATAATAGCAATCAATATCTCATATAAAAGGGCTGTTTCGTATAATTAATAGGGCTTTCTTAAATAAACACCAATAGGATTAGACCTTTTTCCTTTCAGTTTTAATTCTCTAAACTGCAAATTATTATTAAATAATAAAACAAAATACCAACATAAGTCATGGCGTGCTTTTTGTCAAAAAAAAAATATTGTTTAAAAAATGTAGAGACGATTCCTTCCAGTGTTCTCTCGGAAACCTCCCGGTGGAAAGACTTTCTATTACGTAATGATTTTAGAACGCAATGACAGCTTTGAAAAGAAAATCGTATTTCCGTTTACGCTAACTTATTACAAAACGTTTCAAGAAACAACTCCAAAAGATTAACCTGGCATCACGTGAGTGCACTACTTGATCTCTTTGTCGTTTCCTTCTATTTGGTTTTAAAAAATTATTTATCTTCTTATGCCCACCCCCCCCACCCAACCCCCACGGGCCGTCGAGGTCTCGCCTCTCTCTCTGTTATTGTGTTGGGGGCATGGAAAGAATAGAGAAAAACTCATTGCTTAAAATTACAATCCGAGATTGACTTTAGTCTCATCCCAGTTTATCTCTGTAATCCCCGCGGAACCTTTGTCAGGCCCACTGGCCTGTCTAGGAGTTTTGATATTAAGGTAAGTGGTTAGGACGTACTTAGGAATGTGGGCACAATGGTGGGACGTACTTAGGAATGTGGGTACAATGGAATATGAGGTTCCTATTTTTTATAGCCTATGCGGCAAAGAGAGTAATTTTGAAGAAAAAAAATATGCTCTTAAAAAAAAAATCGTTTACTATGCCCTAAACTGTCTAAACTGTTTGAGTTCTAGCATTTGTTGAAATGGATCCATAGATTAGAAAACACAATGAGTCATTGACCTAATGAAGCAAAACATTTAAGTCAGTTTGTACTTTGACTTTGAATTTTTCAGATGAGAATCCTATCGGAACATGTACTATCAAAACAAGGTTTCTGAGATTTCAAAATTGATTTTGTTTTTTTACATAATCATGATTACAAATAATATTAGATGATTTAAAGGAAAGCTTCTTCATCGATTTCATTGATTGGTCGTTACCTCTTTAAGGGCGTGGAGATGGGGATTGAAAAAAAAAAGGGGGGGGGGGGGGGGGGGTATAGTACTCCTTAAAAAGATGTGAAGGTTAAAATGCTTGCCCTAGGTTAGTTTCGGAACAGGGAGATCTCGTTCTTGGGCTGGTACAAGAGCCCCAATTAAACCACTCGGTGGAGGTAGGGGAAGGTAGGCAGCATAGTTTTTATCACATTAATCTGTGTCAAAGATATGAGTGTCATTATCACCGTACTGGCTATCTGTCTCTAACATCATACTGGCTATCTGTCTATCACACTGTACTGGCTGTCTCTCACATCATACTGGCTAGCTGTCTCTCACATCGTACTGGCTATCTGTCTCTCACATCATACTGGCTATCTGTCTCTCACACCGTACTGGCTATCTGTCTCTCACACTGTACTGGCTATCTGTCTCTCACAACGTACTGGCTATCTGTCTCTCACACCATACTGGCTATCTGTCTCTCACGCCATACTGACTTTCTGTCTCTCACACCATACTGGCTTTCTGTCTCTCACACCAAACTGGCTATCTGTCTCTCACACCATACTGGCTATCTGTCTCTCACACCATACTGACTTTCTGTCTCTCACACCATACTGGCTATCTGTCTCTCACACCATACTGACTTTCTGTCTCTCAAACCATACTGGCTATCTGTCTCTCACACCATACTGGCTATCTGTCTCTCACACCATACTGACTTTCTGTCTCTCACACCATACTGACTTTCTGTCTCTCACACCATACTGACTTTCTGTCTCTCACACCATACTGACTTTCTGTCTCTCACACCATACTGGCTATCTGTCTCTCACACCATACTGACTTTCTGTCTCTCACACCATACTGGCTATCTGTCTCTCACACCATACTGACTTTCTGTCTCTCAAACCATACTGGCTATCTGTCTCTCACACCATACTGGCTATCTGTCTCTCACACCATACTGACTTTCTGTCTCTCACACCATACTGACTTTCTGTCTCTCACACCATACTGACTTTCTGTCTCTCACACCATACTGACTTTCTGTCTCTCACACCATACTGACTTTCTGTCTCTCACACCATACTGACTTTCTGTCTCTCACACCATACTGACTTTCTGTCTCTCACACCATACTGACTTTCTGTCTCTCACACCATACACACCATACTGACTTTCTGTCTCTCACACCATACTGACTTTCTGTCTCTCACACCATACTGACTTTCTGTCTCTCACACCATACTGACTTTTTGTCTCTCACACCATACTGACTTTCTGTCTCTCACTCTAACCCGTTATTTACATTTATATTTCTGCCGCCACTATCTCCATCTTTTTTTCTAGTTCTCCCCCCCCCCAACCACCACACCCCCCTCTTTCCCTTTTCTCCTCTACGAATTTTGAGACAAATTGTCAAACAAAGTTTGTTTTACAATTTCATTGACATGATTGAGGTTGGTAAGGCGTTTACCATTTACATTTAAGGTTGTTAAAAATCCCACCATTGACATTTAAGGTTGGTAATAGGTCATATAACCATTTACAATAGAGATTGTTAAAATGACCACCATTTACATTTGAGGTTGATAAGTTCACCACCATTTACATTTAAGTTTAGTAAGGAGTCCGCCATTTACATTTAAGGTTGGTAAGCAGTCCACCATTTACATTTAAGGTTTGTAAGCAGTCCACCATTTACATTTTATTTGGTAAGCAGTCATCTAACCATTTACATTTGAGGTTGGTAATAAGTCATCTAACCATTTACATTTGAGGTTGGTAATAAGTCATCTAACCATTTACCTTTGAGGTTGGTAAGGAGCCCCATATTTTTTTTACATTTGAGGTTGGTAAAGAGTCAACCATTGACACTGGAGGTTAGTAAGGAGTCCACCATTTAGATTTTAATTCTAATTATTGATACATTAACAATAATAAGAAGATGCTGTTAATATGAATTTGAATATAGCATTTTCTAAAATGTCCAAAGTATGTGCAAATAGTCTTAAAACTTGCATTTTTAGCACGAATATAATTTAAAAAATACAAGGGCAGTATTTCTATTGGCATTGGCGTAACTAGGGCTGGCGTAGCCCCCGTGTGGTCAACTCATGGTGCCAACTGTTCTGGTGTCACTCAGCTGTCCTACCCACCCCAATTTTAATTTGGGGGTGGGGAGTGGGGGGTGTCATCTGTTGCGGTCCTCATTACTTTACACCCCTTAGTGACGCCACTGTCTGTTTGACCATTTTTTTTTTGGACCTGGCTGGCAACTTGAGTATGTCTATTTTTACAGCGTGACATTTACGGTCATATTCCTGGTGACAAAATAATATGGGACCTTTCTCCCCCAAAAAGCATTCATAAAACATAATTATTTTATTTTTAAAATGCCATTTAATATTCTCAAATTCGGTCATAAAGTTCCTTTCTCAACACTTTTGGTAATTCTGCAACAAAACTATCCAGTCATTGTGCAATATTTAGCTGCATCAAGTCCTCTTTAAAAATAGCCAACGAAAATGAGCGATTCTTTCCTTCTCATCGTCTTTCGATATGCGATTAATTATTTAATTATTGTTTGTATAGGAAATTATTCCATCACTAAAATAATGAACTTGAAAGAAAGAACGAAATTGCATCATAATAAAAATGTTTACTCTTGTCATATTGCAAACTTAAATTCAGGCATAAACTTTTGTCTATCAAATATTAATTTTAAATTAAACTATATTTCGTTTTAAAAATGCTGCGTGTTTTTTGTTCTGTTTTTCTTTTCTTTTCTTTTTTTTTTCTTTTTTTTTCTGTTATTTTTATAAACCGCTCTAAGTTATAAAGTTAATGCTGATGTTGAAGGGATGCAGTCAGGTGAAGACAGGTTGGTAACACATTTCTGCAAATAAAATATTTAAATCCGATTTCACAAAATATGTATGTGAGAGAAATTGAGCAACTAATAGATTCAATAAAATGTTTACATATCATAGGTTTAGACATATCATAGGTTAAGACATATCATAGGTTTAGACATTTCATAGGTCTAGACATATCATAGGTTTAGACATATCATAGGTTTAGACATATCATACGTTTAGACATATCATAGGTTTAGACATATCATAGGCTTAGACATATCATAGGTTTAGACATATCATAGGTTTAGACATATCATAGGTTTAGACATATCATAGGTTTAGACATATCATAGGTTTAGACATATCATAGGTTTAGACATATCCTAGGCTTAGACATATCCTAGGTTTAGACATATCCTAGGTTTAGACATATCCTAGGTTTAGACATATCCTAGGTTTAGACATATCATAGGTTTAGACATATCATAGGTTTAGACATATCATAGGTTTAGACATATCATAGGTTTAGACATATCATAGGTTTAGGTTTAGGTTTAGTTAACGAAACTAGGGTGTTTTTGTTTGTTTGTTTGTTTGTGTGTGTGTGTGTGTGTGTTTTTACAAGCAATTTAACATCCAAAAAAATAAATTTCAAAATATAATAAAAAAATACTTTGTTGCACTTACTGAGTTCCAATATTGTTTAAGTCAATTGCCGGACCAGGTCAACCATCCAGGTCAACCACCCACATATTCCCATTTGATGCAATTTAGCTTTTCTCCCCTCTGCCTACGGGGGAACGTTCTCCTTCATAATTGGCCACTAACGAACAGGGACTCACTGCCACCATGGGCCCAAACGAAGTCCAGGTTAGGCAATCCGACTTGCCTATTCATGCAGAGAAAGGGGCAATAAGCAGCCTCTAGTCACGTGGGCCGACAACTGTTTTGTGTACTTGGCAGCACTTCCTTGAGGAAATTTACAAAACTTTGAAATAGTGACTCCATGAATTGTTGCCCCTGTGTGTCTCCTGGAGTCGGGGACTGTGTGTCTGTGCGACTCCAAGAGTTGGACGTCTGTCGGACTATGGTCGAGAATTTATTTGTGAGGTTAGGGAGATGTAATAAAGCTACCTTGAATCTAGAATCATGTTTTCATATGTTGTATTTTAAAAATGTTTAGGTTCTGAATTGTGTTATTTTACCCCATGTACTTTGAACCCTTTAAGACTGGGCGTAAGACTCAAGTCATTTTTTGAAGCGGTATCTTGTCCATAAGATACAGACGACTTACATAAGAGTTCCTCTTATAATGAAATATAAAAAGCATAGCATTTTCATTCTATTTATTTTGTTCCCACAAAAGCTCGTTTTTCTTTCCTAGTTTTTTTTTAAACGAAGTGGCTATTCGGACCCGGGTCCGAGAAGATAGAGGTTGGGATTAAAATTAACTAAATTAAACTAACAAAATTGACATCCGAATAGCATTTTGTCTTACAAATCCTACAACAATCTTTAAATATTTTTAAATAAATATTTTTAATAAACCCAAACTCTCACTTCTCGGACCCGGGTCCGAATAGCCGCAGCCTTTTTTTTAAAATAAACGTATAAACGGTATATATTTGTGATGAGAGTAAGCAATACAGATTTGTATACGAATTTCAAGATTCAATTTCAAAAACAAATTCGCAAAGTAGCTAAGACAGTAGTAGGCTGCCACCAAGCGAGAACCGGTTCGGTACATGACAAAAACTGGTTAGGTTCATGACAACAACTGGTTAGGTACATGACAACAACTGGCTAGGTACATGACAACTGGTTCGGTACATGACAACAACCTGTTCGGTACATGACAACAGCTGGTTATGTTCATGACAACAACTGGTTAGGTACATGACAACAACTGGTTCGGTACATGACAACTGGTTCGGTACATGACAACAACTGGCTAGGTACAAGACCACGACTGGTTTCGGGGTTTATGAATAAAAAAAAATAAATTAAAAATAACGCGTTAATTTCCTCGTAAAAAATCTATGGACCAATCTACTTAAACTTGTCACAGTCTGAAATATCCAGGGGCGTATAAAAGGGTTGGCGTAAGCGCTTTGAGTGCTAATGACGCCCACCCACAAGGAAGTTGATTAAAATCAATGTCGGCCGGCTACGATACCGCTACAAAGACGCTCACAACGGACGCAGGAGTTGTTTTTTTTCCCCATGAGGCGGAAGCGCGTACGGCCCTTACGAAGTTAATCTGCGAATACCGGCATCGATACGAGAACAACATTACAGCGTTAATGGTATACAAAATATCCGATTACTATGATCACGTAGATGACGGGTTAATGGAATAGTTAAAACAACGCATGCTTTGAACTCTAAAATTGGGTGTCGTTTTTTTTCCAATTTGAAAAAAAAAAGGAAAGAAAGCCATTTGATAATAAAGAACAAACAAAATTTAAGATCATTAGCGCCAATGGCGCAATTTGACTTTCTTGAAAGGGTTGGCGTTCAGTTGACTCAAAGTGTTGTACTTCATAGCTGGAATATTCTTTCACAGCGAGGATCACGTACCACGGTCCTTTAGCCAATCGGATACATACTTTGAGCTCGGGTGTCGACTGTGACATGACGTCTAAGTGGAACAGCGTTTAAGACACCCACCATTCTGAAGGAACGATACTCACAACTCCGCAAACACGATACTCACCATTCTGCCAATCCGATATTCAAAATTTTTGTTCAAAGCCATGCTCGAAACTCTGCCATTACGATACTCACAATTCTACCGATGCGATACTCACAAAGAGACGAAAAAAAAAGAGTTCAGTAGGATCATTTTCCTCTTTTAAGATATTCAGTACTTCATCCATTCGCTGTAATCGACTATTACTTATAAAAATAAAAATCCTCATTTATGTCCACCAAAATATTCATCCCCCCCCCACCTCTGACCATCATCGTACTCAACAGTTTATGATTCAGTGACATCGTTAGTGTCGTTGTTTAGGGGCGTGGGGGCTTGTTGGAAACATTACAGCGCCACCTGGTGGTAAGACCGGCGTCTTGTGACACCGGGGTCACTTTCATGTTTATCAGATAGGGCAATAACTGTGACCAAAGCTCTGGAATAGACTATGACCGTTAATGGGAAAGGGGGGGGGGAGAATGGGAAAGAGAAATCTACGACTAAACGGTGAAGTTTGAGACCTTTGTGTCGTTGTTTAGGGGGGGGGGGGCTTGTTGGAAACATTACAGCGCCCCCTGGTGGTAAGACCGGCGTTTTGTGACACCGGGGTCACTTTCATGTTTATCAGAAAGGGCAATAACTGTGACCAAAGCTCTGGAATAGACTATGACCGTTAATGGGAAAGGGGGGGGGGGAGAATGGGAAAGAGAAATCTACGACTAAACGGTGAAGTTTGAGACCTTTGAGGGTAACGGAGAGCTTAGACATGAAATCAGACATTAGTAAACATTGAACATAATGTGGTCCCAGATTCGTGACACGAATTTAAAGACTCTTTTTCCCCAACAGTTTCGTGGTTTGATAACATGATGAATGTCGACAAAATTTGGGGTGAAGGTCATCATTCTAATGCTCTCATTAACTTTTTAAACAACAAAAAAAAAAAAAAAAAAAAAAAAAAAAAAAAAAAAAAAAAAAAAAAAAAAAAAAAAAAAAAAGGGGGGATAATTTGAAAAATTAACAGACGTCATCAATTTGTTACACTCACACCCATCCCGCCCCTCACAGACACACTTTTCTGTAGAGCTTTATCTGAGGAAACGGTTCTCAATCGGTGGGTCGCAGCCCCGTTGGGGATTGAACGACCCTTACCCAGGGGTTGGCTACGACCATCGGAGAACACATATTTATGAAGAAGCAACCAAAATAACTTTACGGTTGGGGGTCACCACAACACGGGGAACTGTCTTAAATTCTCGCGGCATTAGGGAGGAAGAGAACCACTGATTTAAGTAGAGTTTTAAATTTTTGTTAAAAATTGAAGATAAGAACACTCTAATTTGAACATGAAAATGTGCACACAACAAAAACCCATTGTACTTTGCATATTCGACTGATATTTGAAATCAATCAACTTGAGAGAGTGTAGGACATAAGTCATTTATTAAATTGAACACATCAGTCATGTTTGTGTAGTGACGCAGAAGTCATTTATTGAATTGAACACATCAGTCATGTTTGTGTAGTGAGGCAGATGTCATTTATTGAATTGAACACATCAGTCATGTTTGTGTAGTGAGGCACAAGTCATTTATTGAATTGAACATATCAATCATGTTTGTGTAGTGAGACGGGTGTGGTTTGTTGAATTCTACAAATAAGTGATGTTGGTCTTTTAATTCCATTTCACTTATTGGGTTCCTGTGTTAAGTCATTTATAGGGGACCTGTGTCAAGTCATTTATTGGGGTCCTGTGTCAAGTCATTTATTGGGGTCCTGTGTCAAGCCATTTATTAGGGTCCTGTGTCAAGTCATTTATTGGTGTCTTTAGGAAAGTCATTGCTTGGAATTTGGGCCAATTAGAATTTAACTTTACTAAAACGGACATTTTGCTATAAATATATTACTTATCATAATATATATATCGAGTGGCAAAGAATGGAAGAAGGTCTAAGAAATAGGTCATTCTCATCGACACACTGATTAAATGTTCAGATGAAAAAATTGATTTTATTTTCAGTTATTGTTTTATTTCTAAAAAAACTAAATATGTCTTAATTTTAAAATTTAGCTTATTAGCTCTGTAGCTGTTCCACTGAAAACTCTTCTCTGTAGCTGCTCCACTGCAAACTCTTCTCTGTAGCTAATCCACTGTCAAGTCTAGCACAGGTCTAGAATTCCCTCCGTCATTCTTCTAGACCACTCTAGGAGTCACTCAGTCAATCTTCAAGACCACACTTGTAGTCAGTCAATCAGTCATTCTTCTAGACCACTCTAGAAGTCAATCAGTCATTCTTCAAGACCACACTAGTAGTCAGTCAATTAGTCATTCTTCTAGACCACTCTAGAAGTCAATCAGTCATTCTTCAAGACCACACTAGTAGTCAGTCAATCAGTCATTCTTCTAGACCACCTTATTTACAAAACCCCACGAAGCACAGTTGACAAAACTCACGAAGTTCTCTTCAAAAACAAACTTAGAATTATTTGGTGTTCTTTCCCTTGCTTCTATTTATGTCATTTTAATTAAAGCCCCTCAAAATGAATGGTTGCTCATTTGCACTCCCCTCCAAAATCCCACCCATCTACCCCCTTTCATCCCACCGACCCACGTTCCCCGTCACCCATAATTCGTTGTTGTTTTTGTTTTTCTTTCTTTCTTTCTCCCAATCTAATGTGTCTTAATAAGGTGGGTCAGCGAACTACTGTTCGGGCCTCGAGTAGCTCCTAGGTGTTTAAGCCGAGCGCATGACCACGCACGCGTTTTCTTTCCAATCCCCTTGTAGTGAGACTCCCGGATCCTGGAACTTTCAGTCTACCCGGGGTTTGTCTGCTGGCTTAAGTGTGGAAACAGGCACGCTCTGACTCGAAATCTCAAAACTCTTACAAATAGCCGAACGTTCAATTTTAACCTTTTAAAAAAAAAAGATAATTTTGAAGGGTGTATTTTTTTTTTTATATCGCCCGTAGAGAGACAAGTGGGTGTGGAATGAGTGATTAAATACTTAAATAGGATTCGTCAATAATTAATTGTATGGGATTTTTTGTTGCTCCTTTGACTCTGAGAGCAGTTTTATTTTGATGTTTGTCCAAATAAATAGAGTTCACCCCCACTTTTCTCAAATATATGCAAGGATTTTTTTTTCTTTTTTGAAGCATAGCTCTAGGACTAGTGCGTGAATTGAGTCAACGATCTAGACTGAAGCGTTAAAGTCAAATCTATGTACAAAATGAGCTACAAGGATGGAATGGGGAATGAATTAAAATAAATTAACTTTGCTTGTATGAATTCAGCAAAGCTGTATTAACATTTCAATCTTTTTTACGCCATTCGACGTTAAGTCTATTTAATGTGGTATACATTTGTTCAGACCATTGGCACATGCAAATCTGGAACAATAACCGTCGATTGAGAGGAAAAGTCACTTTTTTCGAGGCGATGTGATTTCTTTTTGTGTAAAAACAATTGAGTATTGGTCTCTGCGCAGTGATCTCACTGCAGTGGAATCAGTGCGGTGGTCGCAGGGCGTTGGTCCCAGTGCATTCGTCTCTTTGCAGTGGTCTCATGCAGTGATCCCAGTGCATTGGGCTCAATAGATTGATTTCCACTTAGCTGACTCTTATTAGTTTAGTTGTCGCCACAATCTAGAGGTCACACTGCAGCGGTGTCTGACGTGAAGATTCCTTATGTTTATTTCTGTGGCTACTTGCAGATGTGATTGCAACGACACAAATCAAGCTCCCCCCAAAAGCTTATAAATGTCGCTGAACAAAGTCAATGGACACTTCTGGAACTCTGACAACGTTCTGTATCCTTACAATTACCTTACACATACCGCACAAGAAAACACATTTGTATACCACCCTGGTGAACCAACACCTTAAAATCCCAAATGTAATGGTTACGCTACAGTCATTATGAATTGACTTTGTACTTGGGACGTAAAGAGTTAAAGGACCATAAATCGCTCTAACAAAATCTGATGTTGCGAAATGATGTCAGCTGCAACACAGATATTGCAAATCTTGATTACAAAGACACCAAGTGAAATTCAGCGGCAGTCTCCCGGTGGCAGTCTCCCTGTGGCATTCTCCCACTGGCAGTATCCCAGTGGCAGTTTCCCGTGGGTAATCTCCCAGTGGCCCGTCTCCCCGTGGCAGTCTCCCAGTGGCCCGTCTCCACGTGACAGTCTCCCGCTGACTTGTCTCCCCGTGGCAGTCTCCCGGTGTCAGTCTCCCTGTGGCATTCTCCCAGTGGCAGTATCCCGGTGGCAGTCTCCCGTGGGTAATCTCCCAGTGGCCCGTCTCCCCGTGGCAGTCTCCCGGTGGAAGTCTGCCGTGGGCAATATCCCCGTGGCTGTCTCCCGTTGGCCGTCCTTAAACTAATGAGTTCATTTGCCTACTTTAGAAGAGCCCGTAAACAGCACGTTAAATGGGGAACAGTAAAGACCGTCTCAATAGACCGCCTATTGCCTCCAGCCTTCAAACCCCTAGTTCATGATTTCCTCATCAACACCAGTAACAGAAACATTGCAAATCCCATCTACATGCATAGGAGCCAAAATGATCAATAAATTGATCGTGGGCCCTTAAGATATAGAAGAGAAGAGAAGGCCACCTCTTTGATCCCGGTGTTGCTGAGTTCACCACGAGTCGTACCGTACGGCGCCAGCACAATACAACTTCAGCCTCTAACAAGCTGAACTAGAACGATCTCAGAAACAGGAGGTGGAGATCAAGAACTTTTCATTTCAATTGTTCCAGAAATATATATCTTTTTTTTTATTTAAAAAAAAATTGATCATTTTAGCTGGGTCAATTGTTTATGTACATTTTGTCGATGGTCTGAACAAGACTGACACAATTTAGTAATAGGGATTTACATCAGACGCGAAGCGAAAGTGCTCGGCGCTCGGGGACAAGAGTCGCGCCCTGGGACATGATTCATTTTAAAGCCCCCCTTCCTTTCTTTTCTTCAACTCTTAAACCTATTATTTTCATCAATAAAATAATATCAAAGCACATTTGGGCGCCCCTAACTAGCTGGCGCCCGGGGGACGTCTGTTCCCCCTTATCCACCCCGCCTTCGGTACGCCCCTGGCTTACATGAACATCAAAGTAAGAACCACTTTTCTAGGAATGGTTACTCGAGTGGCAGTCCGTAATGATTGTCGCGCGCAATTATTGTAGCATGTAATAATACAGGACATATGACCCCTCCCCCCTTTTTCTTCTAAACATTCTCTCCCCCCACTCCCTAACTTTGCTGCGTTCGTAAGACTGGTGGCCATTGATGTTGTAATGTTTCAAGTTTTTTTTTTTTTTTTTTTTTTT
>CAXITT010000728.1:15998-57511 GCA_964033795.1 Lymnaea stagnalis | reverse complement strand
CACAGGTCATAGGCGGACCTAAACAGATGAGTTTTAAGGGACTTTTTGAAAATGGACGAGGTTTCACTATGACGTATATGGAAGGGGAGCTGGTTCCAGAACGTGGGCCCATGGAAGCAGAAGGAGCGTTCACCGATGGTCTTAGTTTTAGTTCTTGGGATTGAGAGGGTTCTAATGTCAATGGAAGAACGTAGTTGTCTTGTGGGGATATATATATATATATAACAACATCTTGTCTAGTAAAGAAAAAAAATTAGTTATTTTCATATCAGTTTTCCCTGTTGTTAAACGCAAGTTAGTGTTTGGTAAATTATTAAGTGATTATCGTGTCAGATTTTAAAAAAAAAAAAAACTGTTTACATTTATTTCCCAAAAAAATCAGTCAATCATTAATTCACTCAACTGTGTTACTTTGAAAGCGTCCTATAACGAAGAGATGTATGAAAGAGAAGAAGAAAAGAAAAGAAGGCAAGCTCTGCCAAAACCTAAAATATAAAAATTAAACGAAATTTTCACTGGCCATAGGTAATTTCAGGGTGTTTCAATTAAGATGGTCCGCTAGTGACCTGACCAAATGGTCTCTGCTATGAACTGAGGTGATGCGTACCTCATGGAAGACCCAAGAGGTCAATAATCTGATCCGGAGAGCAGGGAAATGGGAGAGGGGGCGGGGGGGTCGTATGTTTAAACATAAGTGGAGTTGAGTTCTGTTATAGAAGAGTATGGAAGGGTTCGGCGGTGCTAACATGACTCCATGATGGCGTAAACTTGAGATGGATCAGATCGCTAGCTTTGAGTGCTCAACCATCTAAACACTTACACTCGGTTATTCTAGCACAGTGCACTCAGGTAGACGTCAATTTTAACTCAGTGCACTCAGGTAGACGTCAATTTTAACTCAGTGCACTCAGGTAGACGTCAATTTTAACTCAGTGCACTCAGGTAGACGTCAATTTTAACTCAGTGCACTCTGGTAAACGCCATTTTTTTTTCTTGTGTGCTTTTAACTAGCTAGGCACTGAATTTGCATTCCTCTACCAAAAGCCCATTGCATAGAAAATCATTTGTGCCACTAATCAAATTGGCATCATTAGCCATGTCACAGCCATGTTGACGACCTTATGGGATTCTCTTTGATGAAATCATGGCTGTTTATTGGCACACCTTTTCTATTGCAAGGAAATGGGTCAAATGGGTGAGTCTGCCCAGCACCGTCAGTGTGTTACGGCTTTGAACCCAATTTCAATGTGAGAACACCATTTCAATGTGAGAACACCATTTCAATGTGAGAACACCATTTTGATGTGACAATACAATTTTGATGTGAGAGCACAATTTCAATGTTAGAACATCATTTAAATGTGAGAACACGATTTTAATGTGAGAACACCATTTGAATGTGAGAACACCATTTCGATGTGAGAACACCATTTTAATGTGAGAACGCCATTTTGATGTGAGAATACAATTTTGATTTGAGAACACTATTAAAATGTTAGAACATCATTTTAATGTGAAAACACGATTTTAATGTGAGATCACCATTTTAATGTGAGAACACCATTTCAATTTGAGAACACAATTTTAATGTGAGAACACCATTTTATAATGAGAACACCATTTCAATGTGAGAACACCATTTCAATGTGAGAACACCATTTAATGTGAAACACCATTTTGATGTGCGAATGCAATTTTGATGTGAGAACACCGTTTCAATGTTAGAACACCATTTTAATGGGAGAACACCATTTCAATGTGAGAACACCATTTTGATGTGCGAATGCAATTTTGATGTGAGAAAACCGTTTCAATGTTAGAATACCATTTTAATGTGAGAACACCATTTTAATGTTAGAACACCATTTTTCTTTAATCTTCGATTTTGGCATGAGCAATTAATCGTCACCAGGTTGTTGTTTTGCTGCATAATTGATTTCATCAACGTCCACCCAGTGTGTCACACGGGCGAAATTCTTGATCTGGGCCCGGGGAGGGGGCGGGGGCGTCTTTCTGGTTTGATGATTCGTTAAACGTTGGAAAAGGTGTGTGTGTCTGTGTGGTTTGTGTGTTGGTTTGTTTGTGTTCATTTGTTTGTATCCGTGTGTGTGTGCTTGTGTTTGTGATTAATTGTATCTCTCTCTCTCTCCGTGTGTGTGTGTTTAATTGATTGCATATGTGTTTGTTTCTCTCTCTCTGTATGTGTGTGTGTGTGTTCACGCAGGGTCGTGCATACGTGTTTGTAGGAACTGACGTTAAACGTTACACTTTTAAGAATTAAAAATAACTTCAAGCGTATAACTAATTCAAGATCATACATTTTCTATATGCACACACTTCAAGATCATACATTTTCTATATGCACTCACTTCAAGATCATACATTTTCTATATGCACACACTTCAAGATCATACATTTTCTATATGCACACACTTCAAGATCATTCATTTTCTATATGCAGACACTTCAAGATCATACATTTTCTATTTGCTCATACTCCAATATCATACATGTTCTATATGCACATACTTCAACATCATACCATTTCTATATGTATATTCATAATCATACATATTGTATCCGCACATTTTTCCCCGACGACTTTTGTGTCTGTTAAAATGTGATACCTTGTCAGGAGATTTCAAATTTGTCGTCAAATCTAATGCCCAATTGTGCGACAATGAGCTTTATTTTTATTGCGACCCCTTATCTTGACCATCTTTCGGCCTGAGCTTGCGTCCCAAACTATTTTCTTGCTCACATAGGTGGCTGCAGTTCCATTGGTTGTTGGCCCGCACCTAGTGGGGGGGGGGGGGTGACAACCATTGTACTTGTCAGGGGCCCGGGCTAGATAGGGGCCCAGAATTTCCGGGGTTCGGGCTTTTTGGATGTGGCGTAGCTGAACTCAAATACGTAAAAAAAAAAAAAAAGTAATCCTTTCACCTTTATTTTAAGGTAGCAATCATTACAATGTGTTGGTGCCGCTATAACATTTTAAACATACAACAAGCAAGTACGAAACATATTTTACTGAAATTGGGAAAATAATAAACAGGGCAAATGGCTCGCTCTGTTTAAAACCATTATAATTGTTGGATGGGGTCAAAGTTGAGTTGGGATTTTCTTTTGTTCTATTCTTATCAACTACCAACAGCCCGCAAAATTGCATGCGCTCTGGCAGCCCAACTGCTTATTATTGAATTATGTGTCTCAGTTTTCTTAACTACTACGGGCCCTTAAAATATTATACGTGACTCTGGAAGCTTAACAGATAATTGGTAAATCATGGGCGTCAAATTTACCAAAAAGGAAATTTCATTAGGTTAAAATTCCACTTAACTAAATTAACTTCCTTCTTGCCCGCTGCATAGCGAATACTCAACTATTTATAATTTAGAACAAAATACTCTTGAAAGAAACAATCGAATGATACTCAGTTAATGCAGAGTTATCGAATACTGCTGCTTTAAGTGAATATTTTTTTAAAACTATGCAGTTAATTTGCCTAGAGTCTAGAGGTTTGATAACTGAAAATATCCTATCTAAAAAAATGCATTATCAATCGGAAGTTGCTGGCGATGGCCGGATATGAATTATGGCCCCTGTTTCTCTCACTTTCCTTTTAATTTCATTTGCGTTTTACAAGGAATTCCCCGGTAGAATGACAGCAAAAGGGGTACCAGGCATTGATTCCTAACTTAACCATCTAGGCCTGTTTCCGCAATGAAAGTGGTTTGAGAGTAATAATGGGGATAAGAAATGTGTGGGGGGGGGGAGGGGGGCGGAGGGGACATAACAGGTTTTTATCGAATCGGGAAAAGCCTCAATAAAATATTGTCTTTAATAAACTGTATATTTTTTTTATTTTTTTTTGTTTGGGGGGGGGGGGAGGTGGGCGGAGGGGACATAACAGGTTTTTATCGAATCGGGAAAAGCCTCAATAAAATATTGTCTTTAATAAACTGTATATTTTTTTTATTTTTTTTTGTTTTTAGTTAAACTTTTTAAGCTCGTATTTTGTAAATAAAACTAGTTCAGCATGTATTGCTGGTTCTAGGTAGGTGGAAAAAGTAGGTGGACGGAGGGGGGGGGGATATTTTACATTTTGAAAAAAAAATCATCAATTTAAGTGTCCGTTCATATAATGAATCGGCATCTTTAGGGAATAATCATTTTCCCTTGCGACTAAACATGTAGTAATATAGTAGTATAATAAATAGTAGAGATCTTTTTTTCTGATTCAAAATTTGGTTACCAAAAGTACATATAAAAAATTGCTGAGAAATCCTACGAGGCTCTAACAGTCAAACGTGGACAGAAATGAATGCAAAATGGCTGAGGTTTGATCCAAATGAGTACAATGACACGAAGATAATGAGGACGAAGGATTTAGAGATGAGTCGTTTACGGCCATAGAACTCAATTATAGATACAGTGATTGTGATGCAGCTTGCACCACGTGACCACTTGTGACAAAAGGCAGTCAAAGAATGCTATCGATTCAAAAGTCATTTTTTTTTTGGATGATTCGTTGAAATTCTGTCAGGAAGTGACCTTTAATAAGCGGTCCTCAAATTATGGTTTTCTCAGGGTTCATAAACGAAGAATTCCACAGACTTTTCTCATTTGTTATACTGACATATTTTTGTATCTTGGTCTTGAATGTGTATAGATATACTAGGGTATTATTTAAACAAAATGTCTCAAAGTGGCAGCCACCTTCCTCCTTTGGGCCCCGAGTCTCGTTTCGGCCCACGCTCTCATTCGACATCCAGTCATGTTCCGTCCTCGAACTTATTCGAGCCCCGGTCTTATTCGGCCCTGGTCTCATTCGGCCACCGGTCTCATTCAGCCCTGGTCTCATTTGGCCCCCCGGTCTCCTTCGGCCCACGGTCTTATTCGGCCGTGGTTTAATCAGGGGTCAACTATAAAATTGGACGATCAGAATAATGTGGATAAATGAAATTTAAATGTCGACCAATCAGGAAGCGCGTTTCCACGACAATGTGTAGGTCAGCGGAATGAACAGTTCATCCAATGTTTACGTGTGGATATTTGAGTTGCCTATGGCTATAAAAAATACATCGAGCGATACCAAGTGAGTCTGGTAGCGTTGCATTAATATTAAAAATGCGAATGGCAAACAATAGTCTTTTTAGCAAGAATCCCCTCCCCCCTTTCCCATTTTTCGATGTACGCAGAAAGCATGCGCGAGCGTGCTTCGAAATGTATAAATATTCTTGGTTTCAGTTTCATGCAATAGTCTCGATACGCTTTTTGGTTTCGGCTTGGATTTCGTCGGAAAGTCTCAATGAACTTTTGGTGTCAGCTTAGTTTCGGCCGAGGGTTATTTTTAATTTTCGGTATTTTTTCAGATTTCAGTTGGTCTCTAGTTTTGGTAAAATGAGTACCAGTTATGAGAAAAGAGTCTCTGTTTGAAAGTCAGTGTCTGCGTGATATTGATACGGTTTAAACAAACTATAATTCCAAGAGCCAAATTGCCTCGTTCTAACACCGCGTTCCTTGCACAGGGGCTTGTCGGAATGACAAAATGAAGATCTCTTAATTTAAAAAAAAACAACAACAAAAAACAACAACAAACCCAACAAAACGAGAGGAATGGGGAAACCCAGAAATTGTTAAAAACAAGCACAAATAAGGGTGAGAAATCTATAAAAACGCAATTACGGGCGCACGAGAAAACAATGCGAAAAAGTGTAACAAGGGAATGAATCCTTGAAAATAACGTGGATTATTAACGGAATCTAAAATAATGGACGCATAGTAAGAAAGAAAAAAAAAACAAACGATCCAAAGATAATTTTCGTGATGTAGTAGATATAAATACTTTGTTGAACAGTCTTTACATATAGAAAAAGGTAAGTTGCTTGAATAGACAAGAGTGTGATTTCATGCCTATTCGTTAAACGCTCTTAAGACAAGCCACTTGTCTGACGAGAGCACGCGTTTCAGTAGTGCAACTTGATTTGGTCAATATGTATGTTACCACGTGAACTCTCAGCTGTTTTTTTTTTTTATCATTCGTTTGACTTGAGGAGAAAGCATGAGATGGAGGCGAGTCATTCGTCGTACATCAATGGTTGCAACGAGCTGATGCACTGATGTTACATTGTGTGTGTTGTACAAGCTGATGCATTGATGTGACATCGTATGTGTTGTAGGAGCTGATGCACTGATGTTACATAGTGTGTGTTGTACGAGCTGATGTGACATTGTATGTGTTGTAGGAGCTGATGCACTGATTGGACATTGTATGTGTTGTATGAGCTGATGCACTAAAGTGACATTGTGTGTGTTGTATGAGCTGATGCACTGATGTGACATTGTGGGTGTTGTATGAGCTGATGCACTGATGTGACATTTGTGGGTGTTGTATGAGCTGATGCACTGATATGACATTGTGGGTGTTGTATGAGCTGATGTGACATTGTATGTGTTGTAGGAGCTGATGCACTGATGTGACATTGTATGTGTTGTATGAGCTGATGCACTGATGTGACATGGTGTGTGTTGTAGGAGCTGATGCACTGATGTGACACTGTGCACGTTGTAGAAGCTGATGTCCGAATTATCTCTCAGGATCAGCTAAAAAATTTATCTTTCTGATTATCAATTGGCAGAAATTGCAGACAGTCCAAAGAGTTTAAAAAAGTTAAAAACGTACGTGTCTAATGTTGGAAAGCAATCGTTAAAAAAATGTTCGGGATTTGGTTTCCCGTTGAAACTCGTGATATAAGTAGTTAAATCAATGAAGGAAGGATGCTGAGAACCTGATCTTCTCCTTGTTGTACATACTAGAATGACTTTGAAAATCTGTTCTTCTCCTAATTTTACACACTAGAATAACATTGAGACTCTGATCTGTTCCTAGTTGTACTTACTAGAATATAATTGAGAATCTGATATTCTCCTAGTTGTACATACTAGAATGACACTGATAATCTGATCTTCTCCTACTTTTACATACTAGAATGACATTTAATTGAAAATCTAAACGTCTCCTAGTGGTACTTACTAGAATGACTTTGATAATCTGATAATCTCCTAGTTGTACATACTAGAATGACATTGAGAACATGATTTTCTAATAGTTGTACACACTAGAATGACAAAAAACATGTGCTTAATGACGCAAAACCTTTGAATTTTTCAAGAACGGTGAACATAATAAGCTTAACAGTCTGGTCTTGGAATGGGCTACTGTTATTTTAAGGAGTCTTAAACTACTTAATGTGCCACCAGAGAATAACTCGCTGACTCAAGGACCATCCACCAACCCTGTCATTTTAAGGGAAGTCTCTGATTACAATATGTAGGAAATATAATTTATTTGGATCAAATAAGTTGTAAGTATGTTGAGCGACGTTTAGTACGATACTGCAATGAGTAGGCCTCGTTTGCGATTGTTATACGAAACTGTGACATGTGCACGCGTGTGTTACTTCGTAAATAACGGTGTTTGCCAGTATGATGAGGAGGAATTTCAATAAATGAATTATGTTACTATCCGCGAGGATTTATTTTCTTCCACCATAAGTTTCACCTTTGTCTATTGAAAAAATGAATGGCCCTGATAATAATGAAACAAAAGGAATTCCGCAAATGAATGAATGGAATAAATCTATGGTTAACAAATTAAAAAAAAAAAAATAATAATAATAATAATATTATAAATTTTTGCCATTCCCGTAGTTTTTGTTTCTTCAGAAAACTTTATTATTTTTGCCTAAGCCTGTTTAAAATTATATTTTACGAAATAATAATAATAATAAAGTTCATTTGAAAAACACGCTTCATCCCCAAAGGCTCGAAGCGCGGTACAAAGTAAACAAAAAACATATCTATAATTTACCACATTTAAAACAAAGGCAACACTACAAAAACTAATTACAAGCATAAAATCTCAAAGTCTTTCTAGCCATTTCAACCCGGAGCAACACAGCCATTATGCATTAAATGGAAAAGCAGGTCATCATGCAACTGTGAGCAGTGTTCGCGTAGGATTAGTCCTATAGCATCCAATACAACGACAGCAAGATGTCGAACCATAATGAATATCGGATTTCCGACCGACAGACAGACAGAGCCTGACGCGTTGTGGACCACCGAAAGCCTCAATCACTTTCGGCCGAAGCCGAAAATAAACCGAACATTTACTTTTCTGTTTCAACACCATCCGTAACTACGCCAAGTGTAATCAAATGGCGACGTTCGGCTCCGAAACCGAAACCGAAATTCGTTCGGTCTCTATAAAGAATATGATACACTTTTCTTCGAAACTTTTTTTGTTTTCTGAAATGATACTCTTTTATCCCGATCGATACTCTCTACGCCAAACTGATACCCTCTGCTTCCCCTTTAGCCTAGACCATTACCTCTCTTTTTTTTTCTTCCTCTGACCCCGGGGTCAATCTTTCTCTCCTCTAATCTTGACCCAGTACCATTCATCACACACTCGGTAGACTCAATTATATCACATGTCGAGCCTGTGCTCCCGAGGCACGTGAGACGTCCCCCCCCCCCCGCAGAGTCTCACCTGAAGGCCTTAAAACGGGCACATGGCTGCCCGCCGAGCCGCATTAATTTAATGAGGCAGACAAAGGAATTAATTGGTTTGCGCTGACACGATGCCTTCCTGCCGGAGATGGAAATGCCCTTCCCCGAGTATCGCATTCACGCGAACAAACAGTTCTTAAACGATCTAACGAACAACGCCGGGGAACACGTGGTATTGGAATTGCCTATTTTTCTCATTAGTTCACAGCACTTTTAAGATTTAAAAAAAAAAAAAGGAAAAGAAAGAGACGTCATGAAATTCTCCAGCAGTCCTCAACAAACATTACAGTGATATAATCGTTCATCTTTCCCGCAATGGTGCCAACTTGCTCAAAGCTAACAGCGACCGTAAATAAAGACAATTCATGACTGGAATTGATCTTTGATGGATAAACTTTTTGCAAAAAAAAAAGGAAACACAGCGTCGGGAACGTGTCGGCATAGAGCCTTCATCAGCAAACCAACAACAGAAAAGTAGAGTCCGAGAGGGCAGCATACTGGGTTTTACTTTCCACTAAATTTTAACAAATTTAGACACTTCGTCGATTCGAACAGGAGAGTATGAATCGAAGGGATCTGACTTATTATCGGGATTGAGTTCCAGAAATTTAATATAAAGACATTGATATTTTGCGTAAAATAACCAAAGTCAGAAACAAAACTAAATACCATGCTTCGCCAAATCAGGGTATCTTTGACTTCTGAGGCTTAACTGAGAATGTTTGTTGTTGCCTCGTCAGGGTATCATTGACTTCTGAAGCTTAACTGAGAATGTTTGTGTTGCCTCGTCAGGGTATCTTTGGCTTGTGAAGCTTAACTGAAAAGGTTTGCTGTGACATAATTTGTTGAGGGCGTATTGTGAATCATTTTTTGGCTTTCAGACACCTCTCTCTATTTGAATATATATATATATATATGACAACGGAACACGTCTTATAGACTTCGTTACTGGAAAAGGAATGATAATCAGTAGCACAGTATTCCAACATAAACAAATACATAAAGCGACATGGATTTTTCCAGATGGATTTACCCGTAATCAAATAGACCACGTACTCATCGACCGGAGGCATGGCTCGGACATATCAGATGTGAAAAGTTGAAGAGGGGCGGACATAGACTCAGACCACAGGCTTTTTAGAATCAAATATAAGCAAAGAATTTGTAACATCCACAATAAACAAAATAAAAGATAAAAACAGTACAATAGTCAGAAACTGAGTAGGGATCCATAAATTACTGAGTAATATCAACAGAAGATTAAAATACTACTTGAATTATCCAAAATAGAATCAGACACTAACTTTGATATAAACCAGCAATGGAAAAAGAGGAAGCAAATAGCTACAAGTGTAGCAGAGGAGAGGAGAGGATTTAAAATGGCAGTGAAAAGAACAATGATGGTATGACGCAGAATGCAAAAAACTTATAGAACAAAAAAACAAAGCTCGACTAATGATGCTGCAAAGGGAAACAAGAAGAACGCGACAATTATATAATGAAGCAAGAGGATTGCCAGCAATATTAAATTTGCAGAGAGGAAAAAAAAAACGTGTTTGGGAAAAATCAAAAATTGTAGCGATAGAAGAGTTGGCAAAAGAAAGTCATGTGAGGGGAATGTACCTGAAGATAAAGCATGAAAAGAATGGCTTTAAAGCAAGATCCCACATGTGTGAAAACACGGATGGAAAATTGATCACAGAGAGCAGTAGAGTACTAGAGAGATGGGCACAGAGAGCAGTAGAGTACTAGAGAGATGGGCACAACATTTTGAAGGCTTACTGAATGGCTCAGGTGGAGGAACCAATGAGGATTACGCCCCGCCACAAGGAGGACCGGACCCACTGGTCAACCAGCCAACTTTAAATGAAATAAAAGATGTAATCTCCGCCATGAAAAATAACAAAGCCCCAGGAATAGACCTCATCCCTGTAGAACTCATAAAGCTAGGTGGTAAAGAGCTGCATAGGCCAATACACGAACTTATAAAAAGAAACTGGCAGGAGGAAGAATGCAAATTGAATGGGTCACGGCGCTCATAATCCCAATTCACAAAAAAGGATCTAAGTTGATCTGCTCAAACTATTCTTAATGTAATGTACAAAATCCTCACAAAACTTACAGCGAGAAAATTTGAAAATTGTAGTGAACAGATCCTAGGGGACTTTCAATGTGGATTCCTGCAGAATAGATCAACCACGGATCATATTTTTACTATAAGATGTCTCCTGGAGAAATGCTACGAATATTACATCGACATACAACAACTATATGTGGATTACAAAACAGCATACGATAGCGTAAACATGAATTACTTATACAATGCTCTACAAGAACTTGGAGTCCCTAACAAGCTTACTCGGCTCATGTATATGACAATGGCCAACTCCAAAAGAAAATTAAGGTACAGGGAGAATACTCTAGGGAGTTCCCAATTTATTCGGGCATCAGACAAGGATACTCACTATCATGTATCCTGTTTAACATCACGCTAGAAAAAGTTATTAGAAGCATACACGTTAGCACCAGTGGAACCATAACAAACTACTTCCAGAGAGATACTGCAGAACAACGACCACCAGGAACCTTTTATGGCCAACAATTGAAGTACCTGCCATATGCAGACGATATTGCGCTACTGGGTAGAAGCCGTAATGACATAATTAAAGCATTCAGGGAACTTGAAAATGCCTCATTCAAAGCTGGCCTTGATGTAAATGAACCGAAGTCAAAATATATGATAAGTCAGGAAACTCCCATGCTGATAATAACATCAATATAAACAACCATTAATTTGAGAGCGTGGCTAAATTCAAATATCTAGGGGCAAATATAAATGAGGACAATGAGATAATGTCGGAAGTGAAAGAAAGGATAACAGCAGGCAACCGTTCCTATTTCAGCCTACAAAAGCTACAGGGGAAAACAAAAACTTATCAAGGGGAACAAAGAAGACAATATACACCACCATCATAAGACCTGTAGTAACGTACGCTAGTGAGACCTGGACCCTCACCAGAACAAAGAAGACAATATACACCACCATCATAAGACCTGTAGTAACGTACGCTAGTGAGACCTGGACCCTCACCAGAAAAGCAGAGAACCTGCTCAACACATGGGAAAGGAAAATCCTCCGCAAAATATACGGACCAGTGATAGAAAATGATACCTGGAGACTACGTACAAACCAAGAACTTTACTATTTGTACAAAGAACCACCCATAGTCGCAATGATAAAAAAGGCAGAATAAGCTGGGCAGGTCATGTTGAAAGGATGCCGGAATGTAGAGCAGCCAAAGTTATATACAGGTAGGGGCAGACGACTCACCGGTCGCCAAAGGATGATATGGAGACAGATTTACACCCGTTGGGGGATCGAGCATGGAGACGGAAAGCCATGAATCGCTCCTAGTGGAAAGATGTGGTGGAGCAGGTCAGGGCCCTACATGGGCTTTATTGCCACTGATGATATATATATATATATATATATAATATATATATGTATATATAAATACCATTGACTGACTAACTCACTCACTATTTATGAGATCTCAATAAAAACTTGTAATATTTAGTTACTATTTCTCAAGGTGATTAGACTTACAGTCTATGGGGCCTAGAATTATTAAAGTACGAAACACATACGAAAGCCGAAATTTTGTTTCGTCGGGCCAATATTGGTTTGTGTTTTTGTGTCATTTCTTATGTGTTGTTCACTCTATTTGGACACACGCTGCCTTGTTTTTGTCAATGATTTTTATACAACGAGACATACTTATTATTACATTGTCAACCGAAGTATTAGTTATAAGGAAGGTGTAAGAATGTTTGCAAACTTGATCATTGCACTACATTGCCGTAAAACTTTGTGGTATTGAACGACACCGATTTCAACAGGGAATATCTGGCCAGAAACGTGTTGCAGGATTTTAAAACGAAGATCACTCTCAAACAAACCAGCAGTTCTGTTATCTTTATAGCAGGGTGCATCATAACTTTTCTTTTTGCAACATACATTTATGGGTTATAAATAGTTTCTCTGAAGCCATAAAAACATTTAGATTCTTGCAATAGTCTTCTTTTCCTTTTCTCCAACTCACCGAAGAAGCTGGTCACGGCGGTCTTCGTCACAGCGTTACCTTGTCTTCACGTCACAAATTGAAAATATATACTTTTGTCATCTTCTTTCGAATGCACTTTTGTTTTGGGCTCGGGGGTAGGTGTAGAATTGTACAATATTTCCCATAATCCCATCTATTTTCCAGATCAAAATGCCTCGTCAAATATCCTGCACCCGCAAATCTTCTGTCAATTTCACATCCAAGCACGAAAATGTTGTGTTAATGTCAATCATGCGCCAGAGCCCTTACACATGACATTTTAAGAACCGCTGCCAAAGGTAAAAATTGCAATAACAAAATACACCACCGTTTGATTCTGTCCTAGTGGAATGCCTTTTTTTTTCCGTCCCAACAAATCGATATTTTGGATTTTATTCGCATTAATAAATCCAGTTTTGAAATCCGCATCGTCTGTCCTGTTTGCTTGATAACCTTAGTCTTGTGGGGGTGACGACATGATAACCTTAGTCTGGTGGAGGTGACGGCATGATAACCTTAGTCTGGTGGAGGTGACGTCATGATAACCTTAGTCTGGTGGAGGTGACGTCATTGTTCTTAATTTGTATACATCATCTTACGGATGTCCAATCGCCCGTAAAGAGTTTCATGATAAATATGGTTTGTCGTACATTTCCGACAAAGTGGTTTGTTTTAAATTTCCGAGACAGTGGTTTGCTTTGCATTTCCAACACAGTGGTTTGTTGCACATCTCCGACACTTTGGTTTGTTGTACGTTCCCGACACAGGGGTTTGTTGTTCATTTCCTGACACAGTGGTTTGTTGTTTATTTCCGACACAGTGGTTTGTTGTACATTTCCAACATAGTTGTTTATTGTACATTTCCAACACTGTCTCGACTCCAGAA
Source organism: Lymnaea stagnalis (assembly GCA_964033795.1). Classification (NCBI taxonomy): domain Eukaryota; kingdom Metazoa; phylum Mollusca; class Gastropoda; family Lymnaeidae; genus Lymnaea; species Lymnaea stagnalis. The sequence continues at coordinate 43,945 of CAXITT010000728.1, read as the reverse complement.
ATTCGTTCAGAAGTTAAAGATTATTTTTTTCACATTGATTCTAAATTCATTGGAATAATTCTTTTACTCCTTGAAAAATACTACAAAATAATCTAAACAGTTCACTCAAAATTGGCAACCTATATTTAAAGCCATTGATTATAAAAAAAAGCGAATGTATGTTAAACATTTGTATAGTACACGCGACATAGTATGCGATGCTGCTTTCAAAATAGTTGTATTCTTACTTGATGTCAAAACTCAATTCCAGTAAAACTTAGAATAGGGAGACTCGATGCATTAGGGAATATCCTAAGCTTAGATCGCCATGATAAGTCAAATTGTTTCTGATGAAACGTGCTTAGACAAATCCGCCCATAGCGTAATCCATTTCTAGCTCTGCCACCAATGATACTTCAAGGGGTAAATGTAGCCAAGGCTGCCACGCCATGGCTCCATACATCATGTGAGACTCGGACAACTTTGCGAGACGCTTGACTGGGTTTGTTTCAGTGCAGGCTGAAACGTTAAAAAAAAGACATATGCGGGAAATGGTGCTGACGTGTCCAGACATGGTCATGTGGTTTTCATACGGCCAATGTAAAGCCGCAGAATGTAGACTTCAGCATTGTGGACATTGTAATGATAGCTTGTCTTGTGACATCGTAGTATTAAGCATTGTGGATATTGTGATCATAGCTTGTCTTATGACATTCTAGAATTCATCATGTGTGCGTTGTGAGCATAGCTTGTCTTATGACATTATAGACTTCATCATTGTGTACATATTGATCTTAGCTTGTCTTATGACATTATAGACTTCATCATTGTGTACATAGTGATCTTAGCTTGTCTTATGACATTATAGACTTCATCATTGTGTACATTGTGATGATAGCTTGTCTTATGACATTGTAGAATTACGCATTGTGAAATTGGGATCATAGCTTGTCTTGTGACATTGTGAAATTAAGCATTGTGGACATTGTTATCATAGTTTGTCTTAGGACATTGTAGAATTCATCATTGTGGATGTTGTAATCATATCTTATCAGATGATATTTTAGAATTCAACAATGTGGATATTGTGATCATAGATTGTTTTATTTCACTTCCTTTCTACAACATGAACCGTTTATCCACTGTTTTTCCGCTTCCTTTGTACAATGTTCGCCTTTGATCCCCTTACAATGAAACAATGTTTGCCTTTGATTCCCTTACAAATAAACAATGTTTGACTTTGATCCCCTTACAATGAAACAATGTTCGCCTTTGATTCCCTTACAAATAAACAATGTTTGACTTTGATTCCCTTACAAATAAACAATGTTTGACTTTGATCCCCTTACAATGAAACAATGTTCGCCTTTGATTCCCTTACAAATAAACAATGTTTGACTTTGATCCCCTTACAATGAAACAATGTTCGCCTTTGATCCCCTTACAATGAAACAATGTTCGCCTTTGATTCCCTTACAATGAAACAATGTTCGCCTTTGATCCCCTTACAATGAAACAATGTTCGCCTTTGATTCCCTTACAATGAAACAATGTTCGCCTTTGATTCCCTTACAATGAAACAATGTTCGCCTTTGATCCCCTTACAATGAAACAATGTTCGCCTTTGATCCCCTTACAATGAAACAATGTTCGCCTTTGATCCCCTTACAATGAAACAATGTTCGCCTTTGATCCCCTTACAATGAAACAATGTTCGCCTTTGATCCCCTTACAATGAAACAATGTTCGCCTTTGATCCCCTTACAATGAAACAATGTTCGCCTTTGATCCCCTTACAATGAAACAATGTTCGCCTTTGATCCCCTTACAATGAAACAATGTTCGCCTTAGATCCCCTTACAATGAAACAATGTTCGCCTTTGATTCCCTTACAATGAAACAATGTTCGCCTTTGATCCCCTTACAATGAATTCATTTCACTCATAATTTGGAAGAAGAGAAAAGAATCCCTCAAGTTCACTGTATTTTTTTTTTTTAAATGTTTCGTATAGCTTTTGAGCCGATGCTTATATTTCATAGTCCATTACTTTTCAACTGATGATACATGGCTTATCATCTAATGATCCATGTGATATCATTGATTAACATTGTTTATCATCCGATGATCCATTTCTTAACTAATGATCCCCTTTTTTACCAATATGAGGAGCCATAACTGATAATCGATTGATCCATTTCGTCCATTGTCTCCATCTCAGCTGAAGACATACTCGGCTGTGCGACATGGTAAATTAAATTAAGAATATTCTTAGCAGACCAAACAACGTAAAAATATCTTATCATTCTTTCTTCAAATTTCTATGGCGGAAAAAAAAAATCATAAAGTCGAGTAAACAAAAACTGTTTGAATTATTGGCTGATAAAATATTTTTTTTAAAATAACTCAGCAATAGATGAATGTTAGAAAAGTGCATAAATAAAGAGTTTCAACATTGTACTTTAAATATTTTGTGGGTCCCGAGAAAGAGGGAAGACATGAATAGATGTGTTTTATTTTTAAGGATGTTATTATGTCGGGATTAAAAAGTGAAGATTTCCAAAATATTCTTTGAATTGGTAAATTAAAGTAAAAAATCTATCCTGCTTAGAGGTCCTGTACCTTTATTGATATTGGCTCATTTGGTTGCTGACAGGCCGTAGAATGCACGTAGGTAGTGGCGTGAATAAGCGGCCCAATGATCACGTGTTCCACACTCAACCAAACCCCAACTCCAGCTAGTGTTCCTTAAAAGAAAACAACACTGACAGTGACCGCACATTCGATCCCCGTGCACTCTATTTACAATCACACCCAAAAAAATACGCACAGAATCCTTCCTTCCCCGAAAGTGACAAGCAAAATGCACTGGACGTCCCTGGAGTGCTGGACACGGCGTGTTTACTTCCGGTCAGCGATGACTCGTGACATCAGATAACATGTGGGGGGGGGGGTGGTAGAAGATGTGTTCCCATCCTTCGCTAATGCACGGGACGGCCCTGGGTTGCTGGACACGGCGTTTTTACTTCCGGTCAGCGATGTCTCGTGACATCCGATAACATGTGGGGGGGGGGGTGGTAGAAGATGTGTTCCCATCCTTCGCCTCTTGACAATTTAATTACTGCGATTATTTCACGTGATTGTGAATCGATCTTATTCTCCTACTCCTTAGTAGCTCTGCATTCCATGATTCTATTTTACGTGTGGGGAAGATATAAGTGGTAGTATAGGACATCATTTACCTACGGGTCACACAACTCCATCTGAAGTGACATTCTGCAAAATAATATACAACCAATTGCATTGTAGTACAATTTGTAGCAGTTAGATAAGAGTCCACTACTAAAAAAATACGATAAGCTTGTATTGAAATTGCTGCTGCTCATAATGAAAAAGTTTCCCAGCTTGGAGATTCGCGCCCCTGGGGTGTGGAAAAGAATTTTAGGGGGTGCGAGCAAACTAGATCCAAGTATAAAGGAAAAAATAAAATGTAAAAATATAATTTAAATGATTTTATAAAAATTTAAAGATTTCTATTTTCCTTTATAAGCCACACATGTATGATCTAAGTTCTATAGATCTTTTTGTAATCCAATAAATAAATGACATCTCCGTTACTTCCAAATTTTAAAATGCACTGTTACTTTCGTAGGTGGTGCTAGCCTAGTCAGATCCTTCGAAGGGGGTGTGATACTTGTCAAATAATTCGAATGAAACTAGTCATTCATTTTAAATGGATGTGTGAAACTAGTCAAATCATTGTAAATGGATGTGTGAGACTAGTCAAATCATTGTAAATGGATGTGTGAAACTAGTCACATCGTTGTAAAAGGATGTGTGAAACTAGTCAAATCATTGTAAATGGATGTGTGAGACTAGTCAAATCATTGTAAAAGGATGTGTGAAACTAGTCAAATCATTGTAAATGGATGTGTGAGACTAGTCATTCATTTTAAATAAATCTGTGAAACTAGTCAGATCATTGTAAATGGTGTGAAACTAGTCATATCATTGTAAAAGGATGTGTGAAACTAGTTAAATCATTGTAAATGGATGTGTGAAACTAGTCAAATCATTGTAAATGGATGTGTGAAACTAGTCAAATCATTGTAAATGGATGTGTGAAGCTAGTCAAATCATTGTAAATCGATGTGTGAAACTAGTCAAATCATTGTAAATAAATGTGTGAAACTAGTCATTCATTTTAAATGGATGTGTGAAACTAGTCAAATCATTGTAAATGGATGTGTGAAACTAGTCAAATCATTGTAAATGGATATGTGAAACTCGTCAAATCAGTGTAAATAGATTTGCGAAATTAGTCAAATCATTGTAAATGGATGTGGGAGACTAGTCAAATCATTGAAAGGGTCGCGGAAGTGTTGAGAATGTTCTGAAACTCTGTCCTAATGAATAGGAGCTTCCCTTAATGAAACTCAATAAATGCAGTAGCTACATTTTTACTATTGTAGATAAGAAACAAATTTTATACAAAAGTTACAGAATCTATTACCGCCAACTAAATGCTCTATCCGTGGCAATATGCCGTCGTTAGTTGGCTAGGGTTGACATCAAAATATCTCCTAGAGGATCCCACATTAAGGAAATAACTTTAATGTTTAAGAGGAAAGAAGCACGTGTTGTAGTTGTTGAAGCAGTGACCCATGAAGAAACAGAGATCAGTCTCACGGAACATGTGACCAAAACACAATTGATGTCCATATAGGGGAACAATGAGGAACCTGTCACCAACAACACGCCATTCATGTCAATATCGGGGAACAATGAGGAGCATGTCACTAAAAACAAACCATTCATGTCAATATTAGAGAACAATGGGGAACATGTTAACAGCAACACAGCATTCATGTCAATATCGGGGAACAATGAGGAACATGTCACCAAAAACACATCATTCATGTCAATATCGGGGAACAATGAGGCACATGTCACCAAAAACACACCATTCATGCCAATATCGGGGAACAATGAGAAACATGTCACCAAAAACACATCATTCATGTCAATATCGGGGAACAAGGAGGAACATGTCACCAAAAACACACCAATCACGATGAGAACTTAGCGTGCAGTCTGAGGCAAACCACCGAGGCTCGCCAAGATGTTGAGGAAACTGTATACCGGCTAGGAGAGAAATGGTACCGGATGTGGTCCCATGATCGAATACGTCCAGTGAAATTTGTAATCAACGTTTTTACGCGACAAATCTGACAATGGATCAATTAGGCTTAATGTGTACATCACTTGAGAAAGTTACCAAATGGAGTATAGCGTGCCATGAAAATAATATTTCGAGACATTTTTCTTTCAATTCCAGCAATGACCTATTTAGTTTTAACTATGACGTATTTACTTAACTTTAATGTCACCCTATAATTTGACTGTAAGTTTAAAATTAAGAAATGCTGGTTTGAACTTAAGAACTGCTAGTCTGAACTTAAGAACCTCTATTTTGAACTTAAGAACCTCTATTTTGAACTTAAGAACTGCAAGTTTGAATTTAATAACTGCTAGTTTGAACTTAAGAGCTTCTAGTTTGAACTTAATAACTTCTAGCTTGAATGTAAAAACAGGTAGTATGAAATTACGAGCTGCTAGTTTGAACTTAAGAACTTCTAGTTTAAACTTAAGAACCTCTCCTTTGTACTTAAGATCTTCTAGTTCGAACTTAAGAAACGCTATTTTGAACTTAAGAACTGCTTGTTTGAACTTAAGAACTGCTAGATTGAACTTAGGAACATCTAGTTTGAACTTAAGAACTTCTAGTTTGAACTTAAGAACATATTGTACAAAACAAACGCAAATCGTTTGAAATCAAGGTCAGTTACTTATTTATTTTATCATAAAATAACAGAAAGACATAGTTTTTCACTAATCCTTTTATTATAGACAACACTTCAGGTAGATGTTTTCACAAGAATATATATAAGAATGTCTCAATTCGCAAAAGATGAAACTTAGAAATAGTAAAATGAAAGTGGCTGACTATAAATGTACTGACATGCTCAAGTAAAATAATATATCACATGATTCAAAACACTACACACGTCCACATTTCTGCTAATCTAATCTTTTCTGTGCCAATCTGCACAACATTAACACTAAATTCAGCTCACTAAAAGTGAAGTTAAAAAAAAACAAAAAAAAAAACTATTTGTAACTATTGTATCTATCTGCAACTTCTACGCTTCCATCTCTCTCTTATAAGTGTTGTTGGACAATCTCTCAGTGGTATCAATCTATAAATCTCTCTGACTCCCCCTCTCTCTCTCTCTCTCTCTTTTCCTCCCACTCTCTCTCTCTCTCTGTCCTTCATATTTTCTCTCTGTCCCACTCTCGCTCTATCCCTCTCTCTCTGCCAACCCCTCTCTCTCTCTCTTACAGTTTTTTCTCTCTTTCCGAATGATACATGATAAGTCCTTCTAGAGTGTGCTAATATCTCTCTCCTACTGTATTTGTGCAACCTCCTTTCCATTGTTACTGTTCCCAACCTCCTTTCCATTGTTACTGTTCCCAACCTCCTTTCCATTGTTACTGTTCCCAACCTCCTTCCCATTGTTACTGTTCCCAACCTCCTTTCCATTGTTACTGTTCCCAACCTCCTTTCAATTGTTACTGTTCCCAACCTCCTTCCCATTGTTACTGTTCCTCATCATCTGCACACGCCTCATATCAATAAAACAACGGACATAATCATGACGATTCTGCCAATCCATATTTCTGACTGATCTACACCAGTTTTGCGCAGGCCTTTAAGTTTAACGGTCCGCTGGACAAATTTTAAAATTGCACCAGGGACAGGTGGAAAAGTATTTAGATATCTCGCTCGCTCTTTCTCTGTCTCTCTCAGTCTAGGTTTTGATCTCTCCTCTTAACGTACACCAACCTCCTCTAGCTTTTTCTTCCACCATCGTTCTAACCTATACCGACCTCCTCTAGCGTGTTCGACAACTCCCATTCTACTCTACACCAGCTTCTTCTAGCTTGTTCTTCCACTCCCATACCACTTCCTCATCTCCACAAGCCCTCCTCTGGCTTATTTTACAACTCTCGTCCTACTCTTCACCAGCTTTTTCTAGCTTGTTCTTCCTTTCTCTCCACCCCTCCCCCCACCCCCCCCCCCCCCCCCCCCCCCCCCCCCCCCCCCCCACCATCACCACACGCCTCCTCTAGCTTGTTCTACCGCTCCCGTCCACTTGAAACTGTATTCTTCCCACACGACAATTGCTTTAATCTGCCGCGCCAGGCCCGCCCAGCATTCAACAATCAATGAGACTCCAGGCGTCGACCCCACTGTCCTCTCCGTGTCCCGAGGTGAGCGGATCATTAACCATCTGTTATGGCGATCCAAATAAAAAAAAAACATTGAAATCTTTTATACCTTTACGGAGGCCAGGATCGAATCTGTTCACTTTCGCAATCTGACGGCTAGAACGTGCTTCATTTCTCCCCGGCGCTCGGTGTGACACAAGTGCTGAATGCAAGGGATGGTGCAGTGGTCGCCCATGCCGCCACACACAAGGCGATTAATTTACAGCATTGAAATAAGGCATGTCTAAATAAACAGAGCTGCCTCGGGCACGGCTTCTTTGTCCCCCAGCATTGAAAGACACAAACAATGTGTCTGGACAAGCACGATCAATAAATGAACACTTTAAGTTTCAGGTTAAAAACGATATTTAACGACATCTTAACAAACCAGAAAGCAAATAACCCCAAAACAATACTTGGAAAAAACCACATTGTTCTGGAAAATTCTTAGGAAATAAATTTCCTTTCGCATTTTACTCAAAGTTGTTTGATAAAACAAAAAAAAAAAGGAATTGATAATGAAAGGAAGCAAAGTAATGCGATACATAGATATAGGAGACAAATCAAGACTTGAACGATATATACCCCCATTAGTTTCTTTAAAATCGGAGAAAGATACAGGGCTGTAATAATCCCACTGAAGCTGGTGTGTTGTAGGCCGTAACATAATTTTTACAAAATAAAAATTCTTTTTCATTTTTTTTTTTGGTTTTTGCTCTTGGATGGTTTCCATTTCAACAACTCATAAATAATTAACTTGATTTTTTCCCCTTATAGTTGACCAAAGTGACATTTGCAAGGGTTTGCTATCAGATCGTTCCCCCTTAGCAACTCGATATCCGCTTTGCGGTGAAAGACTTACATCGCGTTGTTTTAGCAACCAAACTTTCATTAAAAGTAGTGATACGTCTTTTCGCCCATGAAAAAGTAGTTCTTTAGACACTGCAAACAAACACTATTCCCTTGCCCCTGGCCTCCTCCATTTTTCAGCATCGTGAAATAAACGATCGATTCTTTCAGTGAAACTACTATGCAAAGGCGTTTCTAGAAAATGAATAGGGGAGAGTGCACACCCAGTACGGTCTAGCGTATAAAGAGACCCATTTTGTGTCCCAAAGAGCACCCGATTAAAGTTCAAATGTGATTCAGGCTGCAGTGAGTATTGCTTGATGTTATCGTGTGGCGATGTGCTGGGTGGGAGTGGGCGCTTCTTACACCCACCGTTCCGCTACGCTGCTGTGAAGCAGGTAGAAAAGTGCGCCTGATACCTAAGCCAATATCGGTGTTGATCAGAAGGCTGAGGCCTCTAAAAAAAATTGCAGGTAAGTAGTGACCGGCCAATACGTCACACATCGATTGGGCAATGAGGCTAATTTTATGTATACCTTTCTGTACAACTTTTCACTACCTGTCTCATTATTTCTATACTTGAGTCAATGTTATATGGTATATGATACCTGGAGAAAAAAAATATCAATGGCAGTTACCCTATTTTAAGCAAAATAACAATGATCAGAACAAAAAAGAATATGAGAAATAATCTCAAAAATAGATACTAAAAAGGCTAGAGTTGTTTTAGAAGAACAATACAACGTCACTTGTATGTCACGATAGATAGCTGTGTTTTTTTCTTCTATTTTCTCATGAATTTATCAAATATTTTCTCAACACTACACTCGCCCTAATTTTGGAATACGAGAAGATGGGATGGGAAGTAGAGACGCATTTTTCACTTATGGTTACGTCCTGCTAGAATTATTCCAAATTAATAATCATATATACTTTTATATATATATATATATATATATATATATATATATATATATATATATATATATATATATATATATATATATATATTAGTGAAACATGTTTTCTTTGTTCTGCATTCTTTTCAACATGAACTGATGGATCTTCACCAAAATAAATATAACTAAAAATTACCTACAAATATCGCGGCATAAGTAGATGGATCTATAGATCAAACTTGTTTTTCATTCTCATGACGATCCATATTCAAATACTTACATGTACTGAACTCATAGTATTCACTCCTTTAGGGCCGGGGACCCCATTTTATTTCTCTTGATATATGCCACATACATAAGAGTCGGCATAGTTAATACTATATGATTTACCGGAATCAATGCGTAGCTAAGTGGCAAACCCTTCATTGGCCATATTGATATATAGATGGATTTAAAAGTAATAAATATTGGCTCATCTCGGGGCCGGTCTAAAATTTTCCAGAAATTTCCATAATTTAAAAGAATGACTTTTATAGGGCCTCCAATCTTAGGCAAGATATCCAACCAGCCGATAATGACCTGCTAATTGACTGTAATAGTCCCACCAAAGAAGAGATTAGCAGGGCCATTAAACAACTCAGAAATGGAAAGGCTGCGGGACCTGATGGCATCCCAGCAGAGGCACTGAAGGCGGACCTGGAAACCAGTGTGGAAATGCTACACCCTCTGTTTATGAAGATATGGGAAGAGGAGCAAGTTCCTTCCGATTGGAAAGAGGGATACCTTATCAAGATCCCAAAGAAGGGAGACTTAAGCTCCTGCTCGAACTACAGAGGGATCACCCTGCTGTCCATCCCAGGAAAGGTTTTCAACCGTGTACTACTTAACAGGATGAAAAACGCTGTAGACCCTCTGTTGCGGGACGAACAAGCCGGCTTTCGCACCAACAGATCCTGCACGGACCAGATAGCGACACTGCGCATCATTCTAGAGCAGTCACTAGAGTGGAACTCGCCGCTCTATGTCAACTTTGTTGACTATGAAAAAGCCTTCGACAGTGTTGACAGGCAAACCCTGTGGAGATTGCTAAGGCATTACGGGGTGCCACAGAAGATTACTGATATAATCAGAAACATGTACGAAGGGATAAACTGCCGAGTTATCCATGGCCAGCAGTTGACAGATGCTTTCCAGGTGAAGACTGGTGTGAGACAAGGTTGCTTGCTGTCACCATTCCTCTTCCTGTTAGCCATTGACTGGGTGATGAAAACATCTACACAGCAGAAAAGAAATGGCATCCAATGGACCTTGTGGGATCAACTGGATGATCTTGACTTTGCTGATGATCTTGCACTTCTTGCACATACCCAACAACAGATGCAGGAGAAAACAAACATTGTCGCAGCCACTTCTGCTAGCATGGGTCTCAACATTCACAAAGGGAAGAGTAAAATCCTCAAGGTTAATGCCACCAGTACATCACCCATTATGCTTGAAGGAGAAGCCCTTGAGGAGGTGGACAGTTTTGTTTACCTTGGCAGCATGGTAGATAAACAAGGAGGTACAGATGCGGACGTCAAAATAAGGATAGGAAAAGCAAGAGCAGCCTTCCAACAACTCAAGAATGTTTGGGTCTCTAACAACTTAGGCAGCAAGTTAAAAGTAAGGATTTTTAACGCTATGGTAAAACCTGTGCTGCTATATGGAGCCGAGACATGGAGAACAACGGCCGTAAACCTGACCAGAATCCAGTCCTTCATCAACAACTGTCTAAGAAGGATTCTCAGAATTCACTGGCCAGACAAAATCAGCAACCAGGAACTGTGGCAGCGGACTAAACAGAAACCCATTGAGGAAGAGATTCTCCAGAAGCGGTGGAGGTGGATTGGTCATACACTAAGAAAACCTGCTTCTAACATAACAAAGCAAGCCCTGAAATGGAACCCACAGGGTAAGCGGAAAAGAGGCCGTCCAAGAAACACTTGGCGCCGAGAATTGGAGACAGACATCAAGAAAATTGGCCATGAATGGAAGATCCTGGAGAAGCTGGCCCAGGATAGAGATGCCTGGAGGTCTCTCGTAGGTGGCCTATGCCCTTGGAGGAATCGCAGACGCCGACGATGATCGGTGGATGCCCCTCATGGACGAGAAGGCTCAATAATCTTAGGCATGATTAAAACTGTAATTTATTTGATGTACCCCCCCCCCCACAGTTGCCCTTGTAGGTATTTTGTTGTACTCTGTTAGGCTAAGCTATATTAATAAATGCAATTGAAGGCTTACATCCAGGATATCCTTCGAAGTGTCGTGATGGACCTTGGTCAAAGTTGTAAACATACCCGTCATAAGACCACTGGGCCATGGGATCGCACGGTCCCACCGCGAACAGGATCACACCAGGAAAAGAGATGCAACCCAGAAATGTGATCCCACCGGGAAGGGGGGTCCGTTCAGGTAACGGGATCCCACCGGGTAACGGGATCCCATCCCGAGGTGTGTCCCAACGGGAATGGGATTTTACCGAGGAGCGCGATCCTATCAGAGTTCGAAATGCAAACGGGAAACGTGATCCCACCCGAAACGGTATCAAACCTGGTTACGGGATCCAAGGGAACGGATCCCGACGGAAATGAGATCCAACCAGAGAGCGAGATCCCGCCAAGGAACGGGATTGCACCTGGAAATTTTTTTAGAATAAACTTCTGGGAAAGGTCGGGTATTTTAACTAGTACATTCTATAATTATAACAAACACTGACATAATTATTATTTTTTTTTTGTATTTCCCATCTACTACTAAAGTTCATTCACAAAGTGGAGATTCGAATCACTCTGTCTAAGAATCAGTGCTAAATTTTGGGGATTTTATTTGCTCGTATATTGAACGCATCGTTACAGCAATGAACACATACCTGGAGCATTAGTATTTGGGATCATTATTTTTTTTTACCTTGATATTGTTATAACTAAGCCTCATAACTGACCACTGCTAAGCCCAACTCTCACATTGGCGACCACTGCTAAGGCCAATCATCACATTGGCGAACTCTGCTGAGGTAAACTGTCATATTTCTGACCACAAATATTGTCAGCTCTCACCTCGGCGACAACCGCTTTTTATCAGCTACCACACTAGTGGCCACTGCTGCGGTCAGCTATTACACTAAGTACTATAGCCAAGTCCAACGATCACACTGGGAGTATAGCACCTTTGGCCAAACGAGTCGTGCAAATAGATTCAATGACCAGGATTGTGTGGGAACTCCGTCATAAAAACGCCCAGTGTTAAACTCTACCGAGCCACTCTCGTGCTTTACGTCCGTGAATGCGGATCACTTGTGTTCAAGACGCTCTTCATTAATCATGTTGACCTGAACACTCCAGCGAAGGAGCTCCTTTATTTGATCATAGTTACCTCCCGCTAAATCTCCCGAAGTCCACAAGGGAAACAATCGCTTAAAGGGAATGAGAAAACAAACTTGACTGACTTGAAAGGGAGATAACCTTGTATAAGACCCCCTCCAAAGCATTTGGGCGAGAATATTTTGTGGTACAATTAAAACAACTTTCTTCATATGTTGTCTCCTTTCTGTCTTGAACTCTTAACCTAGATGCCATGCAATCAGCCCTTCTATTTTCGGCCTTAATACCTATCTATGATCTTTTCCTTGCCTTGAGTCAGACCAAAGATTGGCCGTAAGCAGTATAGCTATTACTTTCACATTAATATTCGAAGAAAAGCCCCAATATCCAAGAATCAAAAGAACACTTAGAAAAAATTAAACAACATAAACACAATGGGGCACATTTTAGGAGTAGAACTTTCACTAACAACCAAGAGGCACCTTCAAAGATCTTTTTTAACAATAGAACAAAACATACAAAAAAGGTAGACGGATAGGACAAGTCATCGTCACAGAAGGGGAAACACACACTGACACTCCAACGATGGTAAAACATTTGAAAAATGCTACACAAAAGTTTTTGGAACAGAGCGAACAGATGTACAAGATAAGTGCACACAATTTCCTCAAAAACTAAATAAAATTCAAACAAGAAATCGACCAAACTATTACATTTGCAGACATTGAAACACCCCTGACCAGCATGAACAAAAACAAAACACCAGGACCAGATGACCCAGCAACGGAATTCTAGCTTTTCTTTTTCAAAACACCTGGACCAGATGACCTAACAACGGAATTCTAGCTTTTCTTTTTCAAAACACCTGGACCAGATGACCTAACAACGGAATTCTACCTTTTTCTTTTTCAAAACACCTGGACCAGATGACCTAACAACGGAATTCTAGCTTTTCTTTTTCAAAACACCTGGACCAGATGACCTAACAACGGAATTCTACCTTTTCTTTTTCAAAACACCTGGACCAGATGACCTAACAACGGAATTCTACCTTTTCTTTTTGAAAACACCTAAGCCGATTTTAAATGCCACACTAGACGAAACTTACAGCAACAAAGAGTTACCACACTCAGTAAATACTTCATACATTACGCACTCAGTGAATACTTCATACATTACGCACTCAGTAAATACTTCATACATTACGTACTAAGCGAATACTTCATACATTACGCACTCAGTGAATACTTCATACATTACGCACTCAGTGAATACTTCATACATTACGTACTCAGCGAATACTTCATACATTACGCACTCAGTGAATACTTCGTACATTACACAATCAGTTAATACTTCATACATTACCCACTCAGTGAATACTTCTTACATTACGCACTCAGTGAATACTTCATACATTACTCACTCAGTGAATACTTCTTACATTACGCACTCAGTGAATACTTCATTCATTACGCACTCAGTGAATACTTCAGACATTACGCACTCAGTGAATACTTCATACATTACACACTCAGTGAATACTTCATACATTACGTACTCAGCGAATACTTCATACATTACGCACTCAGTGAATACTTCGTACATTACACAATCAGTTAATACTTCATACATTACCCACTCAGTGAATACTTCTTACATTACGCACTCAGTGAATACTTCATTCATTACGCACTCAGTGAATACTTCATACATTACGCACTCAGTGAATACTTCATTCATTACGTACTCAGTGAATACTTCATACATTACCCACTCAGAGAATACTTCATACATTACGTACTCAGTGAATGCTTCATACATTACGCTTTTACCAAAAAAGATACAGACATAACACAACTTAAAAATCATAGACCCATAGCTTTACTTAACACACGCTATAAAATTCTCACAAAAACACTAGCAAATAAATTAAAACCACCCTAATACAGCGTTACAAAAACGGTGGTCCGTGGACCAGCACCGGTCCGCAAGCCTTACGTTACCGGTCCGGAGAGCATGAAAATTGATGTTTAAATAGAAAGAAAATGTAATTAATATTAACTGGTGCAGTTTCGAAACTTGTCCACCGGTTCGTCATACTTAAAATTTTGGGAAACGCTGCCGTAATACATATAGACCAACAATGCAGCATCAAAGGCAGGGGGCATACATAGCCACAACCATTTCATTAGAGACCTTATTCAATATTCAAATGACAAAAAGATCCAAACTTGCATGTTATCACTAGATCAAGAAAAAGCCTTTGATAAGGTAGACTACAAATACCTGCATAAAATATTACAATGAAACAAACTAGGGGAGTATTTTTGTAATTGGGTTAAAATCGTATACCAAGTCAAACATTAGTAATCTTATAATAAACAACACACATTCTAAAGACATTAAAATCGACAGATCAGTTAGACAAGGTTGTCTTTTATCCCCTTACTTTTATATCCTATCCTTTGAACCCCTGCTAGAGAGAGTTAGAACGGAGGAGATCATTCAAGGAGTAGGGATCCCTGGGGGTAAGGAGATGAAAGTCATTGCATATGCAGATGAAACTATTTTTTTTCCTGTTGATGATAAGTCAATGTCAAAAATAATATCAATAGTTAAAGATTTTGGGGGAGGTATTGGATCTAAAAGATACAGAACTAAATCTGAAATTTTGGGGATTGGTAGGTGGAGAGTTAGATTAGAATTCCATTTAGGAATAGTAAGGAAGGATAGTCTAAGAATTCATGGGATTTATGTTTCAAATAAACAGACTCAAACTAACACAGAAGCGTGGCAAAACATTGAACAAACTATGAAAAAAATAATGGACGACCCAAATACACAGCACACACAAAATTTTTGGCAGGAGCACGATCATAAACACATATATACTTCCCAAAACAATATACACAGGTAACATACGGGGGGCCCTCCACCAACAATTTTAAATCAAATCAACTTACACATCATGAATTACATATTTCAAGGAACAATACAAAACATTAAAAATAAAACATTAATCCAATCTAAATTAGAAGGGGGGATTAGTTTACAAGACATTCAAGCTAAATTACTGGCACTTAAAATCAAATTTATAGGACAAGCCATTAGAAAGAAGTAGGAAAAGATATGTACACACTATAACATAGCGATAAGGTTAAGACAGTTAATAAAAATTGATAACAGCACACCACATTACATAGGGAGAAAACAATCGGAATTTCGTATGGCCTGCATCCGAACATTATGAGGCGACGAAACACTTATACATAAAACAACCAAAGAAATGTATACACATTTAATAAAGAGACAAGCAGCACCACTCTACAATAGGATAAAATGGACACAT
The DNA here is from genome assembly GCA_964033795.1 of Lymnaea stagnalis. Lineage (NCBI taxonomy): Eukaryota > Metazoa > Mollusca > Gastropoda > Lymnaeidae > Lymnaea > Lymnaea stagnalis. Next base: position 28,174 of record CAXITT010000728.1, on the reverse strand, counting down.
ATTTATGGAACAACAAACGCTAAGAATACATTAAAAAAAAACACACATTGAAGAATTAGAAAATAAAGACAAACAAATAACATATAGACTCGTATACAGCATGGCGCGAGTCTCATCAAGACTATACAGCGACAGAGTTAGGCACAGATAATGTCCACTATGAATGACAGGGGCTGAAGAGACAGAACAACATTTATATCTGACATGCACAATCCTACAGACTAAATCTACACTTAACAAATCATACAAGCAGGTACAGTTCACATGGTAGATATAGACAGAGCCATTCCACTGAACACAATACCGGCATCCAAAAACAAGAAACAACACACAATTAGTCTGATATTACTTTCACAATACAGAAAACATGAATGGCACCACAGACTTAAGGCTTTTTTTCACAAACATAATTCAAAAACATAATTTAAGAAAAGATAATGACAGAGTAATGCATTAATTATTTTTGTAATTCCAATTCATTTATACAGCATGTAAAAAAAAATATAAAAAAAAGAAATCCAAGTAAAAAAGGCATAATGTAGTACTTACTATTTAGTCCAATTAGAATTTCAGTAACCATTATGTCAATAGGTTATTTCAGCACATGATGTAAATCTTTTTTCAGTTAACACTTGGGTAATGTTGCCCGTAAAAAATTGTATTCTGTATATAATTAAATAATGTTTTGCTGAAAAAAAAAATGATTTTCTTATAACAAGGGGTTATTAAACTTGAATTCGATCCCTAATCGTAGGGATAAAATGTCAATGAACATCCAGAAAGCGAACAATAGTGGACCCCAGTAAAAAAAAAAAATATATATAATTTTTTGTCGTTATAGATCGAGGAGGGAAAAAAAAAATTGTTTTAAAATTTTCAAAAAAAAAAAAAAAATAGGTATTAGAAAATAAAATATGTGTTGAAGTAGATCATCGAATTTTTCGCCCCCCCTTCCCCCTATAATGCCTATAATGTTGTTGTGGGCGTGGGCGTGAGGAGAATGTACATTTGTAAATCAATTACATTCTTGTTTCATACATCAAATCTTAAAGGGCCGAGGATTAAAAAAAAAAAAATTTTTAGTTATACCATGTCTTATAATAAACTTACAAAATAAGAAAGTAGTTCCAAAAAAATTTGTTATACCATGTGTTATAATAATATTACAAAATAAGAAAGTAGATCCGAAAAAATAGTTATACCACGTGTTATAATAATATTACAAAATAAAAAAGTAGATCCAACAATTTTTTTAGTTATACCATGTATTATAATAATAATACAAAATAAGAAAGAAGTTCAAAAAAAATATTTTTAGTTATACCATAATGTGTTATAAAAATATTACAAAATAAGAAAGTAATTCCAAAAAAAAAAACAATTGAAATTTATTTACACCACATCAACCTTGATGAGACTCAGGATGTATGCCTTACAATCTTATCTGCCATCTAACAACCCACTGACGTTTTCTCGTGACTCCCGTCAACCTTATCAGCTCCATACGACCATAGTGGCTAGTGTCAAAAGTGACAGTCCACGCTGGCGCCGATTTCACTGGCTTGACCTCAATGACAACAGCTTTACAACAGCTTTACAATGTCACTGAAGACAAGAAAATTAAAATAGAAAAACGGATGTATTTATTTATTTTTTATTGATCAACAGTGTCCCTAGACGAGTCTGGTTTTAAAATGTACACTAATCCCGAGTAGGGGGCTCTAATCCTGTACATGGACGTTTCGGAGTGACATTCCTGAACCTTTCCCATATAATGTCACCATGTTTCCTAAGAAATATAAACATAATTATTTCCAGTAACTTTGAGAGAACTTGGGTGAGTTCCTGCACTTTTTGCCCAAGCTTGACATAGAAGCGTGTCGTGTCAGCCATTCTTGTCATGTCAGCCATTCGTGTCATGTCAGCCATACGTGTCGTGTCAGCCATTCGTATCATGTCAGCCATTCGTATCATGTCAGCCATTCGTGTCATGTCAGCCATTCGTTAGCAGACTTGAAAACGCTACAAACTGTACATGACGTCTTGTACAAGTTGACAAGTGGGAAAATGACCCGTGGGGTTGAGGTACGGTGTCTGAAGGCAGCAAGCATCAAGGATAACAAGAAGGGAAAAAAATGGATGACATTTTATTATTGTAGATCTGAAAATCGTCTTGAAATGAGCAACTTCAACGCACACAACAGTGTGGGCGCACAGGGTTAGATACTCGATGTTAATATAAGGGAAGATTTCTTTGAGCCGCTTTGCAATGGGACCACTTATTGAAATATCCTAAAACACATCCCTCATCAGATCTTTTTTTTTTTTTTTTTTTGAACACCTCCTTTTCCAATTTCCGCTGATCTGTTTCCCTTTCCCGCCAACTCCCCCCTCCCCCCCCCGGGGCCGGCCAGTGTCACATGCTTACACGAACCTTCTAGGATCACCTCGATGAACATCAACTTTCATCAGCGTCTTTAAATCTTCTCGGTATAAAACAAAAACACAAAAAAGGCAAAAAGAAAAAAAAAATCAGATCAATAACTTGTCGTGAATGAAGAAGAAACACAAAAAAAATTATTGTAAAAATGTGTAAATAGCGCAAAAAATGTCTGTATCCCCTTCAGCCCTGCTACAGATCAGAACGAGACACGCACGCGGATATCGGGCCCGACGTGTTTAATCACGTGCGGCCCCGTGGCCTAATCTCGGTGCAGATTATCTCAAATGTATTTAAGAATCGATATTAATCGCGATGGAACATGATTTCGACTAATCCTTCGTGTCCGACGCGGACTTGGTGGGGCGAAGCTCGCCGAGCGTTGAGGGAAACTTTGCTCCTGACATCAAACTCGATGAGCACATTAAATGCAACCAGAACAACATTAGCAGTTCTTTGAAAGCCAGCAGATCCCACAGGCAAATTACTACATAGACTGCTATTCAGCAAACATGACCTTCGGCCGAAAGTATCGCTAAGCTTTTTGTTTCGGCTTCGGTTTCGGCCGAAAGCCATATTTAAATTTCAGCCTAGTTTCGGTTTCGGCCGAAATCAGAAAATCACCTTCAGTCGGTCTCTTATTGACATGGTGATCATCACTGTATGAGAATCGACTGTGGTTCCCCAAGCTCAAATAACAGTCTGCTCAAGTCAGTCATGGTGCACTACCGGTATGGTTATCTATCCTACAGATTTTATTAGCTGCTGAAAACAAAATTCCATACATTTTTTGAGATGTTGTCACAGTTTCACTTTATTGGAAACTGTTGCTAAATTTAGTGAATTTGTGATTCACTAACTGTTTTAAAATGTATTTAATCGCATTCAGTGATGACTTCAGATTTAAAAAAAAAAAAAAAAAAAAAAAAAAAAATAAAAATTTTTTTAGATGTTTTCACAGTTTCACTTTATTGGAAACTGTTGCTAAATTTAGTGAATTTTTGATTCACTAACTGTTTTAAAATGTATTTAATCGCATTCAGTGATGAATTCAGATTTAAAAAAAAAAAAAAAAAAAAAAAAAGAATTTGAAATTACCATTGCAATTTACCATATAACATTGCATCTATTGATTTCCAACTTTACACTCTCGATTTACAACAAACATGGCGTCAATAGATTTCACATTTTACACACGACCTACCCAACAAACGCTTTAAAATTTTGCATCAAACACGCAGACTAACCAGTTGCAAAACAAAATAAAAATAAAGGATATTTTCTCTAAAAAATTATCGGAAATTTTGTAAAGTCCATAAAATTCGTGTAACCCATTAATTGTAAACGTTATTTTGTCTTTGAACACTGGGCAAAATCGCGTTTCATTGGCTAAGCTCTGTCCACTGGCCACTTCAATCCCATAACTGCTCCCAACTCCTTCATTGTTTTGCTATGTGTTTGGATAGAAGGTTAAAACGACTATGACATCATAGGGCATTTTTTGTATTATTCAATCTGACATCTGAGGGCGAAACCATAAGGCAAACTGACATCTGAGGGCGTGTCATAAGGCATCTGATATCTGAGGGCATGTCATAAGGCATCTGACATCTGAGGGCGTGTCATAAGGCATCTGATATCTGAGGGCGTGTCATAAGGCATCTGATATCTGAGGGCGTGTCATAAGGCATCTGACATCAGTGGGCAAGGGTTGAGAGGATTATTTAATGACTAGGAAACGCTAAATATGGAAAATGTACTAAAAAATGCATATACATATGTTGAGATCAATGTTTATGGAAATAATGCTTATTTCTATTTCTCTCCATGTTTGTACATAAACTACCTATTAAAGTTAATGTTATCATTGTAAGCCTACAGTTCGCTTTGTCTTTGTGTTGCAGCAATTAAACATGGAGCACATTTCATTGGCGATGGTCTTGGCTTTCCTTACAGCACTTATATGCACGGCACACAGCGATGATGGGGCACACTGTAAGTACTGGATTATGTTAGTTTGTAGTTGATATGTGGTAATTTGAGTACTGGATTATGTTAGTTTGTAGTTGATATGTGGTAATTTGAGTACTGGATTATGTTAGTTTGTAGTTGATATGTGGTAATTTGAGTACTGGATTATGTTAGTTTGTAGTTAATTTGTGGTAATTTGAGCACTGGATTATGTTAGTTTGTAGTTGATATGTGGTAATTTGAGTACTGGATTATGTTAGTTTGTAGTTAATTTGTGGTAATTTGAGTACTGGATTATGTTAGTCTGTATTTAATATGTTGCAATTTGAGTATTGGTTTGTGTTAGTTTGTAGTTAATATGTGATAATTTAAGCATTGGATTTTGTCAGTTTCTAGTTGTATGGGGCAATTTTAGTTTTACGTTACGAGTGAATATTTTAATAAGCTTATGATTTAATGATCCCATCCGATGGCAATGGCTACCAGCGAACATCAAAACAATATTGGCACACCTGATTTTGATTTAAATTCGCCAACACATGCTCATATATATTAAAATTAAAATGTGGCTTGACAGCCTTCGCGGCGTAAAAAAAAAAAAAAAAAGATCTTCGAACTTACAGTGATATCATTGTTACAAATGATAAAGTGCTATAAAATGTTCGAAAATGTTTTCTATGCTGTAAGTTTAAGAAGGTCATTGATCATGGCAATGATCAAAGGGGTCATCTAACACCAATGCTAGGATGTCAACTGGCATAACTGAGAATAGGATTTCAAAGTCAGGAGCGAGTCTGCTGTAACCATGCCACAAGTGAGACAACGATGCTAGGTCTATTCCAACGCTGCAGGTGACACAGTAGCAAAGCTGTGCGACTATCATCTCAATCGCTGGACGTAAAAACCAATGAACGGATGCGCGCCAGCAGAGATGCTGTGATATTTATACATATTTAATACACAAGTGAGTAGACTCCCAGACTGACCAGTCTGTGGTTAAAGATAGTATTGATTCGCCAGCCAATGCCTTGAGTCGCCGAGCTGAAAAAAAAAAAAAGAAAGAAGAAGAAGGAAGCCGTTAACAATGTCGCGCGGCAATAAAGTTTCATTACAAAGTGAGGGATCGCCAATTTCAATCTCTTGGAACTCATTTCATTTCTTGTTTAGTGTAAGAGCGAGGCTTAGCATCACAAATTGACGGGGCAAATGGACACTTCGTTTTACGTGCTCTTCCTGTATGATATTCGGTGTTGGGAACGGGGCGGGTGGGGTTGTTTCCCTTAAAATGGAGAACTGAAGGAAAGGGGTGATAAGAAGAAATGCTGCAATGGGGACTGGATACGCCTTTTCGCCCCCAAAGTTTATATAATAAAACTGCAGAGACGGATTAAGTAACATACGTTTTGTCGACATTAAAATATCTGTTTTTTCTATAATTTCTTTATAAAATCATCATTAATATTTTTAAAAAAATTTTCTCCCGAGATAAGAAATTTCTCGGAAATGTAAAAATCCCTCGGTTATGAAAAATTCACCAACGATGTCACACCTTGCTGGTAATGTAACAATTCGACAGAGACGTCAAAAATTCACCAACGATGTCACACCTTGCTGGTAATGTAACAATTCGACAGAGACGTCAAAAATTCACCAGGGATGGTGAAATGACCTGAGCTTGAACTATCCGCCAGCCTTATTAGCCTTTTGGGGTTATATCTGGCAGGGCGGACGTGGCTTTCACCCTCAGCTGGAATCATTTTAAGAAATCTATGTGTGAGAACATCGTATCAGTCATTCAGTCAGCAGGACTCTTTGTCTCCCCACGTCGCAACCCGAATCGTGCGCAAGAGGAAACTGTAGCTCTTTTAGTCACCAACATTTAAATTCTTTGCTCTCCCACCTCATCCCAGCCCCTTTAACCTCCTCAACTTCTAAGATGATTTATTGGAGGAGTCTAAAGAAACTCCTCCCTTAATTAAAATAAGCAAATGTGGATAATTTATATTTAAAAAAACAAATTTATTGTAAGAAAATAAGTGTTCTTTGTATTTCACAGTACAAATAATCAAGAGAAAGAGACTTTAAATGGGAAGCACTTTGAACATAATTTTACATTATATTGCTCGTGAACAGACAATCGGAATGACCTTAAATATAGAAGGAATATTCTTCCTACACGACTTAGATGACTTAGATTGTGTAGTTGATCACAATGATCCAAAAAGATATTGTTTTAATAAGTTAGTCTTCTTGAATAACCTAAAGTTATACAAAAATTTCATTTAAAATTATTATTTTCAGAATAATGTGTTTGTGTGTGTGTTGTTGTTGTTTTAAAATAAGACATGTGTAAATGGTCGATGTTACTACACTTACATTTTTTTTTTTTTAAAACGCCTCTTCGATGTACTTGCCTTTCTACACAGTGCAATCATTCTGGTATTTCTATAGGTGCATAGTTCCCTCATTCTGGCATTTTTGTTGGCACGCAATACCCTCATTCTGGCATTTCTTTTGGCACACAGTACCCTCATTCTGGCATTTCTGTTGGCACACAGTACCCTCATTCTGGCATTTCTGTTGGGCACTGTACCCTCCTTTTGGCATTTCTATTGGCACACAGACACCTCCTTATGGCATTTCTGTTAGCCACAGTACCCTCCTTATGACATTTCTGTCGGCACACAGTACCCTCCTTATGGCATTTCTGTTGGCCACAGTACCCTCCTTATGGCATTTCTGTCGGCACACAGTACCCTCCTTATGGCACTTTTGGTTCAAAAGAGATAATCGCAGTAATATCAACCCACATCCTACCACTCTGTCCTTATCACACACTCAAAAAAACGATTTTTTTCCCCCCAACATTTTAAGTTCTAAATTTGGATTAGTCCTAGAAGTGAGGACCAACGTGTGTCTTTTATCTTCAAATGACCGTTATAAGTTCCCGATCAACAACGTCTTAATTTCTCCAAGGGAACTGCGCATAGATCTTATTTGCCGGAATGCTCGAGCGGGCCAGGATTCCGTGACATCAGCCCCTTGTCCAGTCAAAACACAAAGAACGTCCTACGTCGGCGCCATTATGGTTAGGCCAATAATGGAGGTAGCCATTTTGAACCGGAAATTGACAGGAACTCTCCTCACGCGACGAGCAGAAAGAGGCGCGCGAGCTCGGCACGTGCGTATTAACACGATGCCGGGCTTAAGCCGGGGCGCAAAGGCAGCACAGACTCCCTCGGGAGTTGAAGACAGGAAAACTGGTTTCGTCAACACCTTAAGCACTTTATAGCCATGAAAGCAAGGCCTCTCTTTTTTTTTCTTTTATCGTATCTGCTTAGCGGGAACGCTTACTTCAACACTTGGAGTGGAGGATCGACACATTGCTGGTGAGAGGCGGTTGAGAGAGGTAGATACACATGAGGAGGGGGATAAACAGATAGAATGTAATAATTGCGCAATTCTCATACCCGGTTTTTTCGATCATCGGTTTTTATTTCATAAATGACGCCGAAAATGTTTTTTTTATGTGGGGATTGCCCGTCTGGCCAACTAACTTCCATTCCCCCACACCACCTCTGAACGCTTTCCTCCACTCCACATAAATTCTTAACTCTTTCTTTCACCCCGTACCACCTCACAACTCCATCCCTAAATGGTAATCCTTTTACTTATCCGCTTGAACCTTCATGCTCCGTATTCCAGTTACCCCAAACATTCGCATCCATCGTTCAATCCAAGCGTTCACCTCCCCCCGTACCCCAACCTCTTAATCCAACCATTTCATCCCTCAAATTAATCCCACCATTTTACCCTATCCGTTCATCCCACCACTTCATCCACCCCTTAACCCAACCCCTTCACCCTGACCAAATTACTCCACCCCCATTACACACCCCCCCCATCCCAATACACCACCCCACTACCACTGACTTTTTACACCAACCTTTCAATTTGACTTCTTCGTCCCCATCCTCTCTTTCACTCCTTCGTTTCACCACTGTACCCTCATTCTTTATCCGATCTCTCAACCTCGCCCAACCCTCTAATCCTGATTATTATTCGACATTCACTCACCATCGTCTCCCCATCAAACCCAGCCTTCACTTTGTATTGGCCCTCTTTATGTGAATAATTATTACAAAGGCTTTACTGCGGGGCATTCTTCAGTCTACTTACTTTGCCTTCATCTCAATCGCTGCCCATGCCTTGGAGAAAATTCTCCAGCACGCACGTGTTCAGTGACCCGTGAAGCGAGCAGTTACCGTAGGACTCAAACCATTAGCTCTCCCTGCACTGGGTTTAAAACAACTCGGATTGAAAGCAATTTTTTTTTCCTTAAAGAAATTCCCAGCGATTAGGTGAGGTCACACTATCAGACTCCGTTGAGTGGAGTCTTCCTACCATTACTCCTAAGAGTCTTCGTAACATTACTCATATGACTCTTCCTATCATTACTTAATTATTACTCTCATGGGTCTTCCTAACATTACTCCTATGAGTCTTCCTAACATTACTCCTATCAGTCTTCCTAACATTACTCCTATGCACTGAAGTTTTCCTGATGTAATGCTCGTCTACCTAGTTGAAATAAAGCTTCTCTCCACTGGATTATCAAATGGAGTCTCATCGAGTGAAATTATCCGGATAGCATTTCAAGAAAATGGAGACGTCATGGATTATAAAAATTTCTACTAAATGGATACCTTCTTTATAGAGTTGGCCTTTGGAATAGAACTGTGTTATTGTATCTTCCTTTCAATGTTAAATATTCCACACTGCCCCTCTCACACCAAATGCTCTCAAATGCACCTTTGTATCTTACAATGATGCGGTAAGATCCATTCACAAAATACGTACTAAACTTGATGCGTTAAGGGATATCCTCATAGTGCCTACTAAACTTAATGCGTTAAGGGCCATCCACAAAATACGTACTAAGTTGATGCGTTAAGGGCCATTCACAAAATACGTACTAAACTTGATGCGTTAAGGGCCATTCACAAAATACGTACTAAACTTGATGCGTTAAGGGCCATCCACATAATACGTACTAAACTTGATGCGTTAAGGGCCATCCACATAATACGTACTAAACTTGATGCGTTAAGGGCCATCCACAAAATACGTACTAAACTTGATGCGTTAAGGGCCATCCACATAATACGTACTAAACTTGATGCGTTAAGGGCCATCCACATAATACGTACTAAACTTGATGCGTTAAGGGCCATCCACAAAACACGTACTAAACTTGATGCGTTAAGGGCCATCCACATAATACGTACTAAACTTGATGCGTTAAGGACCATCCACATAGTGCGTACAAAATGGATGGCCCCTATATAACTAAATCGTGCGAGTCCTTTTGAATAATCCAACAAATTTAATCTTCATCCGAGAATATGAAAGTCTCTCCCTCAATAAACATCTACTTGTGGTGCGGCGGCACTATTTTGTTCTCTTCTGTATCGTGTATGGGGGAATTTTAGGCCAACTTTTGAGTTTTTCCGTGAGGGTGGGCTGGCGAAAAATGTTGGCCCACTCTCCGGGTGGTACTGACCGTCGCTACACCATTGCTTCTATCGCAGTGGCGCTACTGCTGTTCCACACCCTTTTGTGGAGTCTCTTAACACACCCTCTTTGCCAACCCATCCATTTTTCACTTTCCTCCTTTCATCAGATCTGTGCAGTTGTCTCCTCCCTGGTGACCTAGATGTCGTCTCCGTTCAGATAGGGCTGTGCCGTCTCACCATCTCACTATGACACTGTCTATTTCATTATATCGTCTATCTCGCTTATTCTAAATCTCACTACATTATCTACATCACTACATTACCCGAGTCACTATTTTATAATATCCTTATATAAATAAATAAATATATATATATATATATATATATATATATATATATATATATTACACATTTTCTTTCTCTGGCTTCATTCTTTTTAGCAGCTACTCAATCTCATAACCACCCCCTTTTTTTTTACACACACACATGTTAATATGTTGTACTGTTTCATTGGAACTTAGTATAAATATATCCAGCTTCAATTTTGAGTATTTTCCCTCTAAGCTTTATTTTTAAATTTCCACTTGACCGCTTTCCAAGAGATGACATATTTACATGCCCCATTCTCGCATGTCAAAATATAACCACGCCTGGTCACCTTTTAAGATATCAAATATAACCACGCCTGGTCACCTTTTGAGATATCAAATATAACCACGCCTGGTCACCTTTTAAGATATCAAATATAACCACGCCTGGTCACCTTTAAAGATATCAAATATAACCACGCCTGGTCACCTTTTAAGATATCAAATATAACCACGCCCTGTCTCTTTTCAAGATATGAAAACAGAGTCACCTCCACCACACCCACTTTCTAACATTACAAAATATAACAGAGTATGAGCCATTTCAAAAATATCAAAACACTCGATGCTTGATTTCACACCAGTTAAAATGAGTTGCCTGTGCATGCCGCCGTCTTGAGCCGGGTCCATTGTTTCTGTGGTTAACCTCCCCCTCCCCCTTCCCCCCCCCCCCCCCCCGCTCCTTTTTTTTCATCATCCGTGGCACGCGCCCAGCAGAAGGCAAACAATCTCCTTCTGACGTATGATGAATTGTTGTTTTTAGATGAGAGTCGTCGACAGGTTGGGTTATATTTTTTTTTCACCGCCACATCATTGTTTGACCCCCGGGTTGCTGGGTGTGATGAAGTCCTAATGAGTTGGACCATTCCAAAAGAACATAACCATCTACTGCATTGAGCACTCTGAAACGATGAAAGCTACCCACGAGGGACTCAATGACTGGGGGATTCTATCCAACCAAGGATTTACCAGCTTTTCAGTAGTCTTTTTCGTGGCTTTTCTTTGTAGGTTTTTCCGAACAATAAACTATTGTAGAACTTATTGTGTCCCTGTCCTAGTATTTTTCGACCCGCACACGTTTTTCATAAAGTATTACGGCGCACCTTACATATTGAGTTTTGCAGGCCTGGTATAAAGAATTTACTTCCATGACATCGTATTTGAGCACATAATGATTACGTTTTAGCACATAATAAATTTGAAGGGGCCAACATTTGAGGGCGCCAACATTTGAAGGGGCTAACATTTAAAGGGGCCAACATTTCAAGGGGCCAACATTCGAAGGGGCCAACATTTAAAGTAGCCAAAATTTGAAGAGACAAACATTTAAAGGTGCCAACATGTAAAGGTGTTAACATTTCCATGACTTAAATGAACTCTCCACTCTCTACATCCTACATCTATGTTAACATGCTAGATAATTCTAATAAAACTCTTTTTAACCCACCAAAAAATAACGGTGGAAGCGATGCATGAACCACCCATCTGCTAAAATTACTTGATAAACATGCATTCAAGTGACGCATTTGATTAGAATCGCAATTAGTGCCACCCACCCTCCGCCAGTTACCCCATCCCACACATTTTTCACGCCCTTGAACTATATTAATATTATAATGTCCCAAACCCTTTGACACCGCAGATATATTATGTCCCAAACCCTTTGACACCGCAGATGTATTATGTCCCAAACCCTTTGACACCGCAGATGTATTATGTCCCAAACCCTTTGACACCGCAGATGTATTATGTCCCAAACCCTTTGACACCGCAGATGTATTATGTCCCAAACCCTTTGACACCGCAGATGTATTATGTCCCAAACCCTTTGACACCGCAGATGTATTATGTCCCAAACCCTTTGACACCGCAGATGTATTA
>CAXITT010000727.1:320492-378702 GCA_964033795.1 Lymnaea stagnalis | reverse complement strand
TCTATCTATCTATCTATCTATCTATCTATCTATCTATCTATCTATCTATCTATCTATCTATCTATCTATCTATCTATCTATCTATCTATCTATCTATCTATCTATCTATCTATCTATCTATCACACACACACACACATACACACACACATACAAACACGGAATGAGTACAATCTCGTAAGGCTCGTGTCAGTATAGTAGTCTCGTAGACCTCTAGGCAAATGAGCACAAATGTGTTCCGGCTAAGAAAGCTGTCGGCTTATTTAAAGGGAGAGAGTTGGAATGATGCACAAGAGAAATTCTAGACATTGCATCACCCGATAGCATTAGTTAGAACCAATGAGAACCAATCTTTTTCTTGATCAAAGGAGATCTGAGTCAAACGGACTGGTCTTACACATTGAAAGAGTGGCGTCAATATCGAAGGGCAAACAAGGGAGAGGGAAGGAAAGTGAGGTTAAATTTCGTGGTTTGGGGTGAAAAGAGAGAAAAAATAAGTTAACACACAGGCTTAAAAATGTTAATCAACACACAAATCAACAAAATCACGATACAAATATACATATTATTGGAAATAAATAAAACTACACATCCACACCTAGACAAAACCAAGACATCAACCCTCACAACAACCCACACATCAACCCTCACAACAACCCACACATCAACCCTCACAACAACCCACACATCAACCCTAACAACAACCCACACATCAACCCTCACAACAACCCACACATCAACCCTAACAACAACCCACACATCAACCCTCACAACAACCCAATCATCAACCCTCACAACAACCCACACATCAACCCTAACAACAACCCACACATCAACCCTCACAACAACCCACACATCAACCCTCACAACAACCCACACATCAACCCTCACAACAACCCACACATCAACCCTCACAACAACCCACACATCAACCCTCACAACAACCCACACATCAACCCTCACAACAACCCACACATCAACCCTAACAACAACCCACACATCAATCCTCACAACAACCCAATCATCAACCCTCACAACAACCCACACATCAACCCTCACAACAACCCACACATCAACCCTAACAACAACCCACACATCAACCCTAACAACGACCCACACATCAACCCTCACAACGACCCACACATCAACCCTCACAACAACCCACACATCAACCCTCACAACAACCCACACATCAACCCTCACAACAACCCACACATCAACCCTCACAGCAACGCACACATCAACCCACATTTTGCAATATTTTCTAGAAAAAAAAATGATACTAATAGGAGCCTTTAAGGTTTCTCGCTTTGTGTGGGTTCATATTTTTGGTTTAAAGGATTTTTACATTTTGTATTTTTGTATGTTTTAATATAAAAAAAATTTAAGAATATAAATAGATTGAATGTTGTTAAAATCAACAGCTTTGTTATCGCTTCTCCTTGGATACTAGGTTTTCGTCTTTCACCCTATTAAACAATGATAACGTTTATATAAAATACATATGTAAACTAATAATGGGCATTACTTCAAAATAGCCCATTGAACTCATGATATTACAAAACTTTATTTTCAAATAATGTAACATTTGAACAGGTATTTAGACATAGTTACATCACGTGAATGGCCTTGACATTGTGACATTGTTTATAGTCAGATTGGCGGTATGACCACACTCATCGACCAATTCACCGTTGACCAGGCTCTGAACAGTGCGACGGCCAGTGGTCAAGTCGTTTAGACTAAAGCTCGAAGGCCAACAGCTGAAATATAAAATTAAATAGATCAAAAGGCTTTATTTTTTTAAAGTTATTTACTCAGTTCAAGTTAAATAGATAGTATAACATTTTTACTTTCAATGTTGACCATACTTTGAATGTGACGTCAACGGGAGAAAGACCGATCATCTACATGCAGAAAGCTAGCACAGGGAGTATTTATATACTTTTTTGGACTATAACGACTCCAGGGGTTCAAATAAGCTGGGGCCTTAAAGCATACCGTCACTCATTACCGGATTTAAGTTGCTGATGCATGAGGGAACACCAGAATCAGAGCCAATTCTGTGCGATTATGTCCTGTTTTTGGCGTTAATAGATGTCCTGCCCCACTCCACAACAGCTGGAACCTTACACTTCTGCACCCTCTTCTTCCCACCAATAAAATTGTCTAAAAGAAAATCATCTGGCCAAAGTAATGGTGTTTTTTGTTTCCGTTTTATCGGTAGAAGTGGAGGAGGTAGGGTAGAAGGAGAAGATGTAAACGCTTGGAAAAATTAGGTAGGGGCAGGATATGTCTCAGGAGTCAAAATGTGTTTCAATGTTTCAATATTTCAGTGCCCACATCATTTTCTTTTTATAACTCGAATAGGTAAGACAGGATAAGGTACCTCATTGCATCTCTTTGCCCAGGGCCCCCGATGCTGTTAAGATGAACCTGATAATATCAACCATTCATGATTGACGGCATTACCGGAAATGTCGAGTTTAATTTGATTGCGTCGACGAATCTCCAATCATTTTATTAAATCATGAACAATATCCGGTTTCAAGCGGTTAAACTTTATGTACAGAACATCAATGACTAACCAACCGTTAATGAAACCATTCAATAAATTAATTACTAAATGATGTCTAACTGAAACATGTTAAGTCTTTCGAGATTATTACCAACAACTTACTTGTGACGTGCTGGCACGTGAGTCCGCATCCATTTGACCTACATTCATAGCCATCTGGACATCTCTGCATGTCCCCCAGGGCCCCTATGATGAGACTGTTGCTGCAGGTAATCACACAAGCGCCAAACTTAAGGCTGTTTTGGTCACTAGCAGCTTGGGACACTGGACGCAAAGAATTAGAACTAAACGTTTTAGTTTCATTGTGAAAGATAAAACGCAATACACTGTGCACTGTCCAGTATGCACTGTCCACTATACACTGTGCACTGTCCAGTATGCACTGTCCACTATACACTGTGCACTGTTCACTATACAAAGTCCACTGTACAATGTCTACTACACAACTGACCAGCTGACCAACTGACCAACTCGCATAATCACCGGCTGACCAACTGACCAAAATTTATCTCCCCCAGAAAAATGTTACAGTCAATTTAGATAAGAATGGTTTTTATTTCAAAATAGCTCCATAAAATCGCTCACCACATCCCTCGGTGTAGAGTTATTATTATTTTTTCAAGTTTTCTATTTTTCTGATTATTTAAAAGCATTTAAGAACATTCTAAAGTGTCCTCTTATTTAATAACATTCCTGAAACTAATTTAAAACAAATAATGTTACACATTATTTTACACCAGTCTATAAATAAATCTATATTCTATGTAATCATACATCTTTTAACATGCAACATTTTAAAGAGGAAATATCGTGCAGTAGGAAAAAAAAAATTGAATGGAGAAATTTGAAAATTTATGGTAAAATGATATGTATAGAGGAAAGAGGAGATTAAGAAGGACGATTGAGAGAGGAAATTGTCAGCATTCAGGGATAATGAGATGTGGAGAGTATTCTACTCACCAACCAGAAGTGACAGAAGAACTACAACACCGGCCAAAGTCATGGTGAAATTTAAAGTTGTCGTGATCTTCCCAGGATACACCGGACCGCTCTACAACACGTTGTTTGAAATAATGGCATCAGAAAACAAACTATCCCAAGCTGGAAATGAGAAATTATTCCAACGAGATAAGCCGTCCTGTTGTTTGTTTGAAGTATACTGGAACAATCTGCTCGTGATTGTAATCAAATCAATTTTGAATGTAGAACATGAACATTCAAATGTACCCAGCTATAAATAGATTTAATCTTGTTAATGAAACTTCTCATCTGATCTGATCGCAAGCGGTGCTTATCTCAAATCATTTCACGGTGCTATCAAGAAGGAAAGAAAGAAATTCTTTCAATAAGTATTTTAACAATTAATGTTTCTAGTGAACACGCTTTTAGCAATAATTTTCAAATATTCCGATAAGTGTAGTTTAACATTCGATCACAATCCCTGAACGTTTTGGTTTAAGATGGTCTCTCAACACCAAAGCTTGTTAATACGGAGTCTATTTTTACAGCAATATTATTTGGACGTAAAACATATTAAAGGAAAATATAAAGTTATTGCTGATACTTTGACCAGAAAAAAAAATTTCCGCTGTACATATAAATTATGTAATTGTTTATAAGCTGCTAAGAAGCTTTTTAAAAATATTTTTAAGGAAAGAAATATTCTTTCTTTTATTTCTTAAATAGAAAAAAAAAAGAATTCTATTTTTATCAAATTTTAATGTAATATATATATATATATTTTTAAGGGAAGGCGCTAGGTAGAAGCTTGCTTTGTTTACTTCATGTTTCTGGCCCATCCCGGCCATGAACACATGTTTCAGTTGTTCTCTAAGCAGTTCATCAGACTGATTTAAGTAGGTGTAAACTATTGACAAACTGATTGATACAGATGTACAATATTGACAAACTGATCGATGTAGGTGTAAACTATTGACAAACTGATTGATACAGATGTACAATATTGACAAACTGATCGATGTATGTGTACACTATTGACCAATTTATTGATGCAGATGTACAATATTGACAAATTGATCGATGTAGGTGTAAATTATTGACAAACTGATTGATGCAGGTGTAAACTATTACAAAACTGATTGATACAAGGGTAAACCAATCCCATTAAATACAAAAGTTCATCAAATAATGCAACTCAACAGTTCTTTGTCTGAGATTTTGCCTTTTGCGTGAACATTAATATGTGTGCTGATATGTGTGGATATGTGTGTTGATATGTGTGTTGATATGTGTGTTGATATGTGTGTTGCTATGTGAGAATTTGTGTGTTTGTTGATGTGTTGGTTGATATGTACGTTGATATATGGGCTTATGCAAGGGTTAAAGTGTGGGTTGATGTGTGGGTTGATGTGTGGGTTGATGTGTGGGTTGATGTGTGGGTTGATGTGTGGGTTGATGTGTTGGTTGATGTGTGGGTTGATGTGTGGGTTGATGTGTGGGTTGATGTGTGGGTTGATGTGCGGGTTGATGTGCGGGTTGTTGTGTGGGTTGATGTGTGGGTTGATTTTTAGTAAAGTTTGCATATTTGTTTTGTAATTTTCTTAATGGTGGGATGTTTGTTGCTAAAATTAAGGACGTATTTCCGTCGATAGATCAGACGATAAGGGGGGGGGGAATTCAGCACAATGTAATGCACACCACAAACATAACACGTTGACACATTCGTCAGCACCTGGTAAATATATGTCATAGTTGTGTATTCTATTTGGACAACGTAACACCGATGTTGAACGCCTTAATGTGACGTCAGAGTGGGTGACTCAGAAAATCTTCATGAGATGGGTTCGTGACAATGAAAAATGTCATCTAAGCCATGTATCGCAACATTCCCTGGTCAATGTTTAACTGGGCATTTTCATAAAACCTATGACCAACACTGTCTTTCGTCTCATTAAACATTAATCACATTTATATATATTTTCAAACCAATCACAAATCAATAATATTCCGAAATTGATATAAACTCAGGGTGCTTCAACAAGTTTATTTTCTAATAATGTACTTTTGAATGACTTTCAACTTGTGAGTTTTGTTACGGTCACATTCAAGCTATGATCACATCCAATGACCAGTTCACTGTGGACCAGATTTTAACCGGTGAATGGTGAAGTCGGAAAGATTTCATCTTCGAAGGGTAAAAAATCTGAAACATAAATAATCAATGTTAACCATTCTTTTAATGCGATGTAATCAGTAGAAATAACACTCATCTCAATGCAGAAAGCTAGCATAGGAAGTGATTCTCTTAAGGCCAACCTAGATCATGTCCTCTAGCACAGCAGTCGGGGGGGGGGGCCTCAGAATTTGCGTTGTGTCCTAGGGTCTAGAAATGTATAAATGCGCTACTGATTATGACACACGGAACATTATAAACTCGATTCATTTATACAATTTTTTTGTTTTTTTTCTCACTTTTTTGTCTATATCAGGGTCTAAAACTCGCGGACCGCAAGTCATTTGCGGGTGACAAGGTGATATTTTGCTGCCCGCAACATGATAGCATCGTTCAGTGCTATAGCGCCCACGCGATCCCCCCATTCTTATATCTATGATGTGACCCTCCGCGAAAGCTTCAGTCGAATCTCACTGAACAGTCTAATTCTGAGTTTTACTAATTTTGTATAGATTTAGACCCTGATAATAATGGTAACAGCGTTTTAAAATCGGACAAAAAGCTTTTATCTGATAGCATTTTATGAGACAAACATGGTTACAGTTCGGTTTTGAGAAAAGTTTAAGCAGTCATTTAGTGGATCAAGCCCAAGCATAATGGGAGTCGCTTAGTCAATTATTTTGTCACGTGATGTGAGTAAAAACGAGTAAGATTTCCGGTATGCTGTATACAACACACTAGTGCTTGACAACAGTAGCCCGATACACACTACAACTACACTACATTTCGTCCAATGAAAATTAACAATAAAATAAACAAAGGGGAATGACTACTGCATCAATATTGAATAAAAACGCAAATGACGTCATGCGCACGCACGGAGCTCACCAACATCCTGCCGATAATAGTATTGATAGTTCCCATCGAATATCGCTCACAAATTTTTCTTGAAATAACTTTCTTCCTTTAATCATAACTGTAGTATATTTATTGTCACATCTATGGATTTCATTTAAAAAACGCATGTATTCCAGAATATTTCGACAGGTAAAATTTTTAAGTAACATGACATTGGGGAAGCACTGATGAAGTATCTTTTGTTGTGTGTAGCAGCCTAGTGATGGCTTACTCACATCACGTGACCAAGCAAGGAAGTGACTAAGCGACTCCCATTGTGTAAATCTGACACAGTATCAAAGACTCCCAATTGTAGTCGCCTCTAGTATTTACCAGTGAGGGAAATTTCAGGCCTGTCAGCTTGGTCACTTTCAAAATAGAGTTAGTCTAAAAGGCCTTTTCTTTGACCATTTTGATAGGTAACAAAGTAAAATGGAAAATAAGTTTATTTAAGATGAGGGCAACTGAAAGGTTAAAGTTATTGTTCTTTTGTATTTTTTCAGCCCTTTCCCACCGCCCCCACACCCAGCCCCCAAAAATCTGCCCCCATCTCGATTTTAAAGAGCATTTCCCACAATTAATACCCCCCCCACCCTTGCAGACTCAGGGGGTGGGCCTCGGATATTTTCCCCTTTATGAATACGAAGATACGAAAAATAAAAATGTAACTTATTTTCGAGTCTTTCCGCACCCCCTGAGTCTGCAAGGGTGGGGGGGGGGCCTCGGATATTTCAGGGGTTCAAAGTTGTGTTATTAACAAAATGATACATATTTTGAAAGTATGGGGCACACAACTGAAAAGTGCCAAGAGGCCCTAAATTCAAGCGACGCCTCTGATTACTTGAACGAATATGTTAATATTTACATTCACTGGAGACATGTTGAGCTAATTTGAGAACACTCATCAATATTTCTTAATTCAACTATTCTCAAGTACATTAGAACCTGGTTATAAAGCGCTCCATTAAAATATCGATCTCTTATACAACACCAACATGGCATGGTTCAATATTACAGTATAGACTAGTAAAGCGTATGTATTTGTCTTTTATTTTACTGCAAAAAGTTATTTTAGCGACCCCATTAGTATGGCCCTGATATTAACATCACCGAATAAATATGACGTATCAGCACTTAACACACCACCCCCCCCCCTTGAGTGTGAAAAGGTTGCTTATTTTCAAATGCGTTGTCTTTCTTCAGAAGAGTGCCATACGGTTACACAATCTCTAGAATTTCTTTACTAGAACGTTCTGATTAAATCCCTATATTATATATATATATATATATATATACATATAGGTCACTAGGTTTCGTAGCAGAAATACAGTATGAGACAGAGCAAGCCAGATAGAGAGAGATAGAGCGGGGAGAGAATTTCACTATTCGAAACGTTATATAATTGTATGTGTGTAAATTACTATTTGTATTTTTAAGGAGTGTCTCTATTTCACTTGCTTTAAATTGATACAGATTTTATTGTGTCTGTATTCCAGTTTGAATTTGTATAGAAGTCCAATTGTGTAATTAAATTAAATAGTATTAGAATCATTTGCTTTGCTATCTTTTTTCTGTGCAAACCGTTTTTCTCAGTTCTTTGTTACGTGTTGTTAATTCTATAAGCTAAAGTCTAAAACATATTAAATCTTCCAAAAGATAACGGCTAAGTCACACTCTCGAATCGTTCATGTAACGCGGTCGTGGCATGGCTCTCGAATCTCTGAGATGACGCTGTCACTGCATGGATACCAAAAAGATTCCTTTCACCCCTCTATTAAATTCACATCTCTTGTCTCTGAGACCTAACTTAATTTTTTCGGACATTACCCTTCAAGAAGACAGTCTACTCACCTCCACCCACTTTAAAGCTTAACAGCTATCTACTCTACTCTTTCTCCCACACTAAATCCTGTAAAGACTCTATTCCCTTTTGTCTACGACTTCGTCTTCATCGACTGTGTCGGTCAGAGGATGACTTTTGGGGAAAAAAGCACTTGAGATGATCCACAATTTCCGATATAGGTCCTACCCAGAGACAGTAATTTTATCAGCCCTTTTAAGGGTTCATAAAATTACCTGTGCTGATGCCTTCAGGCCACGTCCTAGGGACAATGTTGACACCATCAAACTTATTATTACTTATAACCCTCACAATCTAGAAGCCAAACTTTTTTTTCCTTAGAAACTGTGCCATACTCCAACACTGAAACACATGACATGTTCTTTTCCCCACTTTTCATTGTTTTCCGACGTGATAACAATCTGAAAGAACCTCTTGTGCGCAGTCACATCAACGCTGCCACCTCCCACTTTGTGACCAAGCTACGTGGACTCAACCGCTTCAGCATTTTCCCCTTTGCCGTCCACACTCGACACATTCCCTTCCATAAGGGCAGTTTTCAGATACGTGATGTTTCACGTTATATTATCCGCAAAGTTTTCTACGGCATTGGTTGCACCCGCTGCAAGATGTACATAGAGGAGACAGGACACCGACTCTCTGACAGGTGTACGGAACATCTCCGTATATTACTTAAAATAAACAGTTTCCGGTCTCTACTCACTTCAATGAAGTGATCACAAGGGCACAGCGGAATTTTGTGCGATCACCAGCTGGGTGAATTAGGAAAACAAGCTTATTCTGACCAATGGAAGCTTGAAACCACATGGCATGAACGCCATGTTTTTACTCTCAACTTGAGCCTAGCCCTGCTTTTCCACGTCACGACCAATCACAGTGGACTAATTTGTCTTCTTTTCTTTTCATTTTACTTATTTAAGCTATCACCTACTTATTTCCTGTCACAATTCCTTTTTCTGCTATCTCGGATACTACTTCTCAACTAAGTGCTTTATGTTTGTTCGCTGACGAAGGTTTCACGGCGAAATATTCTTTGTTTCTTTGCGTTCCTTTTTAGAGGTTTGACCTTACTTTGCTTTCTCATTTCTGAATAAATGCATTCAGGTCTTTTTACTACCATATCTTCTATTGCTCTCCGATTAAGTGGAGCGTAATACAAAAATTAAATTCAGTTACGCCTCAAAATGCATTTCTGAATATTTGAATTTCTAAATAATTTTCTGGACTGGGGTTCTTTTGCGTTTAGGGCATAGAAAATGTTTCGTTCATTTAGGGCACAAAATATGAAAGCATCTGTCAGCATGGCGGATACCATTAGACTGAAAGGTATTAGTGCCAGGATGCAAACATGGATGACCCCATTAGCCACAGGAAGTCATTTATAAATTTTCAGCTCATCATCACGAAATTGATGGCCCACTGAGACGATTTTCTTGGGCTTCCACATTTTGCATCGATCTTCCAAAATGTTCTTCAATAGAAGTGGCTTGGATTATGACGTGGGCTACATCGAGAAAATCAGTTGCAATGTATTGACGTAATGGGTTCGAAGCCACGTAAACGTGAGGTTGGTGAAAAAGAAGACACACTGGCAAAAAAAACGGGGGAACTGTTTAACTATATCGGTGTCAAAAACTGGCTTGGAGACCTCTTTTGGACAAAGTGGGACGTACAATGAGTCTGGTGACCCAAATTAGGATCGAACACTTCCCAACTAACACATACTTCAACAGTCTAGACAACAGCAGAGATTGAACCTGTCGGCATTGCACGCAGGCCGCGGAGACAGTAACGCGTCTGTTGATTTCGTGCCCAGCAACGGATGTTGCAAGCGAGTCCTACGTGAGTCCTACGTCACGACAATATTATATTGGCACAGGCCAAACGATGGAGCTGGTTGCCACCAGCCGGGGCTTTAAGAGCAAAAGCTCAAGCCCCAATTAGAATGTGTATTTTATTATTATATCCAGTGGCATGACTCTACGTCAAGACGACCAGGGATGGGTTCGGTTGCAGGAATTGTCATTGTTTGCGCATTACGGGACTCCAACTCCGGGTTTGAATTCAGAGTTTCCTTCTCTTAGATGAGTTGCCAAACAAGGTTAACGAGTCTCATCCACCCAGGGTGATGTTTTTGCTGGCCTTAGGCTGGAATTGAACTCTAGACCACCAACTTGAGGTTTGCTCAGTTTAGACCCTTTGGCCACCCAGTCACTCATAGGAAGTAGATAGTCGCTTAGAATAATTAGTTTAGTTAGATGTCATCACTTATGATAGCTTTATATAAATCTAAGTATAGTGTATACACATTTTGTTCTATACTATTTTAACACTAGTACAGTAAAACCTCGCTTTAACACACCCCACTATAACATGACTTCGGAAACAACCGTTTTTTGTGTGGCAATGCTCATACAAATTTCAATTATTCATTCGCTCATGACATCACTCGGGTCATTCGCTCATGACATCACTCGGGTCATTCGCTCATGACATCACTCGGGTCATTCGCTCATGACATCACTCGGGTCATTCGCTCATGACATCACTCGGGTCATTTTCGCTCATGACATCACTCGGGTCATTCGCTCATGACATCACTCGGGTCATTCGCTCATGACATCACTCGGGTCATTCGCTCATGACATCACTCGGGTCATTCGCTCATGACATCACTCGGGTCATTAGCTCATGACATCACTCGGGTCATTCGCTCATGACATCACTCGGGTCATTCGCTCATGACATCACTCGGGTCATTCGCTCATGACATCACTCGGGTCATTCGCTCATGACATCACTCGGGTCATTCGCTCATGACAGCACTCGGGTCATTCGCTCATGACATCACTCTGGTCATTCGCTCATGACATCACTCGGGTCATTCGCTCATGACATCACTCGGGTCATTCGCTCATGACATCACTCAGGTCATTCGCTCATGACATCACTCAGGTCATTCGCTCATGACATCGATCAAGTCATTCGCTCATGACATCACTCAGGTCATTCGCTCATGAAATCACTTAGGTCATTCGCTCATGACATCACTCAGGTCATTCGCTCATGACATTAGTCAGGTCATTCGCTCATGACATCACTCAGGTCATTCGCTCATGACATCACTCTGGTCATTCGCTCATGACATCCCTCAGGTCATTCGCTCATGACATTAGTCAGGTCATTCGCTCATGACATTAGTCAGGTCATTCGCTCATGACATCACTCAGGTCATTCGCTCATGACATTAGTCAGGTCATACATTATGCTCATGAAAGCTCTTTAAGATCGTCTGCAACAAAACATATCGTTGTATGTACTCCATAGAACAAATGTTTTTGAGTCACTGCATCTGACTCAATGCATTACCTGAACTTAACTTATTACCCAAACTGAACTGAATGGAGCGTTTCACCTGAACTGAAATTTTTATATTATGAAAAGAATGTATTACCTAAACTTAACTATCTTCTGAATTGAGCGCATCACCTACCATCAACTTAAAACTGAGATCATTTAGATGGCAAACCACAACAACAATATTTTTTAAAAATAAAATAAGTAAACATTTGTTATTGTAACCTATGTACCGGTGTACCCATGTACCCTTCTACCGGTGTACCCATGTACCTTTGTGACGGTGTACCTATGTACTGGTATCCCGTTTATCAAAAGCATTAATTTAAGCATGTAAAAGATCTCAGGAACAATTTAGAACATACAACTTACAGTTCAGACTGCGGAGTGATTCTGTACTGGATATGGACTCAAAACCCAACAGCAACACCTGTTGCTATTTGGTGTATTGACATTGTTTTAATCGATCACTTTTGATTGACCAACACTGTTAATAACTTCTTTCACTAATTAGAAGTATTGACCGTACCCAACTTTGACCGTGTCTAACATAGACCATGTCTTACAATGACCTGGTCTCACTCGTATTTTAAGGAATGGACCCTAGATGCCTATGAAAAATGTTTCTTAAATACAATACATTTTTATACGTTTCTTACATCATTAAAAGTCTCACAAAATCCGTTTTTAGTTTGAATGTCCATTACAACTTTTACAGCTGTCTCGTCCTAATTTGACGCTGCCCACCCGAGGGTGCAGGATGACAGACATCGAAAGGTACTAACTCTAACCAGAGTACCCTATATCTCCTGATTGTAGTTAATTAAATCGCCAGACAACCTTGCAGTTCTTACATAAAGTGAATATGACCGTTACGTACTTGATTAAACCTGAATTCACATATCTCACACACTCTCGCTCATTATCCTAACAGAAGTCCAATCTTCACATATCATTTATTTATGGACAAATTACACAACATTATTAAATCTCGTTATGTTACAGTATAAATATGCTTGGTGTCTATTCTTGAACAAAGTCTTGTCCAATCCGTTGCTTAGTATCAATCTTTCCTTATACAAACACTTTGATTTAAAACCTTAGATTTACACAAGATCACGACATAATAAACAGGTCAAAAATCCGAAATGAGGCATTTACTCCCACAAAAACACAGTTTCAAAGTTGGACTAGACAGCTGTCAAATTAGAAAGAAATGTGGCTTAATAATAATACCATAATACTTTTCTAAATGTTCTTATGGACGATGAAGCCCACATTTCTTTTGCTGCCCACGGATACTACTTCTAAGCCAAGTGCTATTTTTTATTTTTTTTTTAGACAGTTCTTTCTGTTGTTTTTTTCTCTGACAAAGGGTTTCTGCCAACACGTTCGTTGTTTTGTAGCGTTCCTTTTTTCAGGTTTAACCTTACCTTGTTTAACTAATTTGATATTATGCTAACCTGATTGCAGTCTCTCCCCTTATTACCCTTGAACAAACTCATACTGGCCAATACATTGGGTGCACATAAAATATCCAGGAAAACTGCATGGCTTAGCCAAGATGGGAAACACCAAAACCAGATTGACTACATCATGTTGCAAACACGCTTCTAGTCCAGAAGAAACACTGCCAAGACTCACAGCTTCCCATGAGCTGATATTGGAAGCGACCACAATCTAGTCATGATGACCTTTGGGCTGCACTTAAAGAGGATAAACAAACAGGGAAATCCCAGAATCAAATTCGACCTTGAAAAGCTGAAGGATCTTAAAGTAGCAGAAGCCTTCCAAGCAATGATAGGAGGAAAATTTGCAGTGCTTAACATTAACGATGCCAACTGTTCAACATGGACACATTGATTGATAACTTCAACACAGCCGTGACGGACACAGCTCATGACATTCTTGGTAAACATCGACCAACACAAAAACCATGGGTGACAGCTGACATCCACAATCTGTGCAATAAACGGGGGCGGTTAAATAAAATAAAGATGGTAGATACAGAGGGGTCTAATAAATATAGGACAGTTAACGAAGCCATCACATAAGTGTGAGAAGGTCCAAAAAAAAAACTGGATTGAAGAGCAATGCTACGACATCGAAAACTTGAAGAAAAATAGCAGCAAATAGGCATAACAGTTGGTCGAAGAACTAACCACTGCAAAAGGAGTAGTACTACCTTTCAAGACAAAGATTGTAAATGTTTGACTGAGGAAAATGATATCCTACAAAATATGTACTGAATACTGCTCACAGCTGTATAATGACGATATAAAGATAGACCCAGAGATCCTTTATGTCCCTCCAGCAACAGACAATGAAAACTACCCTATTCTCCTCTCAGAAGTAGAAGCAGCGGTCCAAGCTCTACAAATAGGAAAGGCCGCAGAAGTTGATAATGTCTCTCACGATTTGGTGAAACAGGGAGGAGAAGCAATGATAAGTACACTAAAAACAAAATATGTCTGACACGGGAATGGTCCAAATCATGAAACCAATCGCTCATCATCAACCTCATGAAGAAAGGTAACATACAGCTGTGCCAAAAGTATCACACCATTAGCCAAATAAGCCGTCCAAGCAAGGTCTTGCTAAAGGTCAAATTGAACTGACTAAGACCATATGTTGACATAATCATTGCTGAATAACAGGCTAGCTTCAGACAAGGACCGGACACAACTGAGCAAATCCTAAACCTCCGAATACTATGTGAGAAATATACTCAACACCAACAAAATCTGTACCACGTCTCTGTGGATTTCAAGAAAGCATTCGACAGGGTTTGGCGTGCTGCTTTATCGGCTACCATGAGCACTTTATGGGCATTACAACATCAACACAAACCTAACCAGAAAGATTTACAGCCTCTATGATAAGGCCACCACCGTAGTCTTCTTTCTTCTTAAACACAAACTCGGAGAATGGTTCAATACTACGGTCGAAGTACGACAAGGCTGCCTGCTCTCCCCAACGCTGTTCAACAGATTCTTGGAGAGAATTGTGTCAGACTCTGGAAGTGCATTTAAGGACAGTCAGCATTGGTTGCAGAACAATCACCAACCTACACTTTGCAGATGACATAGATGGATTGGCTGGAAACGAAGAAGAGTTAGCCAACCTAGTAAATAGTCTCGACAAGACTTTATCGCCCTTTGCCATGCAAATCAGTGCAGAAAAGACAAAATTGATGACAAATAACACCATCGGCATCGCCATTGAAATTAAGGTCAGAGAGGAAAGATTAGAGACAATAGGCAGCTTCAATTACCTAGGAGCAACAGTCTCGGAAGAAGGCTCCAAGCCCAAATTGATTTCTAGGTTTGCCCAGACCACAACAGCACTAAAATGGCTTAAAAGAAAATGTGGAGTGGCAAAAATATAACCCCCAGCACCATAATCCCGCTGATGCGCTCATTAGTCATCTTCATTTTCTGGTATGCTTGCGAGTCCTGGACATTAACAGCTGATCTTGAATGAAAAATTTAGGCGATTGACATAAGATGTTTCAGAATTAATCTTGGCATCTGCTATAGAGACCATACCTCTAACGAAAAGGTGAAAGGAAGGATTCGTCAAGCAATTGGGCAGTACGATGACCTAATGGTGACTTTAACAAAGCGCAAAATGGAATGGTATGGCCACGTGACAAAAACAAGGGCTCGCCAAAGAAATCAGGGCACAACAAGAGGAGGGAGAAGAAGAGGAAGACAGAGAGAAAGATGGGAGGATAACATCAAAGAGTGGACGGGACTAAAACTAGGCAATGCTGTGCAAAGTGCCGAAATCAGAGATGAATGGAGAAGGATGTCAATTGTGGTGCCTCAACGGTCCAAGGACTAAGGGACATGATTATGATGATTATGATGATTATGATTATGATGATGACACATACGATTAAATGAAATCAATTGTTATTTTATACGTTTAGAGGGCATTATTGGTATTTCATACATTTAGACGACTTCATTGGGATTTCATACGACTAGATGGTATTATATGTATGTCAGATGTTTAGAAGACATAATTGGTGTTTTGTATGATTCTTTTGACATATCCAAGAGATATTTTTAATAATCCGAGAGTTCATGGTATGTTTTACTCTCTGGATTGTTTTAATCTCAAATTGCAAGCCTACAGGTCGGCCTACGAGTCCTAAATAAAAATACAATCAAAATATACTTCATTTAACTACCACTCTATGCTACATGTACTTACCGTCGAATATAGATAGCTGTCGTCGTCTTCGCTTTAAAGGACGAACAACAGTGTCTAGATGTGATCATGAAGCTAAATATTTACCCAAATCTTTTGCGTGATCATTATATTGTATAGAAATCTTTTGCATACTAAAATTTGAATCTTGTTTAGTAGAGATTGAATCTTGTATAGTTAAGATTGAATCTTGTATAGTTAAGATTGAATCTTGTATAGTCGAGATTTAATCTTTTATAGTAAAGATTGAATCTTACATGGTAGAGGTTGAATCTTGTATAGTTGATATTGAATCTTGTATAGTTGAGATTGAATCGTTTATAGTAGAGATTAAATCTTGTGTACTAGATATTGAAACTTGGATAGTAGGGATTAAATATTGAATGATGGTAATAAGGGGATAGACAGCAATCAGGTTAGCAAAATATAAAATGCGTAAAACAAAGTAGGGTTAATAAAACCTGCAAAGAATTTGCTGCCCACAGATAATACTTCTAAGCTATTTTTTTATTATATTCTGTTTTATCTGTTGTTTTGCTCGCTGACGAAGGCTTCCTGCCGACACGTTCGTTGTTTTGTTTTGTTGCGTTTCATTTTTCAGGTCTAACCTACTTTGTTTTACTCTTTTTATAAATAATGTATAATAGACATTGAATCTTGTATAGTTCAGATAGAATCTTGCATAGTAGAGTTGAATCTTGCATAGTAAGGATTGAATCTTTTATAGTAGAGATTTAATTGTGTATAGTAGAGATTGAAGCTAAGATAGTAGAGATTAAATCTTGCATAGTAGAGGTTGAATCTTGCATAGTAAGGATTGAATCTTGTATAGTAGCGATTGAATCTTGCATAGTAGGGATTGAATCTTGGATGGTTGAGATTAAATCTTGCATAGTAGGGATTGCATCTTGCATAGTAGGGATTGAATCTTGCATAGTAGGGATTGAATCTTGTATAGTAGGGATTGAATCTTGCATAGTAG
This sequence comes from Lymnaea stagnalis, assembly GCA_964033795.1. Taxonomy (NCBI): domain Eukaryota; kingdom Metazoa; phylum Mollusca; class Gastropoda; family Lymnaeidae; genus Lymnaea; species Lymnaea stagnalis. Next base: position 361,678 of record CAXITT010000727.1, on the reverse strand, counting down.
GGATTGAATCTTGTATAGTAGCGATTGAATCTTGCATAGTAGGGATTGAATCTTGTGTAGTAGCGATTGAATCTTGCATAGTAGAGATTGAATCTTGTATAGTAGGGATTGAATCTTGTATAGTAGCGATTGAATCTTGCATAGTAGCGATTGAATCTTGCATAGTAGCGATTGAATCTTGTTTAGTAAGGATTGAATCTTGCATAGTAGGGATTGAATCTTGCATAGAAGGGATTTGATCTTGCATAGTAGGAATTGAATCTTGTATAGTTGAGATTGAATCTTGCATAGTAGGGATTGAATCTTGGATAGTTGAGATTGAATCTTGCATAGTAGGGATTGAATCTTGGATAGTAGGGATTGAATCTTGCATAGTAGGGATTGAATCTTGCATAGTTGAGATTGAATCTTGCATAGTAGTGATTGAATCTTGGATAGTTCAGATTGAATCTTGCATAGTAGGGATTGAATCTCGGATAGTTGAGATTGAATCTTGCATAGTAGGAATTGAATCTTGTATAGTAGGGATTGAATCTTGGATAGTTGAGATTGAATCTTGCATAGTTGAGATTGAATCTTGCATAGTAGGGATTGAATCTTGCATAGTAGGGATTGGATCTTGCATAGTAGGAATTGAATCTTGCATAGTAGAGATTGAATCTTGTATAGTAGGGATTGAATCTTGCACAGTAGGGATTGAATCTTGTATACTAGCGATTGAATCTTGGATAGTAGTGATTAAATCTTGCATAGTAGGGATTGAATCTTGGATAGTTGAGATTGAATCTTGTATAGTAGGAATTGAATCTTGGATAGTAGGGATTGAATCTTGCATAATAGGAATTGAATCTTGTATAGTAGGGATTGTATCTAGGATAGTTGAGATTGAATCTTGTATAGTAGGAATTGAATCTTGGATAGTTGAGATTGAATCTTGTATAGAAGGAATTGAATCTTGGATAGTAGGGATTTAATCTTGCATAATAGGGATTGAATCTTTGATAGTTGAGATTAAATCTTGCATAGTAGGGATTGAATCTTTGATAGTTGAGATTAAATCTTGCATAGTAGGGATTGAATCTTGGATAGTTGAGATTGAATCTTGTATTGTAGGAATTGAATCTTGGATAGTATGGGATACAATCTTGCATAGTAGGGATTGAATCTTGCATAGTAGGGATTGAATCTTGCATAGTAGGGTTTGAATCTTGCATAGTTGAGATTGAATCTTGTATAGTGGGGATTGAATCTTGGATAGTTGAGATTGAATCTTGTATAGTAGGGATTGAATCTTTGATAGTTGAGATTAAATCTTGCATAGTAGGGATTGAATCTTGGATAGTTGAGATTGAATCTTGTATTGTAGGAATTGAATCTTGGATAGTATGGGATACAATCTTGCATAGTAGGGATTGAATCTTGCATAGTAGGGATTGAATCTTGCATAGTTGAGATTGAATATTGCATAGTAGGGTTTGAATCTTGCATAGTTGAGATTGAATCTTGTATAGTGGGGATTGAATCTTGGATAGTTGAGATTGAATCTTGCATTGTAGCGATTGAATCTTGCTTAGAACAATCGGAGGAAAACGCTGGTAAATTCTAAAAAAATATTGGGAACAAATAAATATGAATATCTTTCGTTCCCACGCCGCATTGACCACATTGAGTCCATCCTTGTTTATTCTGGATAGTGATATCACTAGACTATTACCAGTTCCTCAATGCAACGGCCCTTGTGTTCCTTTGATTATTATACTATGGGAGATGCGTAGAGATTATCAGAGGCATATTAATTTAGATCACAATCACGCACACATTCACACGGAAAAACCAACAAATAAAAACTAATAGGTCACCCTGAGCGAGAATCAAATGACAATAATTCTTTTAGGCGAAAGCTTTATCTCTGCCCAATCACTTACTACCATTTAGTGTTATTCCGTCTTTAATAGTCATGTTTATTGGCTTCATGCACAGGTATGAAACTAATTATGATTAAATCATAGAATGAAATGGGTGATTATAATATGTGTACATAACACAAATAACACACACACACATTTAATCTTAAGCGAGAATCCAACTGGGATCCTAATGAGTCGTCTCTTACTTCCATTGACTGAGGTTTAGTCTAGACAAACAGCTTTATCCACTTACAGATAAAATTACGATTGATAAACAGCTTGTCTTTGACTTTTCTTCCTGTGACATTTCTTCCTCTGACATTTCTTCCTCTGACATTTCTTCCTCTGACATTTCTTCCTGTGACTTTCTGCCTGTGTTCTTTTTTATGTGACTTCTCTTCAATTGATATTTCTTCCTGTGACATTTCTTTTTTTTGAAATTTCTTCTTCTTTTCCCTTTTTCTTGTGACTTCTCCTCATGTGACTTTTCTTCCTGTGACTTTTCTTCCTGTGTCTTTTCTTCCTGTGACTTTTCTTCCTGTGTCTTTTCTTCCTGTGACTTTCTGCCTGTGTTCTTTTTTATGTGACTTCTCTTCAATTGATATTTCTTCCTGTGACATTTCTTTTTTTTGAAATTTCTTCTTCTTTTCCCTTTTTCTTGTGACTTCTCCTCATGTGACTTCTCCTCATGTGACTTTTCTTCCTGTGACTTTTCTTCCTGTGTCTTTTCTTCCTGTGACTTTTCTTCCTGTGACTTTTCTTCCTGTGTCTTTTCTTCCTGTGTCTTTTCTTCCTGTGTCTTTTCTTCCTGTGACTTTTCTTCCTGTGACTTTTCTTCCTGTGTCTTTTCTTCCTGTGTCTTTTCTTCCTGTGTCTTTTCTTCCTGTGACTTTTCTTCCTGTGTCTTTTCTTCCTGTGACTTTTCTTCCTGTGTCTTTTCTTCCTGTGACTATTCACCCTACACTCGTTTATTCACGAACACTTTGTAAAGGAACTACATTTTCGAAATCCTTTCCCGGTCTGTAACAAAAGTCAAGATAAACACCTGGTCTCCTCCAAGGTCAGGTTGTGACGCTTTAAATGACGGTCTTATCAAAGTGCCTGACTTACTTTCATTCTTACTTTCATTTTGTATTTAAAAAATTGGAAATCCCTTTTTTTTTAATAATAAGACTTTATATATAGGGTCTAAATATTGCTAAGCTGAACATATCCAGAAAGGGAAACATTTGGTGTAATCTCTAACACAATGAAACTTGTCCTGTGTCTAACCTTGTGTTTCTTGGTGGCAGGTAAGTGCCAGCTGTCTGTTGTATGTCAGATAAGCGTCAAGTGTTGGGTGACGGTCTGATAATGTCAGGGGAGCGAGTGGGTGGAAGGTGAGTCGCAGATCATTGGCAGGTGAGTGGGAGTTGGGTGCAGGTGAGTGGCAGGTGAGTAGCAGGTGAGTGGAAGGTGAGTAGCAGGTGAGTGGCAGGTGAGTAGCATTGGGTGTCAGGCTTAGTGTCAGGCGAGTAATATGTGAATTTTAGGTGTCATGTGAATGTCAGGTGAGTAGCAGGTGAGTGGAAGGTGAAGCAGATGAGTGGCAGGTGAGTAGCAGTGGGTGTCAGGCTTAGTGTAAGGCGAGTAATAGGTGAATTTTAGGTGTCATGTGAATGTCAGGTGAGTGTCAGTAGGTGTGGTGATTGGCAGGTGAGTTTATGTGAGGGTCAGGTAAATTTCAGATGAATCAGTATGAGGGGTGTGCTTGCAGGTGAATTGCAGGTGAGAGAAATGTAAGTGTCAGCTGAGCGACAAATGAGTTTCAAGTCAGTTTCAGATGAGTGACAGATGAATGGCCGGTTGGTTGCAGGTGAGTAGCAGGTGAGTGGCAGTTGGGTAGCAGGTGAGTAGCAGGTGAGTAGCAGGTGAGTGGCAGGTGAGTGTCAGTTGAGTGGCAGTTGAGTGGCAGTTGAGTGGCAGGTGAGGAGCAGATGAGTGGCAGGTGAGTGGCAGCTTAGTGGCAGTTTAGTGGCAGGTGAGTGGCAGGTGAGTGGAAGGTGAGTGGCAGCTGAGTGGCAGGTGAGTGGCATTTGAGTAGCAGTTGAGTAGCAGGTGAGTGAGTGGCAGGTGAGTGGCAGGTGAGTAGCAGGTGAGTGGCAGGTGAGTGGCAGGTTGGTGGGAGAAGAGTTGCATGTGCTTAACATTTTGTTGTAGAAAGGTAATGTAATAAATAAACCAAATTCTTAAAGTACATACAAGTGATCTTTCCTTGACCCGTGACATAGACTGTAATACTAAAAATATCATCGTAGGAAATGTCATTTATTACGAGTATTTGTCCTATTGACATCTGTAATTGCGTCAGAAATGTTTGATCTTATGTTTCCATACCAGGTGTGTCCCCACTTCTGCTCAACTGCAATCCCAACTGTGGGATAACATGTCCGTCTGGAGAAATCTGCAAGTTTAATGGGTGTGGCTTCAGCTGTCAATCTCTATGTAAGTGGTGACGTCATGAAGGGATTGATAGCCAGACGATGTCTTTGTGATTTTATCAACCAAACTTTGCAGGCATAGATATCATTTTTTTTACTTACATGAAAGAATCTTTATTGATATAAACATTATTTGCTATGAATTTCAGTTTACAGCAGTGGTTCTCAAAATAAACTCATAAAAATAACTCATTAATTTATGGGGTTAGACCAGTTAAGGAAAGATTATTTTTATCTCGGTCTCAAGAGATCGTCTTGATAGGTTTTGATGAGTGTCCTATGTAATCATGGGCGTAATCATTTATAATTGGACTTATATGACAAATAAATGAGACATTTATAACTAAACAAATAAAATTATAACATCTATAAACTAATCTTATGTGACAAATAAAATCATATATCTATAACTATAACTTATGTGACAAATAAAAGTATATATCTAGAACTATAACTTATGTGGCAAAAAAAATTATATATCTATAACTATAACTTATGTGACAAATAAAATTATATATCTATAACTATAGCTTATGTGACAAATAAAATTATATATCTATAACTATAACTTATGTGACAAATAAAATTATATATCTATAACTATAACTTATGTGACAAATAAAATTATATATCTATAACTATAACTTATGTGACAAATAAAATTATATATCTATAACTATAACTTATGTTACAAATGAAATTATATATCTATAACTATAACTTATGTGACAAATAAAATTATATATCTATAACTATAACTTATGTGACAAATGAAATTATATATCTATAACTATAACTTATGTGACAAATAAAATTATATATCTATAACTATAACTTATGTGACAAATAAAATTATATATCTATAACTATAACTTATGTGACAAATAAAATTATATATCTATAACTATAACTTATGTGACAATTGTGACAAATAAAATAAGACGACAGTTATTTCTCAACTGTTGTGACACATCGCATCATTAAAACAGTTCAGTATTCTAATCATTATTTCATTTCTAATTCCAGTTATCGGTAAACGTGCCTGTCAATTTGTCGCCTGTGACCTGTACTGTCCTTTCGGCTTCCAAACGGCCAACGGCTGCACCCTCTGTTCTTGTAAACCCAACCCTCTCATTGGACTGCTGGGCTAGATCACACAGTGAGTACACAATTTCTCATAACGCGTGTGTTTTAATGGGAAATACGTAGTAGGACTACCTGTTAGCTAGGTGCTTATAATCTACCTTGACAGGTTTTTGTTTGTGGGTTGTGTAAGGAGTTTGTTAAATCTGGCGCTGTATTGAGAGTTTGTTGAGATATGTTGGTATTGACAGTTTGTTAAATAGGTTGTCTTACGAGTTTGTTGAGATAGTTTGGTATTAGAGTTTCTTGAAAAAGGTTGGTATCGAGAATTTGTTTACGTACGTGGGATTGGTAGTTTGTTGAGATAGTTTGGTATTGAGAGTTTCTTGAGATAGTTTGGTATTGAGAGTTTCTTGAGATAGTTTGGTATTAAGAGTTTGTTTAGATAGTTTTGTTATGAGAATTGGTTGGGATAGTTTGGTTTTGAGTTTTTGTTGAGATAGTTGGTATTGAGAGTTTGTTTAGATAGTTGGTATTCAGAGTTTGTTTAGATAGTTTGGTATTTAGAGTTTTTTTAGATAGTTTGTTTTTGACAGTTTTTTTAGCTATTTTGTTATTGAGAGTTTGTTTAGATAGTTTGGTATTTGAGAGCTTGTTAAATGTGAATATTATTGAGATTTTATTCTGATTAGTGTTTTGTTATGAGTGATCAGTTTGCTTGTGGTTTCGTTGTCATTTGTCTTAGAAGTCACTAACACTGTTCCTATTTGCTTGTGTGAAAGAACAACAGCTACATTGTCACGCTCAAACAGTTTGGTAAAATGGCCCAAGAGTTAGTCACTTTATTATTTGTTTCAATTCTAAAAACTACATGTTTATCTATTGGAATATTTTTTTTTATTTTATTCCTAAATATGATTAAAAAATTATGTTAATTTTAATTTGTTTGATAACTGAGTAGAAATTAATTTAAATGCTTTTCATCTTATATTCCTTTTCAGGAGAATTTTTTTTTGTAGAGTTTCGAATATAATGAAATGAATGGATATAGAGAAATGAATGCGTACAAAGCAATGAATGGATACAAAACAATGAATGGATGTCCCAAATCTGCGTGTAAAACTGTGCGTCCTATCAGTCATCTTTTGACGAATAGAATATTTTAATAAACAGCATTACAAGACGAGAAATGAATAAAAACTAAGTCACACCAATGTTATTTGTTGTCTTTGTTTCACTTTTTATGTATCAGTTACAATTCGTAATTAACCGCATCACAGTTTATACCTGGCAGCTGAGCACCTCACATGAGACTGTGACCAGACGAACGAACATCATTAAACACTGGAGTAGAAGAGATGTGAATACCTGGCAGTTGAGCACCTCACATGAGACTGTGACCAAACGAACCCACATCATTAAATTCTGGACTAGAAGAGATGCGAATACCTGGTCTACAGTTGTGAATACTTATGTCAATAAATAGTAAAGATGGGTCTGAAATGATATCTTTAGATAAATTACTAATAACATGTAAGTGATGTCTAAATATAATTCAATGTCAACCGATTACAAAAGCAATCGAAGTGTGTTTTAATAAGTTGTGTAATGAGTTTTGCGCATATCTACCATATCTCCGCAAATTTCTTTAAAAATTGTGTATTTTTAACAGGACGGTAAATGATAGATAATATTTCAACTTTTCTTTCACTGCATATCAACAGATCAGCTGGCATGTTCAGATTTAGAAATAATATCAGACACAAGTGGTAGACAGCGCCACCAAAATGGGCATTATCATGATCGATCAATACGAGATGCTAGATCGATAGAAAGTGTACATTTTTGTTTTGACCGGTGGCAAATATTATATTTGTAAGTACCGATAGAAAAATTGTCATTTTTGTAATAAAAGGTAAAAATGTTGACCATTGTAATGACCGGTAGAAAATTGTCATCTTTGACATGATTGAAAGAAAACGTCAATTTTTGGAATGACCGACTAAGCAGACCAAATTAGACTGACCGACTAAGCAGACCAAATTAGACTGACCGACTAAGCAGACCAAATTAGACTGACCGGCTAAGCAGACCAAATTAGACTGACCGGCTAAGCAGACCAAATTAGCTAAGCAGACCAAATTAGACTGACCGGCTAAGCAGACCAAATTAGACTGACCGGCTAAGCAGACCAAATGAGACAGAAACCAATCAGAGATAATCACCTTTTTTATTAGTTTTTGGACAAAACATGCAGGAACGATTCCATGAACCATTCAATAACTAGATCTAGCCCGCCAAACATTGACGACAGCCATGCGCGAACTTCCCATCCACTAAAGTTACTTGACAAAGCATGAATCAACGCACGTTTAAGAATCCCAATTTTTGCTACAACCCTCCCCCCTCACCCGAATGAGACGTCACTGAACACTTTTTGTTTCACACCGATGAACGATATTAATATTCTGATGTCCAAACCACTTTTAAACCGACCATTTATTACAGCATCTTTAAATTTCATTTTCTCGAAAAGAAAATATGACGCAACAAACGCAGTTACTTCATTTAGAAAATATAAAATTTAGCGTACTTATCGGGAATTATATTTTGCGCTCCATTGAACTCACCTTTCAAACATAGAGAATAATATGTAGTATAATATTTATAAGAATGATTTATGCTGACATAACGCTAAAGAATCGATACGATTTAAGTACGTTCGGATTCCTAAAAACAATTATAGTTATTTTCTATTATTTTATGGAAATGAAATAAATTTAAATGCGCAAAAATATATTTAAATCCGCTTCTATTTTAGTAAAAGTTTAAGTATTATTATCATAAGTTACAAATACATTTAAAGTGACAACTAAGGCACTATTTAAAGCAGTTTATCCGAATTTAAATGTTAGGGAAACAAATTCATAATGAAATTATGATCTAAGAATTACATCGTAATCACATTTATCGGGAAAACATGAAAAACATCAGTTGTTTTTAGTGCGTTGTTTAGTGCGTTGTTAATATTGTGAAATGAAATTAAAAATAGTTTCTTCTTAATAAACATGCAAATGACGTCATAGCGCGAATCGCCAATGTTAGCCTAAACTCTTAAGTTTCTTCGATTTAATAACCACGCGTTACAAAACTGATGACGTATATTCGCCTCCTTAAAAGTAAAATGAATAAATAGAATTTATTGATCTTTAAATTGTTAATAAAACACAAAAATGTTAGCTTTGTATTTTTAACATTGAATAAGATTTACTTTTTCAGTTCCAAAAATAAACTTTTATTGAATTTATAACGTTATAAAAATTTAACCTTTAAGTATACTTCTAATAAGAAAATGCGGTTTAAGTCAATCAGTGCAGCGCAGCTCCATAGCCAAATAGCATTCACTAATCCACTTATAACTCATACAAACGAACCACATGAAATGCAAAGTATGTTAATTGGCGTATGGAAGGTTCTACAATCCGTTGGAAGATTTTCTAATTTTATTTAAATCTGGGTGGCCGATGGGTTGATCACTTTGCCCCATGCAGCATAAGATACGTCTCAAAATAAAGGACTGAATTTGACGAATAATTAACCTTCTTGGGCAAATTCATATCGGAAGTAGGAAATAAGATGCTTACATTTTTACATGGAAGACAATATATTTAACTCATTGAGCATTACATTTGTGAAAATAGAGATGTTACATTCTCGTTTTACAAATATGTGTATGTTCATTTTGCCCAAGGCCATACGTCTCAAAATAGAGGAATGAATTTGATAAATAATTAACCTTATTGGGTGCATACCACGTGGTTGAAAATATAATTAAATTCTCTTTTTACAAATAATCATATGTTTACCAATAAGAAAATCAATGGCGTTAACAAATCGTGGGTACATTTATATAAGTATATCCATTAATACCAAAACCCACTCATTTTACACACGGGAAAAATTAATTTCGAAAATTAGAGATGGGTTAATATTTACTTTCAAAAAAAGAAAATATACTTTTGTTTTTACTTTTCAAAAAGTAAAGAGGTGTGTATTTTTATGAAATTAAAGTTTTAAATTTTGAAAAGACACTCAAGTCTGTTATAGGCGTGAAAAACTGTTGAGAGAATCTTCCTTAGATAAAAGAATTCTTTCTTTTACGATTTGTTGATAACGTATAATATAAAAAACAAGGCAAAAGTGTGTTTACATTATTCATGAAGATATCAATATATCAAATTTCTTTAATACTAAATATTTTCATATTATATTATTATGTTTTTTCCTATTTTTAGAGAGAAAAAAGTGTAAATCAAGGGCACGAAAAGCGGTAAATCTAAATTATTTCTCTAGCGTAGAAATCGTCCCTCAATTAGCTTCTTTAGTGACAAAAGTTAAGTGATATAATTAGTGATAGTTGAAGCTGGATAATTTAAGGTTTTCTTTAGATGATAAAAAGTACTTTAGGCGCGTGAAAGGGAGTAAGGTAGGCGTATTATATACTGCAGATGCATATTTCTCAAAACTTAATGATGTTTGAAAGGTAAATATTATTACATAGATATTTCTTTTAAAAGTTAGGAATTGTGATGAGTTTTTGCAATACCAAAAGCAGTTAGAAATTATCGCAATTTACCTACCATTATTATCTCTAAAACATCGGGTCATTTATTCTAGTTGTATTCTAATTTATTTTACTAATTATTTTACAAACCAAAGATTCATGTAGCAAACGTCTCTTTTTTAAAAAAAGGACTCCATCAGTAACACACCATTACTAACTACGCCATCACTGCTGCTCCTGCTAAAAGACAAAAGCATTAACAACGCCATTTCCCATACCCAAAAATACGTCACAAAATAACAAAGCATATAGCATATGTTACGAAAATAATCTCAGTACCTGATAAGATACCTTTCGAGTCAACAGATCATTCGAGACCCAACTCCTTGAGTTTGCTGAAGAGTTGACGACCAACTTGGAGAACAGCAAGCAGACTGATGTGCTTGTGCTGGACTTTTCAAAAGCGTTTGACCGTGTCAACCATAGCTTGCTATTGCACAAGCTGCATAGATATGGGATCCAAGGCACTACCAAAACATGGATCTCTAGCTTCCTCAGCGTCCGATGCCAGGCATTAGTGGTAGATGGCAAAACCTCTTCCTTTGTCGGTGTTAAGTCAGGGGTCCCCCAGGGCTCAGTGCTAGGCCCTTGTTTGTTCCTAGCATATATCAATGATCTGCCCGAGAAGCTGACCTCTCAAGCAAGACTGTTCGCAGACGACACGGCGGTATATAGGACAATGGTCAACAGCTCTGACCAGAGCCAGCTTCAACAAGACCTCAATCGGTTAGCTGAGTGGGAGATGAGCTGGGACATGAAATTTCATCCCGTCAAGTGCCAGACCCTGTCAGTCTCCAGAAGCAGGTTCCCTCTAAACCACTCTTACGAACTGCATGGCCATATTCTTGAGCCAGTTTCCTCCGTTAAGTACTTGGGTGTTACCATCCAAAGAGAGGTCCGCTGGGACGAGCACATTAACAGTGTGTGCAACCGGGCAAACAAGACCCTGGGGTTCCTAAGGCGCAATCTGAAGATCGGCAACTCAAGCGTGAAAGAAAAAGCCTATAAAGCCTTTGTCCGACCTATTTTAGAGTATGCTTCTACAGTCTGGGACCCATTTACCCAGAAAAGCATAGACAGGTTGGAGGCGGTCCAGCGACGGGCAGCACGCTTTGTCATGAACCGCTACAGAAGCACCTCGAGTGTTGGCAGCATGCTGGAAACACTGGGCTGGTCGACATTGGAAGAACGACGACGACTATCCAGGCTCACCATGTTGTACAAGATAACAAATGGGCTGGTGCACTGCTCCGGAATCAAACAGAAACTCGTTCATCTTCCCCCCAGACTGCGACGAAGTCACGACAAACAGTTCCGGCTGGTAAAAACAAGAAGAAAGTACAGAAGCTCCTCATTACTGCCAAAGACAATAGGGGACTGGAACAAGCTTCCAAAAGCAACAGTTGAGGCGGCTACACTCGATACATTTGTGTCTATTGCCTCCTGTATTCCTACACCCAGTTCATAACACCACTGCTGAGTCGCCCTTGCAACCAGTGAAGTATCCCATTGAAACCCATGGACAGTAACATCGCAAACGCCCCTGAAACATAGGAGCCAGAATGATCAATTCATTGATCGTGGGCCCTTAAAATAAAGAAGAAGAAGAAGAGATGAATTGGATGCAGCCAGCTGGTTAGGAAGTAGCCGGAAATGGAAGCAGTCTAACAGAAGCCTAAAAGATGTAAAAGATACAGAACTTCTGCTACTAGAAAACATTCCAACTAAAAAAAAGACACACAAAACAAAGCATAATGTTGACATAGCTTCATGTAGCGTACAACCCGATTGACGAGGTCGCCAATAATGTTGACATAGCTTCATGTAGCGTACAACCCGATTGACGAGGTCGTCAATAATGTTGACATAGCTTCATGTAGCGTACAACGCCCGATTGACGAGGTCGTCAATAATGTTGACATAGCTTCATGTAGCGTACAACCCGATTGACGAGGTCGTCAATAATGTTGACATAGCTTCATGTAGCGTACAACCCGATTGACGAGGTCGTCAATAATGTTGACATAGCTTCATGTAGTGTACAACGCCCGATTGACGAGGTCGCCAATAATGTTGACATAGCTTCATGTAGCGTACAACCCGATTGACGAGGTCGTCAATAATGTTGACATAGCTTCATGTAGTGTACAACGCCCGATTGACGAGGTCGTCAATAATGTTGACATAGCTTCATGTAGTGTACAACGCCCGATTGACGAGGTCGTCAATAATGTTGACATAGCTTCATGTAGTGTACAACGCCCGATTGACGAGGTCGTCAATAATGTTGACATAGCTTCATGTAGTGTACAACGCCCGATTGACGAGGTCGTCAATAATGTTGACATAGCTTCATGTAGTGTACAACGCCCGATTGACGAGGTCGTCAATAATGTTGACATAGCTTCATGTAGTGTACAACGCCCGATTGACGAGGTCGTCAATAATGTTGACATAGCTTCATGTAGTGTACAACGCCCGATTGACGAGGTCGTCAATAATGTTGACATAGCTTCATGTAGTGTACAACGCCCGATTGACGAGGTCGTCAATAATGTTGACATAGCTTCATGTAGTGTACAACGCCCGATTGACGAGGTCGTCAATAATGTTGACATAGCTTCATGTAGTGTACAACGCCCGATTGACGAGGTCGTCAATAATGTTGACATAGCTTCATGTAGTGTACAACGCCCGATTGACGAGGTCGTCAATAATGTTGACATAGCTTCATGTAGTGTACAACGCCCGATTGACGAGGTCGTCAATAATGTTGACATAGCTTCATGTAGTGTACAACGCCCGATTGACGAGGTCGTCAATAATGTTGACATAGCTTCATGTAGTGTACAACGCCCGATTGACGAGGTCGTCAATAATGTTGACATAGCTTCATGTAGTGTACAACGCCCGATTGACGAGGTCGTCAATAATGTTGACATAGCTTCATGTAGTGTACAACGCCCGATTGACGAGGTCGTCAATAATGTTGACATAGCTTCATGTAGTGTACAACGCCCGATTGACGAGGTCGTCAATAATGTTGACATAGCTTCATGTAGTGTACAACGCCCGATTGACGAGGTCGCCAATAATGTTGACATAGCTTCATGTAGCGTACAACCCGATTGACGAGGTCGTCAATAATGTTGAAATAGTTTCATGTAGTGTACAACGCCCGATTGACGAGGTCGTCAATAATGTTGACATAGCTTCATGTAGCGTACAACGCCCGATTGACGAGGTCGTCAATAATGTTGACATAGTTTCATGTAGTGTACAACGCCCGATTGACGAGGTCGTCAATAATGTTGACATAGCTTCATGTAGCGTACAACGCCCGATTGACGAGGTCGCCAATAATGTTGACATAGCTTCATGTAGTGTACAACGCCCGATTGACGAGGTCGTCAATAATGTTGACATAGCTTCATGTAGTGTACAACGCCCGATTGACGAGGTCGTCAATAATGTTGACATAGCTTCATGTAGCGTACAACGCCCGATTGACGAGGTCGTCAATAATGTTGACATAGCTTCATGTAGTGTACAACGCCCGATTGACGAGGTCGTCAATAATGTTGACATAGTTTCATGTAGTGTACAACGCCCGATTGACGAGGTCGTCAATAATGTTGACATAGCTTCATGTAGTGTACAACGCCCGATTGACGAGGTCGTCAATAATGTTGACATAGCTTCATGTAGTGTACAACGCCCGATTGACGAGGTCGTCAATAATGTTGACATAGCTTCATGTAGTGTACAACGCCCGATTGACGAGGTCGTCAATAATGTTGACATAGCTTCATGTAGTGTACAACGCCCGATTGACGAGGTCGTCAATAATGTTGACATAGCTTCATGTAGTGTACAACGCCCGATTGACGAGGTCGTCAATAATGTTGACATAGCTTCATGTAGTGTACAACGCCCGATTGACGAGGTCGTCAATAATGTTGACATAGCTTCATGTAGTGTACAACGCCCGATTGACGAGGTCGTCAATAATGTTGACATAGCTTCATGTAGTGTACAACGCCCGATTGACGAGGTCGTCAATAATGTTGACATAGCTTCATGTAGTGTACAACGCCCGATTGACGAGGTCGTCAATAATGTTGACATAGCTTCATGTAGCGTACAACGCCCGATTGACGAGGTCGTCAATAATGTTGACATAGCTTCATGTAGTGTACAACGCCCGATTGACGAGGTCGTCAATAATGTTGACATAGCTTCATGTAGCGTACAACCCGATTGACGAGGTCGCCAATAATGTTGACATAGTTTCATGTAGCGTACAACCCGATTGACGAGGTCGTCAATAATGTTGACATAGCTTCATGTAGCGGAAAACCCGATTGACGAGGTCGTCAATTTGAAGTGAAATTTGGGCCATGCAAAATTCCATATTGGAAAAAAGGACGCGACATATTCAGTCTCAAAGTCATTTCTTTGTCACTCTATTTTAGGTAGGTGAAATATTAAGGTGAGACACAAGAGGAACTGAAAGTAAGAGAGATTCACAGAAAGATTCATCTTGAATAACTTGACTTCTTTGATTCAATTTACCAAATTCACCTTGAAAGTTTTCTTAGTAATTTACTAAATTCACCTTGAAAAAATTGAGTCATTTGACTCAATTATTCACCATAAACGGTTCCATTTTTTCCGTTATTTTATTTCGTATTATTATGGAATGTCGTTTTATGATATGGCAACCCCCCAAAAAAACCACTATAAAACAACCTGGGAGCTGGTTGGCTGTAAATACAGGACGTCCATCGGACACTGAGATGAAGGAACAAAGCAGCAACTCAGAAGGGTAAACTACATTTAGAAATGAGATTTAAATATTGTCTCCTACTTGTCTCACGATGAGATTGTGTTATCTTTGTTAAAAACACAGATAACTCAGATAAAGATAAAAACCCGAAACATGGACAGATGGCGGAATCATAAATTGAATTTGTTCTTATCTATAAAATTCTGAACGCTTGAAGTAAAGTGACTAAGACAACAATTCAGACATCTTGTATCACTCGGAAAGACAGGCCGTTTCTATTTGTAAAAAAAAAAACTACTTTAATCTGAGAATGAATATTGTTTTTGTGGTCGCAATTTTGTTGGCCTTGATTTCAGGTAAGTTATTTTAAGTTTAAAAAAGCTCTCACTTCGTTAACTATGAAATGTGTCTCACTTCTTTAACTATGAAATGTGACACAGGACTACCTCGTTAACTATGAAATTTGACAGTCGCTTTTCCTATGTCAATGTTTAATGTTTGGACCATGATGAAAACAGTGAGAAATATTACTATTATAAGTACATTTTTTGTTTTCAGTGGCCCTCAGCTTGATGCTGCCGTGCCCACCAGAATGTGATTGTGGTCCAGGCTTGCACTGTGCTATTGGTAACAACATCTGTGGTTTTTATTGTACGAGCGGCTAGTTGGCTTCAGCTATATGTAAGGAATGTTATTGTCTTTCTCTTTTTATGTGCAGCAATTCAAGTTAAATAAATATCTTTATGTCTTAAGTGCAACAATCCGAGTGAAGTAAATGTCGTGATGTGGTGCAGCAAATGTATCCAATTTCTTCATTGTATCCCTTTCTTTTCATTTCCAGAGTATCTTTGACCAGAGTCTACGAAGGATTTTATTGAAATGAACTTTGATTCTGCTCGGAGGACTACACTTTATGCATTAAACATGAAGATCGTTGTAATAGTGAAGAGAATGGTATAATAAACGAGAAACAAATGTGATATTCCTCGGTTGTTGTTCTTTGTTATTCCTATGTTGTTGTTCTTTGACATTCCTGGGTTGTTGTTCTTTGACATTCCTGGGTTGTCATTCTTTCATTCCTTGGTTGTTGTTCTTTGACTATCCTGGGTTGTTTTTCTTTGACATTCCTGGGT
This sequence comes from Lymnaea stagnalis, assembly GCA_964033795.1. Classification (NCBI taxonomy): domain Eukaryota; kingdom Metazoa; phylum Mollusca; class Gastropoda; family Lymnaeidae; genus Lymnaea; species Lymnaea stagnalis. The sequence goes on along the minus strand of CAXITT010000727.1, from coordinate 345,662 downwards.
TATTGTTCTTTAACATTATTTGGTTGTTTATCTTTTTTATTGCTATGGGCTTGGAAGACAATTACATTTAACATTAAATCAAAATAAGATATAAGTAATAAGTCATCGACTATGAAAAATCCTCGAAAATTATAGAAATAACAACCTTCTGTTATACCAAGATACACCAAACACAACCAGTTATCACAGCAAGCAACTCAACCAGCAACACAGCCTGCAACCACAGCCAGCGATCACAACCGACAGTCACATCCAGCATTCAAAGCGAGCAACACAGGCAGTAACACAGCAAGCAACACAGCCAGCAACACAAGCAGCAACACATCCAGCAACACAGTCAGCAATTACCGAGTTTTCTATGTTTAAGCTTTGAAGCCAAAGTTGGTTTAATCTCTTGTCTAGAGGTTCTGTCAAACACTCACTGTTGGGACATCTCATCCCACCCTGCAGCTTGTGTTTCACACTCGACACCTTGTTTCGAGAGTTGGAGAATGAGAGACGCATCGGCTGAAAGATTAAAATGGTTACGTCTCCAAGTCAAGGAATTGCTTTAAACTTGTGGACGCGTGCCGAGATGCCAGGTAAGTCAGTTGGTGGTGTCGACCCCCCAAAAATACTCAATCGAAAGGACGTTATTCAAAAATTTTAAACAGAACTCACATCTAATATTTTATGTCGTCTCTTCTTTTAAGTTCTAAGGTGTCTCAGCCAAAAGATCTACTGTGTCCTCTGTGCCACATGATATAATGTGTCCTATCTGCAACAAGATTTATTATGTCCTATTTGCACAAAATCTACTTTGTCCTATCTTGACTGAATGATACAACTGATCAATGTGAGAGACTACATCTGTGTTAATTGAAATATATTAGTAACACCTTAGAAACTCATTAGAAATTCATAAGAAAAAATTAGAATTACATTCGAAAAACATTAGAATCCCATTCGAAACGCATTAATAAACATAAGAAACACGTTCGAAGTAGAAGAAAAACGTTAGAAAGACATCAGCAAAAGATAAAAAAGCATTAAAAGACACAATAAAAACACATTAGAAACTCAGTAGAAACAGGCTAGAAACACAACAGAAACAGTGCTGTTTCACCACAACGTTTCATCAAAAACAAACCTTTCGACATGTTAAATGTCCCTGAAACTTGAATGTACAAAAACAGCCCAAGGTCTTCCTGTCATGATTTAGAATAACGATAAAATATTTATCTTGGAACTTTATTTTAAAAAAAACAACACGTTACTTCAATAAATCACCATCAGCTGTCTTTTGGTGTTTGTCTTTCTTTCTTTTTTTTTTTTTGTTGGTTGGATTTTGGTTGTTTGTCAGTTTGTTGGTTTCATTATTTTTTAAAATCAAAGCACGATTTTGTAGTGAATTCTTTATTTCTCATTATTAAAAATAGACTTTCCAAATGCTTATCTTAAAAAAACAACACGTTACTTCAATAAATCACCATCAGCTGTCTTTTGGTGTTTGTCTTTCTTTCTTTTTTTTTTTTGTTGGTTGGATTTTGGTTGTTTGTCTGTTTGTTGGTTTCATTATTTTTTAAAATCAAAGCACGATTTTGTAGTGAATTCTTTATTTCTCATTATTAAAAATAGACTTTCCAAATGCTTATCTCAAACTATTTATCTTGTAGTTCAAACCGTTCTGATAAGACTGTCCACACTTTATATTAGACGAAAAGAACTGTGTTAGTCGGCAGTGCATTGAATAGTTCGTGGCGGTCATCTTCTGAACATCTAAGTCTTAAACATGTCTCTCTCTGGTGTTGTCACCCTCCTGTCATTACTTGTGGGTAAGTCAACGGTCTTTGTTTTGGTAAGTAGGTAGCCACTTCTATGGCTACTTTTGTAACTTTTAGGGAAGTCGACTCTTTGTTTTAGTAAGTAGGTAGCCACTTCTATTGCTACTTGTGTAACGTGTAGGCTAGGCAACTGTCTATGTTTTGGTAAGTAGATAGCCACTTCTGTGGCTACTTTTGTAACTTGTATTATAGGTAAGTCAACTGTCTTTGTTTTGGTTAAGTAAGTAGCCGCCATTTTCACTATTCTATGTGAAATTTAAATTTTAAAAAGTGTCAATTGCTTTTCAAGGCTCATTGCTTTACGAAGCTATGAAAACAATTAAATTATGTCAGTCATCGTAAGGCTAGAATGGTCAGTCTGGCCTCAAATTAGACTTTACGTTTTATAAAAGGAACATTTTAAGCCAATATTTGGGGATTAGGTTTTATGATTAGACTCGGATTTTTTATTTTTATTTGAGAGTTACAATACCTATTGCAAGTGCCTAAATATGACCACAGCACAAGACACATATTTCACGACAGATAAGCTGTAATGTATAGACATATTGTTCTATGTAAACCATTATAATAAAAACATTTTGTTTGCGCCTGCAAATGGAGTGGTAAAAGGTTAACTTTTGAAATTGGGAAAAGCAAAATAATTTATAATGTCCTTGTCCATGCTCATGTTTGAGTGTCTCCATCAAGTTAAGGTAATGTAACACATGAAGCTAATGTGTCACGTGAAGGTAATGTGTCACTTGAAGGAAATGTTTCCCATGAACGTAAAGTGTCACGTGAAGGAAATGTGTCACGGAAAGGAAATGTTTCACGTGAAGGTAATGTGTCACGGGAAGGTTACTGTGTCACGGGAAGGTTACTGTGTCACGTGAGGGTAATGTGTCACGGGAAGGTAATGGGTCACGGGAAGGTAATGTGTCACGTGAAGGAAATGTGTCACGGGAAGGTTAATGTGTCACGTGAGGGTAATGTGTCACGGTAAGGAAATGTGTCACGTGAAGGAAATGTGTCACGGGAAGGAAATGTGTTACGTGAAGGTAATGTGTCACGGGAAGGAAATGTGTCACGTGAAGGTAATGTGTCGCGTGAAGATAATGTGTCACGTGGAGGTAATGTGTCACGTAAAGGTAATGTGCCACGTACATGTGATGTGTCACGTAAAGGTAATTTGTCACGTACATGTAATGTGTCACGTAAAGGTAATGTGTGGCAAATGCTTATGAAATCCACCTGTATATTTTCTGTCTCAGTGTGTCATGGCGCCATCAACCTCAACAACATCATCTTCGGCACCTGTGTGGAGATGTGCAGCAACAGTCTGATCATCCGCGCAGTTGGCGGGATAGGTGGATGTGCAGAGGGATATGAATGTAGGTCCAATGGATGTGGACACACGTGTCAACCTGTGCTAGGTAAGTTGATACTGTCGTCTAAAACAAAGAAAAGATTTGACATGACATATAGAGATAGCATAGTAAGACGAAATATTGAGACGACATATTAAGAGGACATATTGGAACGACATATTAAGACCGAATATAGTGCGGCTATTGAGAAGATATTGAGACAGCATGTTGAGGCGACATATTGAGACGACATATGGTTTGACATATTGGGACAACATATTAAGACGATATATTGAGACGACATATTGAGACAACATGTTGAGACCACTTATTGAGACCACATATAGAGGCGACATATTGAGGCAACAAATTGAATAAAAACTGAGACGATATTTTAAGACAACATACTGAGACAACATATTGAAACAACCTATTGAAACAACCTATTGAGACAACATATTGAGGCGACCTATTGCGACGACAGCATTGAGACGACCTATTTAGATGACATATTGGACGACATATTGAGATGACATATTGAGACGACATATTGAGACGACCTATTGAGACGACCTAATGAGAAAACTTAGTGAGACCACATACTGAGACGACATATTGATACGACATAATGACTGGATGATATTTAAATCAAATTATTTACAAACTGTCCACAGTGAAGCAAATTGCAGTAATGTGTCCCGCCATTGGATGTGCCCTATTCTGCCCCAGTGGTTACGCAACACTTGCTAATGGTTGCCCTTCATGCACGTGCCTCTGAAGGAGGCATGTCAGCGTGACATATAGAAATGTATTTCTGAAATAAACGATCAATGAATTAGATGGTCTCTTGTTTGTTTTTCAATAGCTTTTTAAGCGTACTTTTCCCAATAGCATTGTCATAACTGTGGTTTGTATGTCATAACTGTGGTTTGTATGTCATAACTGTGGTTTGTATGTCATAACTGTGGTTTGTATGTCATAACTGTGGTTTGTATGTCATAACTGTGGTTTGTATGTCATAACTGTGGTTTGTATGTTACAACTGTGGTTTGTATGTCATAACTGTGGTTTGTATGTCATAACTGTATTTTGTATGTCATAACTGTGGTTTGTATGTCATAACTGTGGTTTGTATGTCATAACTGTGGTTTTTATGTCATAATGGTGGTTTGTATGTCATAACTGTATTTTGTATGTCATAACTGTGGTTTGTATGTCATAACTGTGGTTTGTATGTCATAATGGTGGTTTGTATGTCATAACTGTATTTTTTATGTCATAACTGTGGTTTGTATGTCATAACTGTGGTTTGTATGTCATAACTGTGGTTTGTATGTCATAATGGTGGTTTGTATGTCATAACTGTATTTTGTATGTCATAACTGTGGTTAGTATGTCATAACTGTAGTGTGTATGTCATAGCTGTCGTTTGTATGTCATAACTGTGGTTTGTATGTCATAACTGTAGTTTGTATGTCAAAGCTGTCGTTTGTATGTCATAACTGTTTTTTGTATGTCATAACTGTGGTGTGTATGTCATAACTGTAGTTTGTATGTCATAACTGTGGTTTGTATGTCATAGCTGTGGTTCGTATATCATAACTGTGGTTCGTATGTCATAACTGTGGTTTTTATGTCATAACTGTGGTTTGTATGTCATAACTGTAGTTTGTATGTCATAGCTGTCGTTTGTATATCATAACCATGGTTAGTATGTGCAAATTGTAACATGTTATAAAGTGTACACTTAGAGAGTCATAATGGTGACGCCATACACGTCACACGTAACACAGTGACAGTAGACATGTCACTGACAAGACATCACTTGGGGCGTTATTATTTGGGTTACATAGATCCTTGCAACTGACTGAGACATCTTCAGACCTTTTTACCCCCCTCCCCAGGGCTCGTTTCAGAGTAGTTTTCATATCTCAGAACGTAGGTTTCAAGCTCCAGATGGTAGTTTCATCAATTAGCATTTTTTGTTGTTGAGTTGTTGTTGTTTTGTATTTGTCTTTGGGGGTGGGGGCGGTGCTATTTGCAATCAAAATACAAGGTCTGTAAGGAAATCCACTCAACTGCTTGTGTTAGTTAACACAAATAAAAATACAGGATGTAGTCCTGAAATGTGTTTTTTGTTTTAGGATGAGAAAAGGTTTTAAGCCCGTACATTTGCGGTTAAGTGGTAACAACGCAATTCTCTGAAAGATAAGATTCTGGTTGGTTTATTGAGATCGAGACCACCAAGGCCAATGACTGTTATTGTTATCCGAGCGCTTACGGTGTTAACACAAACAATGTGATAACGTTTTACCGAAAACAACCAAATCATCCATTTTTTTTTAAATTTAAAAATAAATCAAACATACTTAAAAACACCCGAAACTGTAGTTGTTTAGGCTCATCGTAGTGCCGTAGTCTTAAGCTTAAAAAAGTCGTGACTACTGCGAAAGGGTAGTGGTAAACAGGTCTGCTACTTTGCTACTCTTTGCCAAGTGCCTAACATTGTGGCCGAACAAATGAGATTAAGAAAGGAGATGAGAATAGATAACAATTTTTTTTCGTGGTGAAACAGAGGCTGTAGGAAATGTGTTTAAAGTAGACGCTCCTCAGCACTGTAGCAAATGTGTTTAATAATAGGCGGACTCTAGCACTGTAGCATATGTGTTTAATAGTAGGCGCAACCCAGCACTGTAGCAAATGTGTTTAATAATAGGCGCACCCCAGCACTGTAGCAAATGTGTTTAATAATAGACGCACCCTAGCACTGTAGCAAATGTGTTTAATAGTAGACGCACCCTAGCACTGTAGCAAATGTGTTTAATAGTAGACGCACCCCTTCAAATCAATAAACAAAATATTTTTTTTAAAAACTAAATCGACATCATGTACTTAACTTACATTTCCGTCTCTGAAACTTCGAACAAGACATTCGACTGTCACCTGGACCTTCAAACTGAATTGACAGCGACAAAATAAATAATTAAATAATAAAAGAAATATGTGAACAGAAAGAAACAAAACAGAGAAAAGGGCATTGAAGAGAACTCATTTAGTCGTTTTCAACCGTCCATCTCCATAGACAAGATCGAGTCCTGACCTCTCAGGTTACTGCAGAGCTTGGTAAGGGTTTTCATTCATTGAATGGGGGCTCGTCATTTCTAAGACCGGAAAAGTCACATTTGTTGTTTGTTGTAAAACACAGCATCTAACGATGTATTTCCGCAATTTATAGCATTGTCAAATTGTTTGTAAAAACTTAAGTAAAATTAAGTTGTCAACACCTTTTCGCCTAGGTTAAGACCCACTCTGCTGGCTCAGATTAACGTAGAAGTTCCGAACAGCTGTGGAGAGTTTGGCCAAACGGGATACCAGGATGTTTAATTAATAGCTTAATGAGATTGGCCAGACCGTATGCCCGGATGTTCTATTAATAGATTTCAGCCATCAAATGACTAACCTTATGATATCATAGATTGCCATCATTTGCGGTTGATGCTTCTTGTCAAGCTAAAATTTTTAGTTTCATTGCATTGCTGAAGTTGGTTAGTCATTTCCTGATGGTAATACACCTAACCACACTCCTAACAACATACATGTAACCGCAGGCGTAACTACACTCACATAGCCACACATTGAACCCAACATAACCACATGCTTAAAAAACACCTAACTGCACACATAAAAACACACCCAAAGCACACCTAACAACACAGCTGACTTCACAGCTAACAACACAGCTGACTTCACAGCTAACAACAAAGCTAACAGCACACCTAACAACATAGCTAACAAGACACCTAACAACACTGCTGACCTCACACCTAACAACACAGCTGACCAAACAGCTAACAACACAGCTGACCTCACAGCTAACAACACAGCTGACCTCACAGCTAACAACACAGCTGACCTCACAGCTAACAACACGGCTGACCTCACAGCTAATACACAGCTGACTCACAGCTAACAACACAGCTCACCTCACAGCTAACAACACAGCTGACCTCACACCTAACAACACAGGTGACCCAACATCTAACAACACAGCTGACCTCACAGCTAACAACACGGCTGACCTCACAGCTAACAACACAGCTGACCTCACCGCTAAAAACACCGCAGACCTCACCGCTCAACCACAGCTACCTCACAGCTAACAACACAGCTCACCTCACAGCTAACAACACAGCTGACCTCACACCTAACAACACAGGTGACCTAACATCTAACAACACAGCTGACCTCACAGCTAACAACACGGCTGACCTCACAGCTAACAACACAGCTGACTCACAGCTAACAACACAGCTAACCTAACATCTAACAACACAGCTGACCTCACAGCTAACAACACGGCTGACCTCACAGCTAACAACACAGCTGACTCACAGCTAACAACACAGCTCACCTCAAAGCTAACAACACAGCTGACCTCACAGCTAACAACACATCTGACCTCACATCTAACAACACAGTTGACCTCACACCTAACAACACAGCTGACCTCACAGCTAACAACACATCTGACCTCACATCTAACAACACAGCTGACCTCACAGCTAACAACACAGCTGACCTCACAGCTGACCTCACACCTAACACCGAAGCTGACCTCACACTTAACACCGAAGCTGACCTCACACCTAACCAAACAGCTGACCTCACATCTAACAACTCAGCTGACCTCACAGCTAACAACACAGCTGACCTCACAGCTGACCTCACACCTAACAACACAGCTGACCTCACAGCTAAAACCCCAGCTTACGTCACATCTAACAACACAGCTGACCTCACAGCAAACAACACAGCTGACCTCACATCTAACAACACAGCTGACCTCACAGCTGACCTCACAGCTAACAACACAGCTGACCTCACATCTAACAACACAGCTGACCTCACACCTAACAACACAGCTGACCTCACAGCTAACAACACATCTGACCCCACATCTAACAACACAGCTGACCTCACAGCTAACAACACAGCTGACCACACGCCAAACCACACCGCCACCCTAAATGTCTTAACAGTCGTGAACAAAAATGACTTTGATAACCAGATAAGACCGAAATGACGTCAACGGGTCAACTATTTTAAGTCGCCCTTCTAAAATGACCTTAAATGACCTTAAATGTAGGTCTTCTAATCGATTGGTTAATTTCTTTGCACTCAACTCTACACAATCTGGAGCTCGATATAAATCGTCAAATTTCTCCAGGCGCTGACTGCTACTGCTACAAAACAGATATGAATCTAGTTCTAACCAGTGTCTTATTCTTCCTGGCTGTGGTTGCAGGTAAGTAGTTAATTTGAATAGGAAATATTAGGCCAATGTTAAATCTATAGAAGGTGTGTTTATATATTAAAAAAAACAATCTAAATACATAACTACTTCCGTTGTCAATGTACATGTATAACTTATTCAAAGAATTTTCTTTAGAGTATATTGACACGACAATTCATTGCCTATGTCTTTATATTCAGGTACCCCTGTCATCCAAAGCCCATCTGTAGCAGGTACACCTGTCCTCAAAATTCCCGCTATAGAATGCCCCCTTGTCAGATGCCTGCCTTGTGACAACGGGTTTGTGATTGACGACGACGGCTGCCAGACGTGCATGTGTAAAGACAGCAAGAGAGATATTTGTCTGGGCAACATTTGTCTGATGTTTTGTTTCAATGGCTTCGCCACGGTCAATGGCTGCACGCTATGTCAGTGCGCATGAATAACCCAATGACACGTCTGCTTCAATCACAGCTAATTTATTTATATCACCGCTGTAGACTTTAGGTTTGACATAAGTCATACAAAGACATTTTTTTTAAATTTCTTTAATATTTAATATATTCTTACCTGAAGTGTGTTCTCACCTGTACCGTGTTCTCACCATTAACCTGTTTACCTGTGTCTTGTGCTCAAGCCCGCTTACAACAAATTAAACATGTCATACAAATTGTTAGCATTTGTTGAATACAATTTTTTGTTAATTTGTTTGTTTGTTTATTTGTTCTGTTTTCTTTTGTTGTTGTAGATTTGTTGTTTTTCTTTTGCCATTGTATCACAATTTTTACACATAAAATTATAATAATTAATTTGGTTAATGAAAAAAATTAACGACAATATCAGGACCAACCCCAAATAAAAAAAAATAACTTAATTTTTGTTGTATGAATTAATAGAAGCCACAATGATATATTTTTCCTTGGTAATGTCAAGTATTGTGTCTGAAATAAGAAGAGAAAAATGGATTTGATTCACTGATGGAAAATCTTGACAATAAAATAAATATACCTTATGCAAGAGACGTTTGACCTACTTATATTTCAGAAAAGTAAACATGAAGATTCACCAATCTTAGTTTACTATGTTCACTAATCTTTGTTTACCATGTTCACCAATCTTAGTTTACCATGTTCACCAATCTTAGTTTACCATGTTCATCAATCTTAGTTTACCATGTTCACCAATCTTAGTTTACCATGTTCACCAATCTTAGTTTAAAATGTTCACCAATCTTAGTTTACCATGTTCACCAATCTTAGTTTACCATGTTCACCAATCTTAGTTTGCCATGTTCACCAATCTTAGTTTACCATGTTCACCAATCTTAGTTTACCATGTTCACCAATCTTAGTTTACCATGTTCACCAATCTTAGTTTACCATGTTCACCAATCTTAGTTTACCATGTTCACCAATCATTACATCGGGAAAACAAGAACAAAAGAAAAAAAAATACTTCCGGCAATAACTTAAATATAGCGAACACTTAAATTATTGAACTGCTTTCTATTTCTTGTTAGTTCTCCATTTGTCCTGTCTGCCGAGGGAGGCTCTTGGCCGGAACCTTCTTCTTTTAATGTCCCGTCTTTCCATTTCAAGCTTCCACATGTACCCATATCAACCATGTATTTATATCAACCATGTATCCATATCAACCATATATCCATATCAACCATGTATCCATATCAACCATGTATCCATATCAACCATGTAATATATCAACCATGTTTTTTCTATTTCTTTCTCACGGCTCAAAAGCAACCCTTTACTTATAATCAGAAACAAGACACGTGTCAAAGTTGATACAAACGAATGGCATGTGATAAGGGGTTATTTTCAAAAACAGCCTTAACAAGTTTTAGATCAAGTGTATAGTATCACTAGATTACATCACACTAGATTACATCACACTAGATTACATCACACTAGATTACATCACACTAGATTACATCACACTAGATTACATCAGACTAGACTACAGCTCACTAGGTTACAACACAATACATTTCATCACATTAGATTAAATCACACTAGGTTACATCACGCTAGATTACATTACACTAGATTAAATCACGCTAGATTACATCACACTAGATTACATTAAACTAGATTACATCAAATTAGAATAAACGCACCATTGATTAGAAAGCACACTAAATTACAGGCACACTCGACAAAAGACACACTTGATGACACATGCACTAACTAAATGTGTACTAACCTTGATGGTATCTTCTGTAGGGATTCCAGAGAATATTGTCTAGTCGAATGTGACATTGGTGAGTAGGGCACAGAGAGAACAAATAGAAGTTAGGTTGATATGTGTACATAAAAGACATGTGTACGTAGTTGATATGGGTACATGGTTTTTATGAGTACATGGTTGATATTGATGGGTACAATGTCTATGTGGGTTAATTTGGTTGATATGGGTACATATTCAATATGGGAACATAAATGATATGGGTATATAGATGAATTGGGTACATGGTTGATATAGGTACATGGCTGATATTAGTATATGGTTGATATGAGTACATGGTAATTATGGCACATGGTTGATATGGTTACATGGTTAATATGGGTATATAGTTGGTATGGGTACATGGTGGATATGAGTACAATGTTAATATGGGTACATTGTTAATATTGGTACATGTTTTTTTGGGAGGTGAAAGGTTGAAAGTCATGAGGATGTGGTTTAGTCGAAAGACAATGGAGGACTAGAATTTCGAGAATGTGAATAGAAACGTTATTGTCGTGTGGTTGTCGCCATTTGGTAATTATCATTGGTTTATTGTCATTGATGTATTGTCATGGAGTTATTGTCATGGAGTCATTGTCATGGAGTCATTGCCATGGGGCTATTGTTATGGGGTTATTATCATTGGTTTATTGTCATTGATGTATTGTCATGGAGTTATTGTCATTGATTTATTGTCATGGAGTCATTGCCATGGGGCTATTGTTATGGGGTTATTATCATCGATTTATTTTCATGGATGAATTGTCAGGAGGTTATTGTTATGGAGTTATGGTCATGGTTTTATTGTCAAGTGTTTTTGTAATATGATTACTGTCATTGGTTGATATTTAGGGGCATATTTTCATGGGTTATTTGTCAAGGGTTAATTTTCATGTGATTATCATCATGGTTTGATTGTCATCGAATTATGTCATGGGGTTATCATCATTGGTTTATTGCCATTGGGTTATTGCCGTGGGTTGATTGGTCATGGTTTTACTATCATGGGTTATTGAAATGTTTCAAATTTCATATGGCTATTCTCATGGGTTTGTTGTCAAGGGGTTGTTGTCATGAGTTTTCATGAGTTTTTCATGCATGGATTTGTTGTCATGGGGTTGTTGACATGGGGTTGTTGTCATGGGGTTGTTGTCATGGGTTTGTTGTCATGGGGTTGTTGTCATGGGGTTGTTGTCATGGGGTTGTTGTCATGGGTTTGTTGTCATGGGGTTGTTGTCATGGGGTTGTTGTCTGTTGTTGTTATGGTGTTGTTGTCATGGTGTTTTTGTCATGGGTTTGTTGTTATGGTGTTGTTGTTATGGGGTTGTTGTCATGGGTTTGTTGTCATGGGTTTTTTGTCATGGGGTTGTTGTCATGGGTTTGTTGTCATGGGTTTGTTGTCATGGGGTTGTTGTCATGGGTTTGTTGTCATGGGGTTGTTGTCATGGGTTTGTTGTCATGAGGTTGTTGTCAATGGTTTGTTGTCATGGGGTTGTTGTCATGGGTTTGTTGTCATGGGGTTGTTGTCATGGGGTTGTTGTCATGGGTTTTTTTGTCATGGGGTTGTTGTCATGGGTTTTTTGTCATGGGGTTGTTGTCATGGGGTTGTTATCATGGGTTTGTTGTCATGGGGTTGTTGTCATGGGGTTGTTGTCATGGGTTTGTTGTCATGGGGTTGTTGTCATGGGTTTGTTGTCATGGGGTTGTTGTCATGGGTTTGTTGTCATGGAGTTACGCACATCGCGTTGGGATTAATTCGTTAGGATCATGGGATTAGGATCAAGGTATTAGGCTTAAGGGATTAAGATAAATGGATTAGGATCAAGGGATTAGATTAAAGGGGCTATAATAATTGGGTTAGGATTAAGGGTATATATAATCTTGAACTTAGGAACTCTGGATGAGCGTCATAGAGTTAAGGTCATCGGGTTAGGATTATAGCAGTTAGGAACATTGGCTTAGGATTATAGCAGTTAGGAACATTGGCTTAGGATTACAGCAGTTAAGAACATTGGGTTAGGATTATAGCAGTTAGGAACATTGGGTTAGGATATATGGAACATGGTGTTTGTTCGTGGGAATTTTGTTCTCGGGACACTGTCTTGGGTGAGTGTGATGAGTTAGGTTCACGAATGATGGACGTGTGTAGTTTGTCATTTAGCGTAGTTTTGCTGATACAATGAGATTTTATGATCGTGACTTACTCTAGTCTGGCGTGATCAGTAAACTTGGGGCTCTGATCGTGACTTACTCTAGTCTGACGTGATGAGTATACGTGGGGCTCTGAACTGCTTCGAATCAAATGGCAGCTTCTCATTGATGACGTCAGCTGTGACGGTACAACTCGTGGCAAGTGCTCGTGTCTAAAATTAAACTGTCTGATAGAATCCCATGTTTCTTGCATCTAATATGAACTTTGACCTCTTAACCTGCCAGACAACTGTAAAAAATTGGTCCTGAAATATGACCTTGACCATGGTCGTACTTCATAGCCAGCTAGAGGCAGACAACTCTGTTGAACAATTATTGCTTTATCGGGTGTCTATTTTTGTTTTTAATCCCAGTTATAAAGAGTTAAAACTGTAAGGCTTTTCATTTCACAAACTATTTGGTAAATTTCTTTAACAGAGTAACTCACTTGACAAAAACAAAAAAATGAAACTTATTCTAGCAAGCCTTTTAATTGTTTTTACACTGGTTGCAGGTAAGAAGAGGTTTATCTTTTATTTTTATGAAATGCAATTTATGCAAGGCAAAATGTGTATGCTTAATGTATGAAATATATTTTAATTATATTTCCTTTTAGATTTATGTCTAAATTATATTTGTGTTTTATTTAGCAATTATATTTTATTTTAATTTTTTGTTTATTAAAGTATCAAGTAATATTTTGTTTAAAACATATGCTTATAAGTTTTTTGATAATTCAACATTTTAAATATCTGCTAATTTCATGAAATTTCTCTGTACCTCCGGCACGTAGCACTCCATTTTGGTTTAAAGCTAAGAACGATTCAGCCGGCTTGCACCGGTTCTAAAGAACCGATTTTCATTTATTTTAAATTTTAATGGGGCTGTTCAATTGGCGCATGTGATCAGTGTACTCTCTGAGCTAGATGGCTGGGCATGCGTTCAAATGGCGCATGTCATCATTGTACTCTCTGAGCTAGATGGCTTGGCATGCGTTCAAAGGTGAACTAAGCCAGATGGCTTGGCATGCGTTCAAAGGTGAACATTTCAAATATATATACTCAATGTTAACTTTTCTTATAACATAATCTAGTCTTCAGGACCTCTTTGTGTACTTTTTTATAGGCATAAACTCCATGGAATAATAAACTAACTTTTGGTATACATGAATTGTTTCATTTTTTTTAAGGCGAACCGAACAATTTGTTAAATAATTGTTGCATCCCACAGCTGCTCATGGTATATACATATATACTGTGTGACGTCAACTGCACTCTCTAATAATTAAATTACATTTGCTAGACTATGGTGTGGCTTGACAGGCAATGGGTTACTTAGACATTGTTACACTCCAGAGGTCTTTTCCTTTTACCACTTCTTGCTTAAAAAAATACGCAAAACATAATAAATGCACAAATATTTTTTTAAAGCAATATTTTAGTTTTGCTAGTTGACCAAAATGCCGCCCCCCCCACCCTCCAAAAAAAAGTCTGGCCCCCAGCGTAACCACCACGTCACCCCTCCTTACGTCAGCCCCCTCCCGTTATCCCCCTTCAAGGTAGTTCAATACTACGCGTATTTTGGGAATTTCAAAAGTTTTTTTACCGGAAAAACAAAAACTAATTTAATTTTGATCTGATCATTTCCCTTTCAGCGTCTCCGCTGCTACAGCACGAGTGCCCCATGGTGAAGTGTGTCGCCTGCCCTGCTGGGTACGAGGTCAATGAAGATGGCTGCCAGACATGCACGTGCAAGGAAGTGAACCGTGCCGTGTGCTCCGGGGTCATGTGCCTCATGTTCTGTGAAAACGGATTCGCCGTAGGAGCAGACGGCTGTGAAATCTGTCGATGTGCTTGAAGTTCTTGCCATATCTTAGACAGAGGTCTTAAAAGATCACTTTATGTAATGACGTGTGCTTGACCAATGCTTCTGTTCAAAGACTGTAAACATTTTATTTAAACAAATGTTATATCTTTGTCTGCATCAATAAACGCAGGTTACACATTTAAAAGTAAAACTTTTTATGTTACTCATCAATTCTTTGGTTTGGTTAAAAACTTTTGGAAGAACGGTGGAACGCACAATAATGCATAAATTACTGTGTTGTATTCGTTCAGCATTTAAAAATGTTGAGATTAGTTGAACGCAGACATCACTAGTAGAGTTTTAATGAGTGAGATTTTAACAGACATCACTGGTGGAGTTTAAATAAGGTTACAAATAATGCCAAGACTTTCAAGCATGTTTTTTCAATGGTTTAAAAAGAAAGAGTGAAGTCTGGGTTGCTGTAGTTTACCACACGTTACAACACGTTACCACACGTAACCACACGTTACCACACGTTACCACACGTTACCACACGTTATCACACTTTTCCACACGCTATCGCACTTAATAGCATGTTACCACACCTTACCACACATTATCGCATTTAACACATGTTATCACACGTTAGGTAACTTTAAAACACGTGAACGCACGTTACCACACGTTACCACACCTTACGACACGTTACCACACGTTACCACACCTTACCACACCTTACCACACGTTACCACACGTTACAAGATGTAATTCTGACTATTCCTCTCATCAATATGTTCAATTGCGTTCAAACAAAATGTCTGTAAATGTGGAAGACAGTTTGTGTTGCAAATTAAATAAAATAAATCTTAACGTCTCATTTACTTTAGGGGTGTCATGGATGATAGTCATGGATGATGGTCATGGATGATGGTCATGGATGATGGTCATGGATGATGGTCATGGATGATGGTCATGGATGATGGTCATGGATGATGGTCATGGATGATGGTCATGGATGATGGTCATGGATGATGGTCATGGATGATGGTCATGGATGATGGTCATGGATGATGGTCGAACCAAGTCTTTTTATCTTCAACAAAACTAAGGACCATAATACTAAACATGTCAACATTTTGTTTTGCTAAGCAATGGTTAAACAACAACCACATTCATCACAGTAACGTGGAAGAGATCGAGCTAGACCATTGATCGTTAGTTCCATTTAAAAATAACTGTGCAAGATGTTACAACACTTCATTATGTCAACATCGTCATATTATTTTCTCTAAAATTCTCTTCAATTGACTGAACAATTCAATGAACAGGTTCATTAGTGCAGTGAACGGCCGTACTACCAAGACTCTTGATGGCTCAACATTCTGAGAACTCTTAGTTGCGAACCCAAAAAAAAAATTATTGTGAACGCCTGCTGCCCTTTCACTGTACACCAAAGAGCTTGAGAAAGTTTTATTTGTATCAGCCAAAAAACACTGTTGTAGCATTTGACACCGTTGGAGACTTTGACACCGTTGTAGCATTTGACACCGTTGTTGACTTCGAACACATGACTTCGAACACTTTTGGCCGCTATTTTCTTTTAAGTACAAGAAACAAATCTGTTGTGTGGCTGCTTTTAGAAACTATTTTGGTAGAATTTCAAAATAGATGGTCACCAATATAATCAACGTTAAGGTCATGAGGACAAACAAACAAAAGAAAACAAAAAACAAAAAATTTAATAGATTTTTAAAAAAAATCAAACTGGTGATAAGGATAAGTCAAAATGATAAGTACGGTCAGCAAACTATCGTTACAATTCTTAGGTACAATAAAAGCCTGGTCGCGAGCCGTCCACCGACCAATCTCTGATCACATCTAGCGCCATTCACCACATTCACGTTGTACTACACTGTCGTAACAGACCACCATGAAGATTTTCCTAGCAGCTCTCCTTCTAACGCTTGCCGCGGGTAAGATCACGTTATTGACACTTTCCATAAGGCAGTAGCGATCAGGACCACAAAAAATCAGTTTTATGTTTTTAGATGACGTTAGATGACACTGACATGTCGGGCCTATTCTGATGCTCGGCAGTTGTTGAACACAGAGTTTTACATTTTTTCAGACAAAAAGATTAAAGAGCAAATGACGAGTACTCGAAATGTATCCCAGACAAAATAGAGACAGCCCCAAACCTTATAGTTGTTGCATAACCGACGAAGACTTCCCGCCGAAACGTTCATTGCTGTGTTGAGTTTCCCCATTCTTTGTTGTACTCATTTCCTTTTTGTCCATTGGTACCACATCGTCGGCTCGTCGTATGCTCCCAGTTTGGCACCCAAGATTATTCTCGTTTGGCCATTGGCTGAACATATAATTCGGAAAGTTTTTTTTCTTTTCAGCAAAGGTATAACACTTCGGTAAGAACATCCTGCACTTCCATTCAGGCATAACACCGAGGCTACTAAAATTACTTTATAAATATTCATATATGGTTGACTTTGTCCCGCGCTTTGAGCCTTAATTAGTGATGAAGCATGTTTTTGAATTGAACTTTATTATTAGTATTATTATTATTTAAATTTACTGTTCTTTTTTGTTCTACTCCATACATCTATTAACTTTCAACCTATACCCCACATGATACTAAATAAAAGAACGTATTTGATGGTCAGCAACTTGAAGAAGTGCTAAAATGGAATCTCATGCATCATTAATACAAGACACGTGGTTTTTGTAAGGGTATAAAACTAAATATTAATTGAAAACACAAAGCTACAATTTGACTGGATATTCGCCCATTGTGTAGGTCACTGTCAGGACTCCGCATAAACGGATCTTTGGTTATCGTGTTTCAGCCTCCCCTGCTGTCCTCGACCTCGGCATGATTGGGATCTGTGTCGAAGAATGCAGCACAGGCAGCCACGCGGGGGGCGTGTCCTTGGGATGTCCAGCCGGATATGTTTGTCGGTCTAATGGGTGTGGCCACACTTGTCAGGCCACAGTGGGTGAGTAGTGTACGTGACGTCTACAAACTAGATGACGCCTATACAGGTGTATGTCACATCAACAAACTAGATCACGCCTAACTAGGTACCAACCAGCAGCCGAAACTGACGCTGACATTTGGTTGATTTCTCATCTCAGTTTACGAAGATTTTATAATATCGTACCAACAAATGTCAGGCCATAAAAGTATGTTACTTACTCCAGAGTATGATGTTACTTACCCCAGAGTATGATGTGACTTACCCCAGAGTATGATCTGACTTACCCCAGAGTATGATGTGACTTACCACAGAGTATGATGTGACTTACCCTAGAGTATGATGTGACTACCCCAGAATATGATGTGACTTACCCCAGAGAATGATGTGACTTACCCCAGAGTATGATGTGACATTTAGGATATTTACGATTTAAATCTGTAAATCCACTATCTGTTTGCTGGTACATATTTATGATTTAACACCCTATATCCACTACATTCTTGCCGATACATATTTAAAGTTTTAGACTGTAAGTCCACAATCTTTGTGCCGGAATTATGGCGTTTCTTTGTTTCATATGTTCATACGTACATGGAAAGTCAAGTACATCATGTCATTGGATATTTCAGCCCTTGACAAGAGACAACGGTGCCCCATGATGAAATGTATGCCATGTGCTGGTGGCTACGTCATCGATGAACATGGCTGCCAGACCTGCACGTGCATGGACGAAGAGCGCGCCCTCAACCTTTGCCCCTTGGTCATGTGCGCCATGTTCTGTGACAACGGGTTCGCTATTGGAGCTAACGGCTGTCCGCTGTGTAGCTGTGCTGGTGCTCTCATTGTATAACTAATCATTGGGAGAAATCTTTCTTTACTTTATTTTCGACTCAATAAAATGAATTCAAAACCAATTTAAATATGTTGTATGATGTGTTATATTGTATGAGGTGTAATGTTGTATGATTTGCTATGTTGTACGATTTGTAATGCTGTAAACACTAAAATACTGGGATCATTTTAATTGTGGAATTGGTTCAGGTTTGCTAGCTCATCTCATAGAATCATTGACAAACTAAAACAACCGGTAAAGACCAATTCAATGGCCGTATTTAATTGACATTACGTTTCGTATCAGTATTAGATGACATTCGTAACAGTGTTTCAATGACATTCGCATCATCGTTATTTGAAATTCGCATCAGTGTTATTTGACATTCATCTTAGTGTAATTTGACGTTCGTATTAGTGTTGTTTGACATTCATCTTAGTGTAATTTGACGTTCGTATTAGTGTTGTTTGACATTCATCTTAGTGTAATTTGACGTTCGTATTAATTTGACATTCATCTTAGTGTAATTTGACGTTCGTATTAGTGTTGTTTGACATTCATCTTAGTGTAATTTGACGTTCGTATTAGTGTTGTTTGACATTCATCTTAGTGTAATTTGACGTTCGTATTATTGTTGTTTGACATTCATCTTAGTGTAATTTGACGTTCGTATTAGTGTTGTTTGACATTCATCTTAGTGTAATTTGACGTTCGTATTAGTGTTGTTTGACATTCATCTTAGTGTAATTTGACGTTCGTATTAGTGTTGTTTGACATTCATCTTAGTGTAATTTAACGTTCGTATTAGTGTTGTTTGACATTCATCTTAGTGTAATTTGACGTTCGTATTAGTGTTATTTGACATTCATCTTAGTGTAATTTGACATTCATCTTAGTGTAATTTGACGTTCGTATTAGTGTTGTTTGACATTCATCTTAGTGTAATTTGACGTTCGTATTAGTGTTGTTTGACATTCATCTTAGTGTAATTTGACGTTCGTATTAGTGTTGTTTGACATTCATCTTAGTGTTGTTTGACATTCATCTTAGTGTAATTTGACATTCGTATCAGTGTGATTAGACATTCTTATCAGGGTTAGTTGACATCCGTATCAAATGGAAGTAGACATTTGTGTCAGTGTAATTTCACATTCGTATATGTGTTTTTGTTCTCTTTTCTATGATCATTCATAGAGAAAGTTCACACATTGTCTTCTTTAGTACGACTGCTATGTATTTGTGAATATTTATCTACTAACATAAGTTATTCTACTCGACTCTTGTTCCGAGCAGTTTAAGATCAAACCTTTATTATTATGTAAGTTAGGAGACACTGGGTTTACGAACCACATTCCAAATCAATTTGACAAACCTTGTAAGTTGACATGTAAAGGATGTAAGAGGCGACCAAAGGTTCTTCATAGTTCATCTATAAATAACACCCTCTGAAATAACATCATCTGAAATAACATACTCTAAAATAACATCTTCTGAAATAACATCCTTTTAAATAACATCGTGTGAAATAAAATCCCCTGGATTAATATCCTCAAAAATTTGAAAACGACTTTTTCAACTTTCTGAAATCTAATCTTCTTGGAGTCTACTTTGGTATAACCATGACCGCCCCCCCCCCGCCCCCCTTTTTTTTTCCATGACGTAATTTTGCTAAAAGGCGCTCCAAACAAAGGAATGATGTGTTTGTGATTTGTAGGTGCCGTGTTTGGTGCTGAGAGTATTCGTGTAGCCGTTTCACTGTGCTTTTTTGTGAGGCATTGGGGTAAGGGAATTGACATTGTTAAATTGTATGGGCTTTTATTTTTAGTAGTAGCGGATGAAAGAAGACACTCTGATTATTTATAAAGAGAAATTTTTCATATGACTAAATAAATGGTTAAATAATTAAATTACCCTAGTCGGAACGAATCAACTGAAGTGCTAATGCATTTGTAGCACAATCACATGTTACAGTAAGTCAGAACCTTACAGCCCATATTACGGTAAGTCCGAAACTGTATTAGTACAGCAACGTTCGAGCGTGTCACCGACATTTATTTCAATTAAAGTTGGAATAGGACGGTCACAGCTCCAGTAGATTATGCTTTATGTTTATCTCATAATGCAAAATGATTAAAATTCATCGGATCAAAGCGTCCTAACGAATGCCAAAACAATTGGTTTTTGTGATAGAGATATGGTTCAAAAAAGGAATGAGATGGTTTTTTGACCGGGGAAATTGATTACTCGGCACAGCTGTTGGTCACATGACGGTGTTGACATGCTCTAAAAACAATGGTCCTCAAATTGCGTTTTTCCAAGAGGTCACTCTTATAGACGCTTTTAAAAAATCTGGTCATTACATCAATGAATTCTTTCTGTTCGAAAAATGGGCTTTCGACAAAGTATCATTGATAGGTCAGAGAGGTCACGTGGGTTCAACCCCTGACTGAGATGAACAAAACTAACATCCCAGTCATGAAACAGGATACTCGAGACAAATTGTATAAAACCTCATGTGATCTTCTGCTGTGCTGACCGAGTCTTATCTCTTGTTGAAGTGACCAGCTGAACGCAATAAGCTGAACACAGTTACGCCATGATCAAGTTACTTGTCACCGCTCTTCTCGTGACTTTTGTTGCAGGTAAGATCAGAAACATTGGTGATGGGTCCTCCTTTTGAGTAATTATATTCTATATTTATACAAGGAACAAGACTCGACGTGGTAAGAATTAATTCGGTAACGAGGTAAGAGAAATAAATAAGACATTTAGTAAGACAAATAAGAAAGACATAAAGTAAGACACATAGTAAGGAATAAAGTAAGACCAATAAGTAAGAAAAATAAGTTAGACATTTAGTAAGACAAAATTATAATTCGAATAAAGTGTAAGACAAAAAGTTCAATAACTCGAAAGTAAATTGTAAGTTGATATAGTAAGACAAAAAGTTCAATAACTCGAAAGTAAATTGTAAGTTGATATAGTAAGACAAAAAGTTCAATAACTCGAAAGTAAATTGTAAGTTGATGTAGTAAGACAAAGGTTACCAGAAAATATAGTTCTTATTAATTATGATTAAGTGTTAAGCACCTATAGACATCTACTGTGACATCTATAGTGACAGAATGACATCTTGTGACGGAATGATACTTTGCAATCGTAATTTTAAGTTGGTATTTAGTTTCATTTGTAGCTCTTTACAAATATACCATAAGTCTACATTTTCAATTTATTCTCCTTTTTTTTTTTTGTTTCTTTAAAGATCAACACTTGCCTATTCAATAGAGGAAAGCTTACACTTGAAATGTAGTCTTTATAGAGTAGAGTTAACAGTTGACAGCTAGTATTGGCTATCAACAAACCAAGATGTGATGGATCAAATGCAACTGTGAGTTGTTGTCTATGGTATTTATTAACTATGGACTATGGATGTTTCTCTCTTGCAGGGCTACCCCAGCAACGTAGATGTCCAGTTTACAGGTGCATGGCTTGTCCAGACGGCTATGACTTGGATGAGAACGGCTGTGAGTCCTGCGCGTGTAAGGAAGTGAAGAGAGCTGTCTGCTCCCCTGTACTCTGTAAGATTTATTGTGAGAATGGCTTTGCCACAGGCCCGGATGGTTGTCCCATATGCGCATGCGCATAACAACCGATGATTGTCAAATATGCTTGGGTGGCATGTTATATTTGATGTATGGAGATTTATTGTAAGATTTTAATGATTAAAGAGAAAATATGAAACTATTTGATTTGAGAACGTATTGGTGTTATTTTAAAATGTCGTAGTGTTATTTTAAAATGTCTTAGATTTATTTCGAAATTTCCTACTGTTATTTTGGAATGTGTTAGTGGTATTTCAAAGCGTCTTGGTGTTATTTACAAATGTCTTATTGTAAGATAATTCATAATGTCTGAGTTCACTTAATAGGTAGTCTATTTTAGATCTTTACTGACTTATGTTAGAGCTTGAGCAGGTTATTGATCCATTCACATGATTCAACTCAATCTAACTGACCAGTGGTTGCATACTTGATAACGACGACTGACATGCCAGGAAAATGTTCACATTTTTAATTACTTGTTTCTATATATTGAGCATGCGTAGTTGTAAAAGTACTTGATAAATCATCTATAGTTTAAGTTATACACGGGATCTCTAGACTTGAGATTTTCTGGGGCATCAGGGCATCCGTAACCACGTCAAACGGAGCACATACATTTCCTAAAAATTGGATGGGATACCGGTAAACAAAAAACAAAAAAAACTAAACATTACTCGAAGGTTAGTAACTAGTGTTTATTTTAGCAAGATTTCACATCAGTAGTTCACCTTCAACAGCCATGCTGGTAAGTGAGGTCATTTTGAAATGGTTGGGACAGATGAATAACAAGATACGCTGATGTGGTACATAGTTACAAGTCACATAGACTTAAATATACTAAATAGATTCTAAATATACTCAATAGATACTAAACATATATTAACTAGATACTAAAAATATACAAAATAGATACTAAACATATAAAAAATAGATACTAAACATATAAAAAATAGATACTAAACATATAAAAAATAGATACTAAACATATAAAAAATAGATACTAAACATATACTAAATAGATACTAAACATATAATAAATAGATGCTAAACATTGACTAAATATATACTAAATATCTACTAAATAGATACTAAAAATTCAATAAATAGAAACTAAACATATCCTAAATAGATACTTAACATTTGCTAAATAGATACTAAACAAATACTAAATAGATTCCGAACATTTTCTAAGAAGATACGACTATA
The DNA here is from genome assembly GCA_964033795.1 of Lymnaea stagnalis. Taxonomy (NCBI): domain Eukaryota; kingdom Metazoa; phylum Mollusca; class Gastropoda; family Lymnaeidae; genus Lymnaea; species Lymnaea stagnalis. The sequence continues at coordinate 322,324 of CAXITT010000727.1, read as the reverse complement.
ATCATAAGTTAACAATAAACACAACACATACATTTATGTTGTCATTGGTTAATAAATTTTTGCAGTAGCTGTTTAAAAAGTTGTGACGTAGACAGATCAAGCTTTTACACGAGAGACACGAACAAATTTATAACGACCTTCTTAACTAAAACTAAAGGTGGCCGAGCGGTCTTAACTGAATCAGTCCCAAGCATGTGGACTGGAGTCCCGTAGGCGGTATGACACAATGAAAATTCTGACCAATTCCTGCGACGTGGGACCCAGTGATACTCTAGAAACACTGCCGGTGATCTACTGCATTCTTGGCTATTTCAAGTCGTCTTTGCTAAGTCTTTCCATTGTAAAAAAAATATGAAAGAACGAGAGAATGAGGCTGATGAATAGAGCTACCCTTGCTTACTTTAAATAAACTACAGCGTAAGTCAAAGCTACTACTTTGCATGCGAGGGACGATCTAAATATAGACATCAGTTTTGCACTGACCCTTGAATTCTCTGCTAACAGTAAGAGTAAGCCTGAAAGGATCTTTATGGAAACGATATTATGAAAAGATTTTGTAGGGGTCGTTCGTTTGCAAACTACGTCACGCAAAAAAATGACCTTTTATGACCCCTTCGCCCTGTCACAAAGTGTCACAAGTCCTTTACCCCCCACCCCCCCCCATACGCACTTAGTGCCACGTCACACCTAAAATATTCAAAACATATATACAATTTTCATAAATAAACCAAGATTTTTTTATTCTTTAACATTTCAACATTACCATAATAGATTAAGATGTCGTATTAATAGAACAACTGTGACGTAAAACGCAAAGCAACAAAATCATACCCAAGCCGAAAGTAAAAATGGCCAGAAAAGTTTTTGCGTCATTTTTCTATATGCGCAGAAGTTGTGCGCGATTGAATTTCCTGGTAGCTATAATACCAGAGGCAATATCGACCTAAAACAAAAATTAATTGAATAAAGATTTTTTCAAAATTAGAAAATTTTATATTTTATATTTTTTAATTTTGTTTTATTTTAGGACGTCACAATTTTTGACCCCCCCCCCCTGTCACAAGTGTCACAAATTCTAGACACCCCCTACCCCTTAGCGAGACGTAATTTGTGAACGACCCCGTACGTTGACACCGCACCAGAATGTAAAAATTTTTTTTGGATTATACTCTTATTCGGACCATATGATGACAGGTGAATGTATTTTGTCCTGCATCAAATGATTACCGTACTCTCTTAGTGGCCACACCCACTCTTTTACTGACCGCACCAAGTCTTTTACTGACCACACACAGTCTTCTATTGACACATCCACTCTTTTACTGACCACACAAACTCTTTTACTGACACACCCACTCTTTTACTGACACACGAACTCTTTTACTGACACACCCACTCTTTTACAGACCGCACCAAGTCTTTTACTAACCACACCCACTATTTTACTGACACACCCACTCTTTTACTGACACACCCACTCTTTTACTGATACACCCACTCTTTCACTGACACACCCACTCTTTTACTGACCACACTCATTATTTTACTCACACCCAATCTTTTACTGACCGCACCAAGTCTTTTACTAACCACGCCCACTCTTTTACTGACACACCCACTCTTTTACTTACACACCCACTCTTTTACTGACACACCCACTCTTTTACTGACACACCCACTCTTTTACTGATACACCCACTCTTTCACTGACACACCCACTCTTTTACTGACCACACTCATTATTTTACTCACACCCAATCTTTTACTGACCGCACCAAGTCTTTTACTAACCACGCCCACTCTTTTACTGACACACCCACTCTTTTACTGAC
>CAXITT010000727.1:301967-319676 GCA_964033795.1 Lymnaea stagnalis | reverse complement strand
GACCGTCCCAGGTTCTTGTCATCATGAGCCTATCTCACTTTTCAGCTAAAGACCGTCCCAGGTTCTTGTCATCATGAGCCTATCTCACTTTTCAGCTATAGACCGTCCCAGGTTCTTGTCATCATGAACCTATTTCACTTTTCAGCTTTAGACCGTCCCAGGTTCTTGTCATCATGAGCCTATCTCACTTTTCAGCTAAAGACCGTCCCAGGTTCTTGTCATCATGAACCTAACTCACTTTTCAGCTTTAGACCGTCCCAGGTTCTTGTCATCATGGGCCTAATTCACTTTTCAGCTTTAGACCGTTCCAGGTTCTTGTCATCATGAGCCTATCTCACTTTTCATATTTAGACCGTCCCAGGTTCCACTACGTCATCAGATACCAAACTATCGTGTTCATAACTTCAACTGTCTGCTGTTTTCCCACATTGTTGAGATTTCGAGCAACAAGCAACAATGAAGACGGCCTGTGTAGTCCTTGTTCTGGCTATACTAGGAGGTAAGATAAGGGTCGAATTTTTTTTACATTTATTTACTCCTTGAATTTGTAACATTTAAAAAATAATTTATGTTGTAAATTTGTTAGTGTTGATTGTGACATTCAACCTATTGCGTCACAGATGAATGGCGTTTTCATTGTTCATCAAATAGGAAATGTATTGACAGACATGTTCCTCGGGAACAAGAAAAGTTTGCAATATAAAAGATAAATAAAAATCTGTTATACAAAATTAATATAGAAAAGACACATTTTACAGCAGTTGCTAAATATTTCTTTGGTCATTATAAATAATAAATTCGGTGACATCGATTTGACAATAGATTAAAACAAGTAACTAACCAATAAAAATAGAACATGCGGTAGAGTCAACTGGACATTTGAGATTCATTAAGACATTGCCAGTCGGCCAAAGTTTGTCACATGGGAAGGCTGCGTTCAGGTTGAAGCTATCTGCTATATAAAGCTCAGTGTGAACATGTTTGTTAATGGGTCGATCAGAATATCAACCATTGATGGCAACCATGGTTGACATGATCGTTTCTCCTGAGCTAAAGATGGTTGCTGGCAACACCAGCCTTTAGGGTGTGAGAGATGTGCCTGGGCACAGGGCGCCATGGCCATGGGTCACTTGGGGCGCCCAGTAAATAAAGCATTGCATGTGGGCGCCATGGAAGAAAAGTAGAAAGTTCAATTTTTAAAAAATGTTGATCTAAAGGCTGGAGAAAAAAATGTCATCGGTAGGCTGATTGTGCATACTGTCCATGGTAGGCTGATTGTGCATACTGTCCATGGTAGGCTGATTGTGCATACTGTCCATGGTAGGCTGATTGTGCATACTGTCCATGGTAGGCTGATTGTGCATACTGTCCACGGTAGGCTGATTGTGCATACTGTCCATGGTAGGCTGATTGTGCATACTGTCCATGGTAGGCTGATTGTGCATACTGTCCATGGTAGGCTGATTGTGCATACTGTCCATGGTAGGCTGATTGTGGATACTGTCCATGGTAGGCTGATTGTGCATACTGTTCATGGTAGGCTGATTGTGCATACTGTCCACGGTAGGCTGATTGTGCATACTGTCCACGGTAGGCTGATTGTGCATACTGTCCACGGTAGGCTGATTGTGCATACTGTCCACGGTAGGCTGATTGTGCATACTGTCCATGGTAGGCTGATTGTGCATACTGTCCATGGTAGGCTGATTGTGCATACTGTCCATGGTAGGCTGATTGTGCATACTGTTCACGGTAGGCTGATTGTGCATAATGTCCATGGTAGGCTGATTGTGCATACTGTCCACGGTAGGCTGATTGTGCATACTGTCCACGGTAGGCTGATTGTGCATACTGTCCACTGTAGGCTGATTGTGCATACTGTCCACGGTAGGCTGATTGTGCATACTGTCCACTGTAGGCTGATTGTGCATACTGTCCACGGTAGGCTGGTTGTGCATACTGTCCACGGTAGGCTGATTGTGCATACTGTCCAAATACCAGTTAGCAAAACACTATTATGTTTATTGTTTAAAAAAAAACACATAGGTAATAAACTCATTACAGAATAACTAGTTTTTCCTTTAATGATTCTGCTTAAAATGCTGGGATTTATAAAATTCTAAAATGATGAGAGTAATGAGAACAATAATAGTATTTTCAAATGACTTGGTAGGACGTTCAAAAGTTGTTATTTTTGGTGCACGCATTTGAAGCAAAGCTTTAGTCATCGTTCACAGAACAGTGTGCTTGAAAAAGCTATTTAAAATACGTTTTTTCAACACAATATTATCTGCTGAATGCTATAATATTATTTAAATATACGGAAAAAGTGTTGTAACATTTTAATAAACTACAGTTCATTGTTGTGTGTAAGGACGGTAAACATTCGATTAGAATTAACACCTTGTCATAGTTCAGGGGCGTGCAAATAAGGTGTGCTTTGGGGTACCTGGTCATCTACAATTCTGGGGGTTCTATCATGAATTTTACTACCAACTTTATGTTTTTAATGGACATCTTTTAAACAAAGTCTGTTTTTTATCCAAACTAAAATACTCTCTGCTACATACTAATAAATATTAGGTTATTTTTGCACATGGGAAAAATAGTACAAATTAAAAGTAACACCTTTTGAAATACCTACACATTTTAATTCAATTAATTTAGAAAATATATTGACTATTTATCTAAATGAACAACAAAGAAGAATGAAAAGCAGAAAATAAAACTAATAACTTATCAGCGGCAGTAAGAATGTTTTGGAAATGAAACAAACAGAAGTTTTGACAGCCTCACACTGACTTTCTCCTTTGCAGTGACCAAAGCTGCTCTGGAAGATTGTGTACAGGAATGCCATCCCAGTGACCAGGTGGACATGGACACGTGTCCTTTAGGCATGGAATGTTCCCAGATCGGATGCTCACAAAAATGCTTGCCAATCTGTGAGTGAGCCAACTATCTCTGTTAAATATTGGCGTAATTTTCGACATCCAACATATAGATTAAAATTTAGAACTTTAAATTAATGATAACTTGTACGTGTTCGTTTTCATTTCAGATACAATAAAAAGCTAATATTTTACCCAAAAAATTATTTCATGCACATAGTCTTCCTTGAGATAAAATTATTTTTTAATAACTCAAATGAGCAGTCATCGAAAACAAGTCTTGTAACTAATGAAGTCATGGAAGCTCATTGTAATATAAGAATGTCAAGAACCATGGACGTGATGTTTGTTATTGAGTCGAAGGGACTTGACTATAAATATGAATTATATCTGGACAATTATTGTTAAATAGACAGTTTTAGTGATCAGATTTGATCAACTCAGTAGAGTTAAGCACATGACTTCTTGTAACTACTTGTACTTGATGACTCCACACAGTGACTGAACGTCAGATAGCCTGCCTGAGACCATGCAATGCAGACATGCTGCTCAGACAGCTTGGTTTCGGATCCTGTAACCCTGGGTCAGTCTGTGTGTTTGACGGGCTGTGCCACACCTGCCTCCCAGTTACAGGTGAGCTCTTGAAATCGATACAAGAAATCTGCTGGTTGTATAAGGTGTCTCATGTCTAGGACTGGAAAACGTCACATCGCATGACGTAATGTTACTATTTCTTAGATAAGGTTTTCGTAAAACATGGCTCCCAACAATGTATTTTAGCATACACTTTGCAGCGACATTTTTTTGTAAAATCTTTAGGGAAATCAAGTTTTAAACCGGTTTCTTCTGGGTTAACATCCACCAGGCTGACTGACTTGACATAGTAGAGTTAAGCGGCTGTTGAGAGATTGGCCAAACGGAATATCCGGATTTTCTATTCATAGATCTCCGCCAAAAGATGACAAACACTCATATATTTAATATTTTATAATCTAAAAATTAGTAATTGTTACCTTAACTGTATTTATTAACATTTTTTACCGTAACTGTACATATTATACCAGTTACAGTAACTGTAAATATCTTAACTTTGTTAAAGCAACTGCGAATTTTATGCATTCCATCGTTACTCAAACTAATCAAGGGTGAAGTTGATCTTATCTAAAATGAGTGTGTTCGACTTGCGGAACAAATGCATTTATTTCATTGATCTTAATGACCCTACTGTTTTATGATTTGAATGTCCAACCATTCTCGTCCAGGACTACTTGGTACATTGTAAACTGAATGTGTCACGTGACCGAAACTGTGCTGACCAGGACATGCGAGGGATCTCCCCTAACAGGACCCTACATCAGGCTCAGCTTACAATAAATATTTGCAAACAATTTTATTTTACTGTTTTAAACGCAATCAACTTTCATTGTTTCTTCTTTATTAAATCGGTATCAATATATTTCTGTTTATCGCGTCACTAATCAAAATAAGATTATAAAACTCTGTGAGCTTCTTTATTTAGCTTTCTTATCTTAAATTAATTACATTACATATAGACGAAACAAGGTCAAGGTCAAATATTTAAAAACAAATAGGTCAGGTTTTTTTTTTTACTTTACCATTTTAATAAAAAAAAATTACTTGATGATATAGAAACAATTCAGTTTTTTTTTTTTTTACTGGCATCGAGAGGCTACGATAGACAGCGTTAGCAATACAGCTACTATGGACAGCTTTAGCAATACAGCTACTATGGACAGCTTTAGCAATACAGCTACTATGGACAGCTTTAGCAATACAGCTACTATGGACAGCTTTAGCAATACAGCTACAACAGACAGCTTAGGAATGCATATATAAATAAATACAGTTTTATTTTAACACAAACAGACATCTGCATAGCAATACTTGAATTAAATCAGAGCCGTTCTTAGAATTTTGGGGGCCCTAGGCATCGAGCGTAGGTAAGGGGTTCCGAAAGAGGGGGTCCGGGGGCGGAGCTCCCCCGGAGCGGAGGAGAAAACAGAATTGTGAAGTTACGAAATAGACCACAGACGATATATTTAGATCCAACTACCTCCTTTCTTTGACACTGTCTTACCGACACCTCCCCCCTCCCAATTTGTGTTCTCTTGACAACACCTCGTTGACGTGTAACATTTCCGACACTATCTCTTTGCCGATATCAGTTTCCGGACTCTACCTTCCCGGCATCAGAAATAATTTTTTGACATCCACTTTTTCCCAACGAGATAACAAATTTCGGCGATGTCGGATAATGCAGGTTCATCTTCATGTAATGTTTAATAATAATAATAATAATTAAGTTCATTTCAAAAACACGCTTCATCCCCAAAGGCTCGAAGCGCGGTACAAAGTCAACAAAAAACATATCTATAATTAACCACATTTAAAACAAACGCAACACTACAAAAACTAATTACAAGCATACAATCTCAAAGTCTTTCTAGCCATTTCAACCATTTAATACTTGTACTTCTGAAATATAGGGAATAGGAAGTTGTAGGCTAAAAAAAAAAATTTGTATTCGCCCCGCAGGCCCCCTTTTATGGGGCACTAGGCGGTCTCCTAGTTGGGCTATGCCTAAGAAGCGCTCTGTATAAAGCATCCAAATAGTGACGTGTCCTTTACTCGGTTCAATTACGATTTCAACGAACTCAATAAGTTCAAACCACAAACTTTTTTTAATTAATTGTATTTTTAAATGTATTTTTAAACAGATAGAATGGGGTTCAAATACTTCAAATAGACACTACGAGACACAACGAGACATTAAGAGATTAATTTATCTTAAAGTTGTCAGTCTAGTCACATGGACTGGATCTGTTCAATGTGACTTCATCAGAGCAGTGTGTCACAAGTGTCTTCCAATGAGCCGTTCTGGGACCAGCTGGTCAAGTCTTTTCCCGATGATACCTAAATGACCAACAACAACGTTTCATGTTAGTAATAGGGAGAGTTGTGATCGTAGGTAATATAGGCAATATAGGCAAGATTTAAAACACTATTTCTGAACAGACTATGAGAATGTTCTTCAATCTTTTGACACATAAAAATCGTTATATTCATAAATTGATAGGCCTGCTTAAACATTTATGCATGAGTTATTCGTGGTTTTAGCGGTGAATCTAAAACTAAATCAATAAAATAAAGATTAGATCTAATAGAAACAGGGAATTTCATTTCTTTACCAGGAAACACGCTGACACTGGAAATAATTTTTTTAAAGTTAGGAAATTGAAAAGTCCGAAGTTAGTTTTACGAGTTGAATAGTCTGATCAACGAAGTTAGTTTAAATAGTGATGTTCGAATTCGACTTATTAGAGTTAATATCTCATATCATGGCCTAGTACTAATTTCTCTTACGTTTGGTAAGGGCTAATATCACATATTATTAGTTAGAGCTTATATCACATATCATTCGTTAGAGCTAACATCACATGTCATTGGTTACAGCTAATATCACATATCATTGGTTAGAGCTAATATCCCATATGACTGATTGGAGCTAAACATATTATCTACTTGGATTTACCAAGATGAAATTTAATGATTATACATTTCAAGAGAATAAAAGAAAAAAAAATCATTCAAATATATAATTCCATAAACAGCTATCTGGTTATAACTATTCACTCAGCGAGAAAATTATTGAATTTGGATTACCCAAGTCCATCAACACTTTCTCAAACTTTATCTAAATAAGTTGAACCACTCAGACAACGCTCAAGTCAAGTTGAACCAGGCATAAAAACTAGAGTCGTATTGAACCATTGAAACAATACTCAAGTCAAAAATTTCAGCAGTCAGACAACACTCAAGTCAAATAATTGCTCCAATCAGACAATACTCCAGCCTTATTGAAAAAATGAGACAACGCTCGAATCAAACAGAACCAATCACGAAATATTCAATTCAAAATTTGAAACAATCAGACACACTCAAATCAAATTGAACCAATCATTAAAAAGGCATATTAAGTTGATTTAAAAACAATAAAAAAAATAAGCTCTATGAATAATCTCTACGACGATGTGAAACAATATTTTAAACTGTTGAGAGAGTAGAAGTTAAGTGTGACGTATGTAGAGCAAGGGTTACCCCCCAGCAGCAGGATACATTCAGTGTTGCAGCCTTTCCCGTAAGCACAGCCATATCCTGCGGGGAAAACATTACTTGGGTCACCAGGTGTACATGGAGTTAGGCATTCGAAATACTTCTGACGTCTGAGATCTGCACCTTGAACGACCACAGACGCTGTACAGAAATAATTAAATACTACTTAAGTCAACTATAATCATAAGTTCAATTTTGAAAACTTATTTTGACAAATTTATTAAAGACCTATTAACTTAATTATTTAATTCAAATTATAATTTTTACTTAGTGTCATTTGTGACATCTGATGTACTGAATTAATGGAGTGAAATGTAGAATTTGTCAAATTTAAAATCAAACAAATAATGTGATTCTTAAGACTTTTCACATCAATTCCTTTTTAGGTCTGAACTTACAATAGGGATGTCAAAATGCCATGTTAAGTTTAGTTAGAAATGTATACACTTATTATTTTTTTATAGGTAAACTTCGAAATATTAATACCTAAAATAAATATTTATCCTATAATACTAGTGGATAGACATGTTGTAAGGTTATAAAATATTAGTTGACAGTTGTACATTGGGAGGAAGCAAGTGATCGTTATACAACACTGAACACCGAGCACTAGACATGTTTATTTTTTTTTTATTAATCGGAAGTTAAGAAAGTCAAGCACATATCAAAAGTCAACCATATACCAAATGTCAAGCACTTAACAAAAGTCAAGCACATACCAAAAGTCAAGCACATACCAAAAAGCCAAGCATTTACTTAAAATCAAGAACTTATCAAAAGTCAAGCACATACCAAATAATCACATAAAAAAAGTTAAGCACATACCAAAAGTCAAACACATACCAAAAGCCAAGCACTTACCAAAGGTCAAGCACTTAACAAAAGTCAAGCACATACCAAAAAGTCAAGCACTTACCAAAAGTCAAAATCAGTATAAACCCTACGGTTTTCATCTGATCTTTGTTTAAGTTGCCCTTTTTTTTCTTTTAAATAGCTTCTTTGAACTTAACTGACAGAGATAAGAAGCAAATGCCTTCCAAGATGTTTATCTAAGTGATCTTTGCTGATCAGTCAATGAAGAAATCCAGACAAGTAGATACATGACTTAAATGCGTCATAGTTTTCTTTGTTGTCCGACACAAGCCATAACTCTTTCCTAATGACACGCAGATAGTTTGTCAATAGTTTCCTCTAAACCTTGTTATGGTCAACGTCTATTGGTAATCCTTTGATCGGAGCGAACTTGGCTCATCTACAGAACGGTCGAGTATATGAAGGTAACCATTGGACCTCATTTCTGACTAGCCTATTTATTTTCTTTGACCACTTACTTGACTGAATTTCTGACCAGTTTGTAATTTTTCACTGACAACTTGACTTCATTGGTGACCACTTTTAGAATTTGTTACTGACCACTAGACTTCACTGCTGACAAGTTTATTATTTGTTACTGATTATTTGACTTCATTGCTGACCAGTCTATTATTTTTTACTGACCACTTATGCCGAATGTTTATGTCAGCCATCTTAATATGACATAGACTATTACATATTGAGTGTGTTTGTGTTTGATAACCTTATGTTTTCAAGCGTTTGTATTTTTGTTTGTGCATGATTACCTCACGTGTGTAAACATGTGTGATATCTTGGTGCGATCTATTCAATTGTGTCATGTTTGTAAATGTTTGTGGTGTTCATGTGTCTTTTATTACGTCACGTTGGTAACGTTTCTAGTGTTTGTATGTGCTCGAATAGGTCAGGTTTGTAAATGTTTGTAATGTCTGTATGTGCTCGAATAGGTCAGGTTTGTAAATGTTTGTAATGTCTGTATGTGCTCGAATAGGTCAGGTTTGTAAATGTTTGTAATGTCTGTATGTTCTCGAATAGGTCAGGTTTGTAAATGTTTGTAATGTCTGTATGTGCCTGAATAGGTCTGGTTTGTAAATGCTTGTAGTGTTTGTATGTGCTTGAATAGGTCATTTTGTAAATGATTGAAGTGTTCCTTATGATTAAGCATAGCCTGTAGCCTAAAAAAGGCATTCCATCGGGCAACATGTCAAGATATTTCCCAACAAGTTTGCGCAGTAGTTCTGCGCACATCAAAAATGGGTGGGTGAAAGTATATATATTTATGTTCTTTTGATCAAAGTGAGATTATCTTAAATTTTAATGGATAAACATTTAATGATTACTTTATACTTTTACTATTTGCATTAAAAATTAATTTTTAAAAATTGTAAAAAATAGACTTTTATGAAGTATAGGAAGTGAAAATTTTGATGAGGGTGAGAGGCAAAATTCATGCAAAATAGACTCTTCGTCGACCTTTACCTTCGTAATATAATTCCAACAGAGCCTTGACATTATTGGTATCGATCGAAAGTTTAGGCTATCTATTGTTTAAGGGTATTGCTCACTAAAATGTCCAGACATAAGCCTTGAAGGAACTCTTTCTTCCGCTCACCCAAATATTCTCATTGAAACACGCGTTCTCATTTATGACAATTTCTTAGTTTAGCCGAAATTATCATTGGTCGGCTAATTTTAGATTTGATCCAAGAATAAACAAAAGTTGAACAAATGTTGAGCTCCGTTCAGTAAGATAATGATAATACAGAAGGCCTACTACCTTTTGATTATATGAAACAGTGCTACATGCACACGTCTGTAGGCTTAAATTTAATTAAAGTCTATTTTATGCTTAACTATACACAATTTGAAATAAATAATTATTTTTTTAATATAATGAAAGGTTTCATTATACTTTTTCTTTTCATGTGTGTCAATACACGCGACCGATTTTCTGGGATATTTTAACTTTTTTTTTTTTCGTTGTCAATGACAACGTTTATGAGCATGATATTCTTAAATTTCAACGAAGGAATGAATTGATACAGCCCAGGTTTCCAATTTTTTATTCTTAACATTTTAAACAAAAATATTGATCAAACATTTTCGTTCCCAGGAATGTTTTTTTTTTATTCCCCTGTTTAATCACCGTCGCCTATGGCAACGCTTATGCTCATGATAACAATCACCCCAAAAGATTGTCACAAATGAGTGAATTGAATTAACCCAGGGTTCCCAAAGATGATAATTTAACTATTACCATTCCCTTAGTTGTTGTTTTTTTTCCTCACAAAACTATTTACATTTGCCTAAGCCCAATTGCAAGTTTGTTTTTATAAATATTGGACAACTAGGTCATCATGCAGCTGCTGTGAGCAGTGTTCTCAGAGGATTAGTCCTATAGGTCATCATGCAGCTGTGAGCAGTGTTCCCAGAGGATTAGTCCTATCATATGATGACAGCAAGACGTCAAGCAACGATGACTATCAGATTGTCGGGAGACAGACAGACGGAGAGACAGTCTGACCTCAATCAATTTCGACTTAGCCGAAAAATCAACCGAAATTAACTTTTCTGTTTCGGACAAAACCGAAACTACGTCAAAATTGATTAAGCGGCAAATTTCGGCGCCGAAACCCAAACTTTCGGCGCCGAAACCCAAACCCAAATTCGTTCAGCCTCCAATGTCAAGTTATGTTTTGTGCTTCATTTTCATTTAGTTAATTCTTAGAACTATTTAATGACTCAAAAGTCGATTGTGTCTAAACAGACCTGCATGTCCATTGAGAACTGTGTGTCTTGTCACACCTGTGTGTCCAGTCAAACCTGTGTGTCCATTTAAACTTATGTTTTCGGTCAGACCTGTTAGTCCGGACAGACCTGTCTTCGTCGGAGATCAAAGCTCCGACACATAGGCCACACGATTCTAGAAACCTAACGTTTTCATTTATATAATTGCGAGGCCGGTAGACATCCCGGATCTTAGGCCAGGTCCTATAGTTTGTATCCATGAGTTATGTAAATATGCTGCTTGCCAAACATATGGTTACACTTATTCGTGAGTCATTACTATGTTCTGGGTGTCAAACACAATGTCAGACATGTCAAGAAATTAGAAAGATCGTTTTTTTTGTTTATTTGCATCTCCAATATAATTTGACAGGACGTGTAACACATGTTAACTTTCGTTTGATAAAGTCAACAAATGAGCGATTTACACAAGAATGTCAACAGGAGCCTCGTTACAGCCACACACTGGACAGCCGTCAGCATTGACCTTGTGTCCAAAGGGGCACCAAACGTTGCACATGGCCCCTAAACACGAGGCTCTCTTGCCAGCTGGAGAAAGAAGATTGATATCAGTGGTCTTTACACATTATTTGGAGAATAACAATTTTTGTGATATGAACTTGGACTTAATCGGATACTGACCCTGATACTGACCCGGATGCTGACTCAAATAGTGACCCGGATACTGACCCAGATAGTGACCCAGATACTGACTCGGATACCCGGAAATGCCAAAAATTTACCCACCTGGTGAACACCCGGTCACGCAATAAAAAGGAACCGGGTATAAACAGAGTTATCTTCTCATCATCTATAATAAGATGTATTCCACACAATTGGGAAAAAATAATTGTATGTAAAAGGCTAGTAGATACTGTTTACATAGTTGTGCGTACATTTGACCTAAATTAAGTAAATAATAATAGACAATTTGACCAGCAATTGGCGCTTAACTAAATGTGACCTAAATGAAACTGCAAAGCTGTGTTAAAAAAAAAAATTACTTGTCACTTTGTGCAATTAATTGTGTTAGCAAGATGCATATCTTACGTTAGAACAATAACATTTTTATTTACAATTAACATTTCATTGCACATGCTGACTGGTGGATGATAGCCAAAGTGTGTCTGTGTGTTTGTGTGTGTGTGTATGGTTGGGTACATGGATTGAGAAAGTGGAGGGGGCGGTCGCGTGTGCTTGGGTGAATGAGTGTGTGTATGTGTCTGTGTGAGTGTCTGTGTGAGTGTGCGCGCTAGCGCGAGCGGATCATTTCTAAGTCCTGTCGCAAAATCAATAATAGTAATTAATATTAAACCCATTTAATGAGTCAAGCGATTGGCTTAACTGAAAGAAGGCTAGGGTGGTATCCAGCGTGGTATCTAGCGTGGTATCTAGCGTGGTATCTAGCGTGGTATCTAGTGTGGTGTCGCTATGATCGTCCAATTTTGTTTCATGATAACATTATGCGTATGTTTGTATGAAAACGTTTACCAGCTAGGGACAGATGCCAGGGACAACTGCCAGGGACCACTGCCAGGGACCACTGCCATGGACAGATCCCAGGGACCACTTCCAGGGAAAGATGCCAGGGACCACTGCCAGGGACCACTGCCAGGGACCACTGCCAGGGACCACTGCCAGGGACCACTGCCAGGGACCACTGCCAGAGACCACTGCCAGGCACGACTGCCATGGACCACTGGCAGAGACCACAGCAAAAGACCACTGCCAGGGACAGCTGCCAGGGACAGCAGCCAGGGACCAATGCCAGGGTCAGATGCAAGGGACCACTGCCAGGGACCACTGCCAGGGACCACTGCCAGGGACCACTGCCAAGGACCACTGCCAGGGACCACTGCCAGGGACCACTGCCAGGGACCACTGCCAGGGACCACTGCCAGGGACCACATCCCGGACCGCCAAAACTAACGCGTACAACGAAGCTCCGCGCCGTGTTTGATTTTTGTTCTGTTCGTGGGTTAACGCTGTGTGCTTACGGCGCCCCCCGGGGGGGGGGGGGGTCACATTTACACAAATTTCGGCAAGTAATGAATCTAAAAATGTTAATTTGACATTTCAATTTCATCTCAATTGTCATCAAACTAAGATCCAACGTAAAGAACTTACGTAATAAAATTTGGCAAACATGTCCACATCCACCGATAGAAATACAAATAAATCCGTGTGCACATCCGGAATCAGCGACCCCTGGTGTGCAACGATCAACACATTCCCCAAGTTGCCGTTGCTTGTTGAGGTCAAGGACGGCGGCGGAGGCTTCATAAAGAGAATAATGTCAGAAACATTTACAATGTTAAAGGAGTCAAAGAAGCCTTGACCTGACTTTCGTGTAAAATAATAGTTACAAATTATAAAGAAATAAGTTCATGACTCACCCACAGCCAGACACAGGAGGGTTACGAGAATGACTTTCATCTTCCAAGGTTGACTTACAAAGTTGCTGAGATGAGATCGGTGGATGAATTTGACAGAAATGGGAAGCAACTCGAATGGACAGAGATTAAAATATTGCTTGATTGGACATGTAGAGAACAAACAGCTGGCTGGTAGAATACGGTAAATCTGTTACATTTTAGAATGTCATGTGCTCATTTAGGTAACTTATCTCCCGACGACAAAAAAACAACGACTCAGACATCGTGGAGTGAAAGAACTTGTTGCAATCTTGGGTTCAGCTGGACAATCAACATGAAAGTTACCACATTAGGAATGTTTAGTAAATTAAAATGTAAGTTTTACAGTAATATGAAAATAACAAGAAAAAAAATGATTGAACAGGGGAGAGAAGCGTATGATGAATGGTTTCACAAGATGGTTGTTTTTTCATTTTTTTTATTTTTTATTACTAGAATATACAATTGATCAATTGACACATTATGGTGTAAATTAAATAATTTGATATAACTAAAACAGATTGATGTAACTAAAACAGATTGATGTAACTAATACAGTGTGATGTAACTAATACAGTGTGATGTCTTAGGGAAGAGGATTTTCTAATAAACAAAAAACAAAAAAAAACTTCAAGAACGAAACTAATGTATTTAGAAATGGTGAACTATCGCTTACTAAATATTGTTGTTAGATTGTCTCATACATGCCCCTATTGCTATAATTATTTTTTTTGTCAAATGTAATTGCCCTTAAGATTGGTTTATGGTTGAAATTGTAATTTTATTTGTTGTAAGGCTGCATCGCATTCTTCATTCAGTCGAAAGCGGGAACTCCGTAAAAGAAACTTGGCGGCTGCCACAAGGGTTTTGCCTCTACGCGACGTGCCAGACTAGTACGGTGAACCACATCACCCACAGCCACGGTCAATTCCCGACCGAATGACTCACTGGGCAAGGGGGTGGTGACGCAAAGCCTCCTCATCAATGAGAGGACGATTTCTGCCCAAAACCAAACTCTATGGCTATGTCAATCAATTCTTTGATGCAGGTCAAAGCAACCTTTATAAACCCTAATACCCGCTACAGGGGGGGTGGGACTGAGTAGGGCAACTGTTGAGGTGCTGGGACGGCATGCCCCTCCCCTCATCCCCCCCCCCCCCGGAAGTCCTCAAGGGAAAGAGGTCCAGCTTGCGCATGTGCCGTGCGATAGGCGTGCTCAAGGCCAACAAGCATCTGGTCGTGAACGGAAGGGTGCAAAGGGTCATCCCCAACAATCCCTGGTTGTGTTACAGTTGCATGTGTGTGGGATCAGGCAGAAGTCACATGAAACAACAAAAATACTCCACGATCGTGAAGTGGACTTGGCGCTATTCCAAGGAACATTGCTGCACGGCAAGCCGTTTCACATCACTGGTTCCTCGCTCTACTACTGCAAGTGTGGCAGATGTCGGGGTATTACCACAGCGGTAAGAAATGACCTTACGGCGGAGTTCATTGAACGAAAGAACTACTCGAATACAGATACCCGTCTGCCTTGAGACGAATCTCATAAGATTACAAGGCGGAGAGAGTGCGCCCATTCTGATCCATAGCGGGCACTGCACGGAATCTCGGCCAGACTTGACTCTAATTTCAGTGCACCTAAGCTCCCAGTCAGCATTTGGAGGTCCTAGGAGAAATGGGTTGCGGCCATTTTCCCATACCATTAGAGATTGCTTTTTGGTATGAATAAGGCCCGGTGTGAAAAGTGGCATTGGCTATTCCGAAAGCCAATTGGGTCGAGTACGAGAAGAACACGGAGAACAAGCTCAGTTTGCTAGATGACGAATCGATCGATATCGATGCCGCCTTCGAGAGGTTTAATGGAACCATTCTGGATGTCACACGAAGAACGATCCCCAGAACGAACGGGAATAAAATAGTCAGACCCTACTGGAACAGGGAATTAAAGACTCTGGGGAACGAAGAGTGTAAGCCCGAATACAAGCCGCGAAAAGGAAAACTCCTGCTGCTCGTGCAAGTTACAACCAGCTTACGGCTGAATTTCGGGCAGTTGTCCAAAAAGCAAAGAAATCAAAATGGGTAAGTGCATGTGAGAAGCTCGACCTCAAGAACGTGTGGCATGTATGGAATGGGCTCGGAAATCTCTTTGGTGTGGGTAAGCAGCAACCACTACAAACCGAAAAAGGCGTCGAGGCGAGCGACGCAAAAAGAGCAGCGATGCTCAATAAGCACTTCGTTGAAGCGAACAGGAAAGCCAGAGAGAAAGACGAGCACCGAAATATCTGACGACACAGAAAAAGGGGACCTCATTCCCTACGTATTGGTTACCACCAAGAGCTTTTCATGTCCCTCATCAAAATTGAAGAATTGCACGTCGCACTAAATAGTTTTAAGAATGCAAAATCACTAGGTCCTGATAAGGTTCACAACGAGATTTTGAACCATCTGGGTAAACAGGGGAGAGAGATAGTGCTGGCTCTCATAAACTGAACCTGGACTACTCTGCCGAAAGTGTGGAAAAAACGCCATAGTAATCCCAGTACCAAAGGATGGGAAACAAGGCCGTTTACCAAGCAGCTACAGACCAATTTCGCTAACATCATGTGTGGGGCAAGTAGCTGAAAGAATGGTAAATGGATGACTCTACTGGTTTCTAGAAAAGAACAAATGCTTACCACCGACGAAATGTGTGTTCCAGAACGCCACAGTCTTGAAGAAGACTTGGTGATTCAAGTAAGGGTGATCCCGGCACGGGGCCCTCATGAAAGCCTTGCTAGACATGAAATACGTCTAGCCATGACGACTGCTAGAATCGCAAAAGCTAGCCCACAAACAGAACTATCAGAGGCAGTGCAGAAAACGATAAATGCGTACTCGGGAAGTCCGTTAAAAGTCTTTACAGACGGCTCGTGCTTCCCCAAGGAAGAACTTATTATGGTGACATTATCCAGTATCCCATATAGATAGTTCCACCCGAGGAACTATTCAGCCCCAGTGGGACGAACAGAACGAGCCTCGATGCGGAGATCGAAGCCATACTGTTGCCCTCAGGAGGGTCCACCAACGCCTAGGAAAAGGGAAAGAATTCCCGGACATAGTGGTCTTCACCGGCTCAAGCTCTGCTCTCGAGCAAGTGGGGAGGGGCTCTACGGAGACCACTATGGTAAATGCCATTATGGAGACAGTTGGTAGCATCCAAGCGAAAGGCGACAAAGTAATAGTACAGTTCATCGCTTCACACGCTGAGGTGACGCAACACGACAGGGCGGTCTTCCTGGCCAAGGAAGGCGCGACCCAACCCCAACCCGATAAGCCAATGACTCAGCTGGGAGTCACCGCATGGCTAAAATACCACTTTCGGAACAAGTGGCTAAACAGTTGGGCCGCAGGAGATACCGGACGGCAGCTTCACCGAAAAATGCCGCGACCGTGCAAGAATGACCCCTGGTCTAACCTAAAGAGAGAAGAACAGAGTCTCATCACTCAGATGAGAAAAGGACACTGTGCGACGTGCAGTTACCTACACAGACTCGACGATCGAAGGAGCTAAACTGCCGATTTTATGGCCAAGCAGAAGAGACTTTTGTTGATTATAGTCTTTCCATTGTCACAAATGATTAGGGAGGGGGGTTAACTACAGAGCTCCATTGTTCTTGGGGTAATTTATAGGGTGGGCGGATATAGCTGGGATTTTGGGGAGGGCATTGTTAGGCGCATGGGGTAAGGTTAATAGATTCTCGCATCTTTAAGATTGGGGGGATGTTTCTTTCCAAAATAGTATGTTTAGGGCCTTCAAAACTTCGCGTGCTAATTTTGGAGTTAACTACGGAAGTTACTTATTGACCGGAAATGAGGGTATGTGTTGATGGGTTAATAGCAAGCATTCCTTGACCACTTTGGCAGGTAGAGAATGGTATATTATAAGATAGAAATCTTCGTGACATAGAAAGGGTTAGAGATTCTTGGACGGTCATTGTGAAGTGGTAGACGCATAGTCATTGATAGAACCAGTAATAGACCGTTAGTCAAGTGTTAGAGTTAGGGAAGAAACTTTACTGTATTTGTTATAGTATATTCATCAATACTCTTTCATCTATAACTGTTGCTGAGGAGTTGTTTGCTCATTTATTAGTGTTCTCTGTTTTCTTTTTTGTACTTGTCAACGCCTGGACTAGTAAACCATCAGAGAGAGGAATGGTCTTGTACTAGCCACAGCAACATCTCAGAGAGGAATGGCCTTGTACCAGCCACAGCAACATATTGTGACGATCTGAGGCTGGACTTTGTAAAATTTCTTATATCGTAAAGCCGCACTTGGAAACCCTTGTATAATATCTCCTTTCCCTCCCCTCAAGTTGCCCCGAAGTCGCTCTGCACGAGTGAGTTCCCTTGTGATATCACATTCCTGCATCAGTTCGCTCACCCCCCCGAACATGCTATTTGCGGTCAACCATCCCACCGAACAACCTTGAGGAAATAATACCATTCCCCCCCTCATTTTTGCCCTGTAGACAGCAAGGCGGAGTATCGTCCCTTGCTGGAAATGCATTGTCTAGACAGAGAACTCACGCCGAAGCCTGAAAAAGGATGGTCACCTCAGTCCGATTAACCTTGAGGGTTGAAGGTCAAAC
>CAXITT010000727.1:260359-300286 GCA_964033795.1 Lymnaea stagnalis | reverse complement strand
CCGGATTATAAGTGGAAGAATGAAGAAGCCTTAGTCGGCATCCTGAAATATCAACATAACATAAGTAACCATACTACTGACATAACCCACAGCATAAGAAATAAGCTCCCACGCCATGTCAGAGTAGCTGTGTTACAAATGGTGTCAGAAGTGGTGTAACGACGATGTGTTACAAATATTGTAAAGAAGTGTCAGAAATGTGTTACAGAACATTGAGTAACAATTATATATTTTAAAATTCGAGCGGAAGAATACAGTGAACGACATTACGACCGTGTATTAATCAAGTCCGAGACGAGTTCACTACATACAGAGTTAGCCGATAATTGAGGTCAGTCACGGGAGTTCAGAGTTCAGTCAACTGGTACACGGCAACTAGCAGCATAAGGAAAATTTTCAAGTTATTTACAACTGTAGCGAAGATTTACTGTAAGCCTACATATTACAAGACCAACAGAAGTAGAAGTAGAAGTATGACGTTATTACAGATGAGATGTGTGTATCAAGACATCGAAAGTAAGATTTCCCCAGCATAATCTTCACTTTATACAAGCCGCACAAAGCCTAGTGCGCATTTCAAGTAAAGTAATTCTTTAATTACTCACAAGTTCAACTGAATCGGAGAGAAAGTACACTATTTTCAATTGGATTATTACACTATTACTTATATTACGCAAAGTACACTACCACATAGGATTATCTACTACCTAGAAGGAGCATCTACTACATAGGATTATCGATTACACAGAAATCGGAGAGTCACAGAGGAGCAGAGGTGACCAACTACGGATTTCTTTTAAACACTTGGTATTTATGTATTTATGTGTTATGTATTATATATAATTTAAGACTTTAAAAATCTACTTATATCATACTTAATTAGATTAAGTAAATTTTTTGTATCAAGACATCGAAAGTAAGATTTCCCCAGCATAATCTTCACTTTATACAAGCCGCACAAAGCCTAGTGCGCATTTCAAGTAAAGTAATTCTTTAATTACTCACAAGTTCAACTGAATCGGAGAGAAAGTACACTATTTTCAATTGGATTATTACACTATTACTTATATTACGCAAAGTACACTACCACATAGGATTATCTACTACCTAGAAGGAGCATCTACTACATAGGATTATCGATTACACAGAAATCGGAGAGTCACAGAGGAGCAGAGGTGACCAACTACGGATTTCTTTTAAACACTTGGTATTTATGTATTTATGTGTTATGTATTATATATAATTTAAGACTTTAAAAATCTACTTATATCATACTTAATTAGATTAAGTAATTTTTTTTACTTTTTCTGTATAATAAAAGTTTAATTTTAGAGTATACTGTAGGGACATCCACGGTGTTATCTTTCCTAGGGAAGTTTTTTTATTAAAACAGTAAAGGTTTCTTCTGGCCCTATTTATAACACTGTAGGATAATTTTATGTTAGCGGTGAAGTCTAGTTTGTACATTGTCATAACTGTTGTTTTTTAGTAGATCTTGTCAGATTTGTTCTATTTGTCTTGTCATTGTTATACATATTGTCAACCTACTGTCATATTTTCTACTATCTTGTGGTCCATAAACTAAACAGTACTTTTGTATTTGTTGTCTCATTCGTATTCATGTAAACGTCTACATATCTGTATTTATGTTGTGAAGTAGACAATTTAATTATTTTAAATTTTTCTTACACTTATTTATAACTTATAATTCATGTTTCAACTTGCATTTGTGTATACATTCATTAACATGTAGATATATGAAAGATCGTAAACTATTTTAATTGATAACCAAAGAATAAGGAGATAACTGATATACTGATACATAACAATATAATTTTAGTTACTCACATTACACATAAAAAATGGCAGAGTACTTGGAATTATTAGAAGTAGGTGAGAAGCTTGGCTTGAAGCAGGAGAAATTAGCTGACTTCGTAACTCGAGAAATGGACAAACTTAGGGAAAAACAAGACAAAGACAAAGACCGAGAAGCTAGACTGTTAGAGAGAAGCGACCTTAAACAAATAGAAGAACTAAAATTAAAAGGACAAAAGGAAATAGAAGAACTTAAATTAAGGGAACAAGATATGAAAATAAGAGAGGAAGAGCTAAAACTAGAAAGAGCTAGGATAGAATCAGGACAGCATACTACATCAACAAGCAATAGGGAAACCAATAGTACATACAAACCTAAATTTAGAGAATTTAATGAACATAAAGAAGAAATTATTAGTTATCTGTCACAATTTGAGGGCATATGTCAGTCTTACAATTATAGAGAAGAGACTTGGGCTAATATTTTATTGAGCAGACTATCAGGGAAAAGCCTAAGTATTATTAATTCACTTAGTGAAGAACAAAAGAATAATTATACCTATATAAAGAAAGTTTTGTTAAAGTTCTATGGAAACACAGAAGACATTTATAGAAAAAATTTCCATAACATAAGACTAGAGAGAGAAGTAGATCCTAACACCACCATATTCAATATTAGAGACAATCTTGTCAAATGGCTTGAATTAACTGAAATTGACCTAAATGATCCAAAAGCATTACTGGATATGTTTATCATAGACAAAATATTAAGAAATGCATCAGTCTCTTTATTTTCATTCCTTAAAGAGAGAAAGATTAAAAATGAGCGTGAGTTAGTTGACTCAATCACAACATTTAAAGATGCTCACCCCAATGAAGAGCTAGACAATAGAAACAGCACACTAGCCTCTATTAGAAACACACCCAGTGATAGGGACAGTCAAAAACAAAACACATATCAAAACAGAAGATACCACAGCCTACCTGCCAGATGGCAAAACAATAAATTTCAGAAAAGTCATCAAAACAATTACCAGACACCATATACTAATTATTCAAACAACAACAAATGTTTCTACTGTGGCATTCCAGGTCACAAAAAATATGAGTGTAGGAAATTACATAGAGATTTAGGACATTCACAACAATACTATCAGAGAACATCACCTAACAGTAGTCCAATTAGATACAACAGTGCAAATAGGAGTAGACAACCATATAAAAATCAAAGATATAATTCCAATCAGACTAACAGTAGACAAAACACCAAACCACATGAAACTTTAGCTAGCGCATGTCACAGTGAAGGAAGTTTACAATTTTTTCCTTCTTATGTAAACAACCAGCTTGTTCAGTGTCTAAGAGACACAGGTTGTACAACAATAGTAGTTGACAAAAAATTGATTGATCCTAAAGACCATATATCTGAAAAAACCACAGTCATGTTAGCAAATAACACAAAAGTTGAATGTTATAAAGCAGTAGTGGACATAGACTGTCCATGGTTGACAGGAAAGGTAACGGCAGTACTTATGGACAACCCAGTATGTCAGTTAATAATTGGAAATATTAAAGAAATTCCAGATAATTCCCAAGAACTATTCTTAAATTGGATTGAATCAAAAAATTTAACCAAAGAGTATATAAGTGCAATAACAAGACAACAACATAAAACTAGTCAGACACAGCCTGAAATAGAAGAAAAATTAGACATTCCAAAACAAATATCTAGAGAGGACATAATTAGAATGCAGACAGAAGATAGGCAAATTCAGGACATTAGAAACAAAATTAAGGACAATAACACAATTTATAGAGGACATAATTACACAATAAAACATAATATTCTAATCAGAAATTTTGAGAAAGGTGAAATCAAAAAATCTCAAATAATAGTACCATTAATACTCAGAAACAAAATACTCAACCATGCACATGACAGTCCTTTGGCTGGACACATGGGTATAAAAAAAACATTAGAGAGGGTCACACAGAATTTTTATTGGCCAGGCATACACAAGGACATAAAGAAACACATAAACAAATGCATACCATGTCTGACAAAAAACCCAATACACAGTAAACACAGAGCACCCATACAACCCACAGACAAAATAGGTAGAAACTTTGAGAAGGTAGCTATAGATATCATTGGTCCTCTTAATCCACCATCAAATAAGGGACACAAATTTATTTTAACCATGATTGATATGGCATCTAGATGGCCAGAGGCAATTCCCCTCAAAAACATTAATTCAGAAACAATTTGCATGGCATTATTAGATGTATTTACAAGACATGGGTTCCCTGATAAAATATTGTCAGATAATGGAACACAGTTTACTTCCAACTTAACCAATGCAGTTACAAAAATGCTAGGTATAATACAAGTACATTCCACAATATATAGACCACAGGCTAATGGTATGGTAGAACGATGGAACAAAACACTAAAAACAATGTTAAATAAAACAACAATAGACCACCCTAGAGAATGGCACCTATATATACCCATGGTTTTATTCGCCTATAGAGAGAGTATACAAGACACCACTGGGTACTCTCCATTTGAGCTAATGTTTGGGGCCAATCCAAAGGGACCGTTAACTCTTTTTAAAGAAAATATTTTAGGCCAGAAAGGCACACAACAAGACACATTTGACATAATTACAAAAATTAGAGAGAGGATTACATATGGCATAGAAAATGCTAAAGAAAACACTGATAGGGAGTCTAAAAGACAAAGACATATAAAGAATACACATAGATACCTCAGAGATCTTAAAGTACATGATAAAGTTTTGGTATGGTTGCCAAACAATAATGGACAAAAGATTTGGCAGGGTCCGTTTACAATTCATGACAAGTTAAATTTAGTTGATTATGTAATTCACATGAAGGGTGAATTGAAAGTCCTACATGTGGACTTGCTCAGAAAATATGACTCTGTTCCTGAAGAGTTAGAAACCATCAGTAATGAAATAAGTAGCACAGCCACCGTTGCTAGTGTTATACAATTAGAAGACAATGAAAATAACACCACAACAAACAGACACTTAACAACAATTCTAAAAGAATACAAAGATGTCATCACAGAGAACATAGGACACACTAGCAGTTTAGAACACAAGATAATATTAACACAGGAACCCACATTCAAACACAAAATCTATCCAATTCCATATGCATTTAGGGAAGAAGTAAAGAAAGAACTAAATCATTTAATACAGACTAACAAGATTAAAAGATCAGATTCACCAATAGCATCACCCATGGTAGTAGTAAAAAAGAAAAATGGCCAGTGCCGTATATGTTGTGACTATAGGGAGTTAAATAAAATCACACAATTAGATGCAGAACCCATGAGGGACACCAGAGAACTACTGGAAGAAATAGGCTCCTCCACATTATTCACCCACTTAGATTTAAACAGAGGATTCTGGCAAATAGGCATGCATCCGGATTCCATGCCTTTGACTGCATTTGCCACAGAGGAAGGCTTGTTCGAATGGACAGTAATGCCATTTGGTCTAGTTAATTCCACCGCAACATTTTCTCGATTCATGCGAATCATGTTAGAAGGCATACCAAATGTAGTACATTTTGTCGATGATATCTGCATTCACACTAAGGATATGAAGACACATATAGAGACTATAAAAACAGTACTAAACAAATTAAGAGCACATGGAGTTACAATAGCACCAAACAAATTAAAGTTTGCACAAGAGGACATTGAATTTTTAGGATTTAAAGTCGGTAAGAACACAATTCAGCCCACAGAACACAACAGAGGAAAAATACTAAATATAAAAACACCACACACTCAGAAAGAAGTAAAAGCCATTTTAGGTTTGTGCAATTTTTACAGCACTTTTGTTCCAAAATTTTCTGATGTTACACTACCCTTAAGGAAACTAATAAATAAAGATAGCAAGAAACAAATAGTATGGACGGATGAATGCGAAAATACACTGAGAACAATCAAAGAAATTTTCCAAAGTGACAACATATTGTTATCACCCAATTTTAAACAGTCTTTCACTCTAGTTACAGACGCCTCCAACATTGGATTAGGAGCTTGCCTTATGCAAGAATACAATCATAAATTAAGACCAATTACCTATTTAAGTAGAGCACTAAGCAGAACTGAAATTAACTACTCAACTATTGAAAAAGAATGCTTAGCAATTGTGTGGGCACTTACCAAACTACAGAAATATCTATTGGGCAGAAAATTTATATTATTGACTGATCACAAGCCATTAATGGCACTAAATAGAAAGAAGATAGCAAACAGTAAAATAAACAGATGGTCGTTGATACTATTAGATTATCAGTATGAGATAAGGACAATAAAAGGAAAAGACAATACAGTAGCTGATTTCCTTTCCAGACACATTGAACATGCAGACAATGACAAAGACACTGACTTAAGACACATTAGTCAGACATTCTAAATGAATATACACACATACGTTCACTCAGTTTTTTGATAAGACACTTGTACATATCAATTTTTGTAAATGAATATCAGATTTTAACCAATTGTAAATTTTCTAATGCAAAATTTAAGATTGTTACATTCATTTTGCAGTGTTTATTATTCATTAAGATGTCAATGTCACTTCACATTATCATACATAAAGATTTTAAGAGGTTGTCATTGGTGATTTTGTAATTTTTTGCCAGGGTAAATTATTCACTAGTAAAAGGCCCTGTATTTCATAATGATGAAATGTTAATGTTGTTACACTGATTTGATTGTTAGATGTGGCATTGAAATTTTCTAAGAGACATTATCATTATTTCAACATATAATGCCAAAAATTTTGTTGCACAAAATTTTTTCAGATGGGTGGGGCATGTAACGGACAATGTTTTCACATGAAAACAGAGAGGTAGCATGAGTGAACAATGAATGGTGTTGACCATGTTTTTGTCCACGAGGACAATGAATTGTATTTTGAGATACAAATGTGAGCTCCACGTTTTTGGAGAGTAAAATTATGTTTTTGTCAGAGCGGTTGTTTTCCACGCTTTGCTGGTAATAAAGTATGAGTTGACTGATATAGTAGAGAGCTGAGCGCAGAGCAGTAGAGTCAGTAGCGTGAGAGCTGTGTGATTAGACAGTTGACAGTTTAGTGTGAGGACGTGTCTTTCTTAATGATGGAATACTATAGATATATATGTGAAATTACATTCATGCAAGGATTATATATTAATATTATCAATATAAAGTGTGTTCAATAAAGTACTGTAAGTTTAACCAGGATTCAGTATTCTTATTTGCGTGCCCGGATTATAAGTGGAAGAATGAAGAAGCCTTAGTCGGCATCCTGAAATATCAACATAACATAAGTAACCATACTACTGACATAACCCACAGCATAAGAAATAAGCTCCCACGCCATGTCAGAGTAGCTGTGTTACAATAGGTGTTATGTCCGTGTGGTTGTTCGGCTTAAATAACATATCCCTAGACAGAGTGCCAAGAGGAGATCTCATACGAGAGATACTCCCCTCTAATAAGTCATAAGTCAGATCACCACACATATCAGAGAGGAATGACCTTGTATTAGCCACAGCAACACCAATACGACTTTGTACGTGACCCTAAATACCTGATAATACCATCTCATCTGCGACAGTCTTATGTCGTGTTGATAATGGATTTTTTTCTAATTTGGCGATTCCAATCATGCCTTCAACCTTGTTGATTTCAATCATTTCTTCTATCTTGTTGATTCCAATCATGCCTTCAACCTTGTTAATTCCAATCATTTCTTCTTTCTTGTTGATTCCAATCATGTCTTTTATCTTGATGATTCCAATCATGTCTTTGATCTTGTTGATTCCAATAATTTCTTCTGACTTTTTCAATAAACTTATTTTACTTTTTGCAATTTTGATTTCAGTGCCCATCTTTAATAGAACTCCAGCAATTCAATATTATATATTGGATTATTTCTGTTGGTAGTGTAGACTCTGTTAGAACTAGGAAAACTTTTATTGCTTCCCAAAGCAAATAAAACTTTTTCACCATAATTTTTGCTTTATAAAATTGCAGCTCGATGGCTATCTTTGTAAAGTGAGTTAGCATTAACCTGTCCTTTACTTTTCTTTTTTTAATGAAGGTATGCAGTCCTTCATTTGCCAATTCTAAGATCGTGTCAATTACAAATACCTCTAATAATAATAATAAAGTTTATTTCAAAAACACGCTTCATCCCAAAGGCTCGAAGCGCGGTACAAAGTCAACAAAGTCAATTATAGTCAATTTGAGTTAGTCTCATCCATAGGTTTTTGTCTGCAAACAAATTATCGGTTCGTGATTCTGGATTTTCGCTTTGCCTAAAATCTGTTTGGTGAAATCGTTTCCTATGAAAGTCTTCAGTTTTATTGAAGAACCTTTGCAATGGCTCTTACATAGTTTTGTAGTCAATTATTTGTAAGTTCTTCACAAACGACATTATCTAATTGTGCTCGTTTATAAATGCCCCTAGATATTTGAATGTAACCACTCTCTCAAATTTTTTGTTGATTATATTGATGTTATTATCAGCGTGGGTGTTTTAAGTTATTATCATATATTTTGTCTTCGTTTCATTTTCATCAAGACCAGCTTTGACGGAGACACCTACAAGTTCCCTGAATGCTCTAACTATGTCATTTCTGTTTCTGCCCAGAAGCGCTATATCGTCCAAACGTGCCAGGTACTCCAACGGCTGGCTACATAGAGGTACTGCAATGGCTGGCTACATAGAGGTACTGCAATGGCTGGCTACATAGAGGTACTGCAATGGCTGGCTACATAGAGGTACTGCAATGGCTGGCTACATAGAGGTACTGCAATGGCTGGCTAAATAGAGGTACTGCAATGGCTGGCTAAATAGAGGTACTGCAATGGCTGGCTAAATAGAGGTACTGCAATGGCTGGCTAAATAGAGGTACTGCAATGGCTGGCTAAATAGAGGTACTGCAATGGCTGGCTAAATAGAGGTACTGCAATGGCTGGCTAAATAGAGGTACTGCAATGGCTGGCTAAATAGAGGTACTGCAATGGCTGGCTAAATAGAGGTACTGCAATGGCTGGCTAAATAGAGGTACTGCAATGGCTGGCTAAATAGAGGTACTGCAATGGCTGGCTAAATAGAGGTACTGCAATGGCTGGCTAAATAGAGGTACTGCAATGGCTGGCTAAATAGAGGTACTGCAATGGCTGGCTAAATAGAGGTACTGCAATGGCTGGCTAAATAGAGGTACTGCAATGGCTGGCTAAATAGAGGTACTGCAATGGCTGGCTAAATAGAGGTACTGCAATGGCTGGCTAAATAGAGGTACTGCAATGGCTGGCTAAATAGAGGTACTGCAATGGCTGGCTAAATAGAGGTACTGCAATGGCTGGCTAAATAGAGGTACTGCAATGGCTGGCTAAATAGAGGTACTGCAATGGCTGGCTAAATAGAGGTACTGCAATGGCTGGCTAAATAGAGGTACTGCAATGGCTGGCTAAATAGAGGTACTGCAATGGCTGGCTAAATAGAGGTACTGCAATGGCTGGCTAAATAGAGGTACTGCAATGGCTGGCTAAATAGAGGTACTGCAATGGCTGGCTAAATAGAGGTACTGCAATGGCTGGCTAAATAGAGGTACTGCAATGGCTGGCTAAATAGAGGTACTGCAATGGCTGGCTAAATAGAGGTACTGCAATGGCTGGCTACATAGAGCTCCTGCAATGGCTGGCTACATAGAGGTACTGCAATGGCTGGCTACATAGAGGTACTGCAATGGCTGGCTACATAGAGGTACTGATGGTTGTTGTTCCCCTAGCTGACTCTCACAGCTGAAAATAGTTCTTTCCATTCGTTTCTGTCAATTTATTTGGCAAGCTGCACTGTGATTAATACATCCCAATGAAAAACGCATTTATTGCTTTCATAGGGTTATAGTTTATTGGGAGATTATTGGTCTGTTTTTTTTTTTGTTTTTTTTTAACATTTCTATGATAGTTGTATTATTGCTTTTACTGACGGATTCTTCTCTCGTTATTTCTAACTCTCGACATCTGCTAACAGTTCTTTCATCGTTTTATTCTACTTTTCTCGTTCAATCCTCTCTTTTTCTTGTTCTTTTCTTTTCTTGTTCTCATCAAGCCTTCTCATTTTCAACAAATCCTGTAATTTCGCCCCTTCAGAATCTAGATCACGGGTGGAGAACTCCGGCCTGCGGGCCATATACGGCCCCCGAACTCATTTTGTCTGGTCCGTCAGCGCAATTCAAAATAACAATAAACAAAGGTGGGGGTATTTTTCCTACCAACATACATGTATATTATCTGAATGGTAATAATAACAAACAGTTTGAAATGACAGGAAGCACCCGAAACATCCCGAGATAAAGACGTCCCATGGAAATGACGTCACCCCGAGAATGCTGAGATGTCCGGAGAATCCATTTGCGGAGAAAGTCCCGTCTTACCCATAACCGTGTGTTCAAATAACGCGCACGCGTTGAGCGTGCTCAGTTTAAACTTCATAAATGAATGTTTGAGAAATTTTTCAAAAGTTTCGCGCTACACTGACTTTTACACAATATAAAAAAAAAATCCTATTTAGTAAATTATACACTAGATTTTTTCAGATAATACCCAACATGTCTGTATTGGGCTGTAAATAATTTTTTTAAAGTAAATTATATTAAAAAAATACTTGTAGTAATAGTACTGGAACTCTTTAAGTTGGGAAGTTACGAATCCAGTAGCAACTTATAGCTATCTAGTAGCTGTTCATACAGACGCTGTACTTGTTGACTGTTGTCTTTTCATATATTTTTCAAAGTTTATTTAATGTTAATTGTATACAAGTTTTTCTGAGACAACCCTTTAGCAGTCCCACAGCACTCCGACATCTACCGAGCATTGGTCGACATTGGAAGAACGACGACGACTATCCAGGCTCACCATGTTGTACAAGATAACAAATGGGCTGGTGCACTGCTCCGGCATCAAACAGAAACTCGTTCATCTTCCCCCCCAGACTGCGACGAAGTCACGACAAACAGTTCCGGCTGGTAAAAACAAGAACAAAGTACAGAAGCTCCTCATTCCTGCCGAAGACAATAGGGGACTGGAACAAGCTTCCAAAAGCAACAGTTGAGGCGGCTACACTCGATACATTTGTGTCTATTGCCTCCTGTATTCCAACCCCCAGTTCATAACACCACTGCTGAGTCGCCCTTGCAACCAGTGAAGTATCCCATTGAAACTTATGGACAGTAACATCGCAAACCCCTCTGAAACATAGGAGCCAGAATGATCAATTCATTGATCGTGGGCCCTTAAAATAAAGAAGAAGAAGAAGAAGCCGCTCCCCGGGCACATTCCACAACCCCTGGTGGAGGAAACCGTCCACTTTGAGAACCACTTATACTCAGGCCACATGATTCTAGAAACCTCGTTTAGAATTTTTCATTTATTTAAGTTCTAGGCTGGAATCTATCACAGTTCTTTGGCCAGGTCCTATAGAGTGTATCCATGGGCTACTTAAATGTGCTGGGTGTTTAACATGTTGTTACACACATCAATTAGTTATTTAAATTTCCTGGATGTCAAAGATGCTGTAACACACATGCATGAGTTACTTAGATGTGCTGAAGGTCAAACATTTGGCTACAAATATCAAGAAAAGGAAGAAAAGTTGTTTTTTTCGGGGGTAGTTTATTTACATCTCCAATAGTTTAATATGACATTGTAAAAGACATCGGATATTTCAATATGACATTGTAAAAGACATCGGATATTTTAATATGACATTGTAAAAGACATCGGATATTTTAATATGACATTGTAAAAGACATCGGATATTTTAATATGACATTGTAAAAGACATCGGATATTTTAATATGACATTGTAAAAGACATCGGATATTTTAATATGACATTGTAAAAGACATCGGATATTTTAATATGACATTGTAAAAGACATCGGATATTTTGGAGTTGAGACGTGTAACACATGTTAACTTTCGTTTGACAAAGTCAACACATGACCTGTTTACACAAGAATGTCAACAGGAGCCTCGTTACAGCCACACACTGGACAGCCGTCAGCATTGACCTTGTTTCCAAATGGACACCAGACGTTACACATGGCCCCTAAACACAGGGCTCTTTTGCCAGCTGGAGAAATTATATTGATATCAGTGATACTAACACATTTGTGAGATCATAGGAATATGAGTGTTCACATTCATGAAATAATTACCAATAGGGGAGGGGAACAGTGGTTTGCTAGCGCCAAGGACATGTTGGTATGATGCCTTCTAACCAAAATGCAAGTTCTTTCAACTTGTAAAGTATTAAACCTTAAAATCTAAGAATGCAGGAATGGCATTTCCTTAACTGGTGCTTTTAATAAAGTACTAGAAGAAATTACCCGGCGTTACCTAGATAACAATGGAAGACATGCTGCGATACAAAGCTATTTATTATTGTGAAGCCTTGAGTGTGATTTTCCTGGTATTTTAAGCACCAAAAATGACTTTTAAAGACATTTCTAGCTCAAATAGCCTTTTAAAAACATTTTGGGCATCAATGGTCGCATATGACATACAATCTTATTAAAAGCGGGAGAGAGGATAAATACGTTAATTATT
This sequence comes from Lymnaea stagnalis, assembly GCA_964033795.1. Lineage (NCBI taxonomy): Eukaryota > Metazoa > Mollusca > Gastropoda > Lymnaeidae > Lymnaea > Lymnaea stagnalis. The sequence goes on along the minus strand of CAXITT010000727.1, from coordinate 287,815 downwards.
CGGCTGATTTCAAATTTCAAGATGGTTTCAGAGGGATTGTTCATAATGATTCTCCCTCCATCCAAATGGGCAAAAGGCGACACACAGATCCCTTAACTTAGGACTATTTTACCAGACAGTTACTACGCTATAGAAGATACTTATTTGATGAAATATTTGTTGAAATGGTTGCTAACAAATTTTATGATAATTTTTTTTTGTAAAAATGTTATTCATAGACACCGGCCTGTCAAGCCAGCCTGGTGAACTAGAGGCTTAGATGTGTTGCATTTTAAATTAAGATTCTCAGTTTTGCATTACGCCATTTGGGACCATTTGTAATTAAGTTGGTGCAAAAATACTTCATTGTATTCAGCAGAATTATCTCCTACTGAATTTGTAGATTAATTGACAGTACTTTTTAGATACAAACCGATGTTGGCAAAATATTAACGTTGAAAGTACCTGAATCTAATATCTGTAATGTAAATGAGACCTAACAAACCCATCTCTTTTGTTGAGCCTGGCTTACAAAAAGCTTGATTTTAAAGAACTTACGTAATATAATGTGACATGTATGACCGCATCCATTAGAGATACAAATATGGCCATGTGAACAGCCGCTGTCAGCGACCCCTGGTGTGCACAGATCAACACAGTCACCAATTTGACGTTGTTTGTTGAGGTCAAGGACGGCGGCGGAGGCTAAAGAAGGAGAACAGTGTGAGAAACATTTGGAGTAGTAGAGTAATCAGAGGCTTGACCTGGCATTAGCACTATGCTATAGTAAAAAATTAAAAAGAAATAATGTGATGACTCACCAACAGCAAGAGACAAGAGGGTTAGAAGAACGACTTTCATCTTCCAAGGTTGACTTACAAAGTTGTTGAGATGAGATCAGCGGGTGAACTTAGACAGAAATGGGAAGCCACTCTAATGGACAGAGATTAAAATATTGCCAGATTGGACATGTAGAGAATAAACAGATGGCCAGTAGAGTACGGTAAAACATTCCATTTTAGAATTGCATATGCTCCAAATTTGTGTAACTTACTTACCGACGTCAACACAATGACTCCGACATTTTGTGAAAGTGAAAGACTCCAGTGCAATGTTGGGTTCAGGTGGACATTTAGAATGAATGTTTACCAAATTAGGATTTTTTTTATAAATCAACATTTGCTTACTACAGTAATATGAAAATAAAAATGGGATCACGTTATTATTCGTGATTGAACAGGGGAGATAAGTCTATGATTAAAGGTTTCACGCGATGGCTTGTTGTTTGTTTGTTATTTTTAGAATTAAAACACGCAATTCATAAATTGAAGCCATTAGATGCCAGAAAAATAACTTGATGTCTTAAGAAAAAAGTTTTTCTCATCCACAAAAAAATGTGCACTTCATGAACGAAGCAAATTTACTTTTTTTTCAAAATGTGAACTCTCGCTGAGCTGTGAATGAAAGTATGTGGTGAAAATTCTTCACACGTGAGATGTGATGTTTAAGTCGAGCAGCTGGTGAAATATGAAAGACCACTTTCAGAACCCACAATAAAGACGAACGGTTGGTGCTATCCCAATCAGCCAGTGTATGCCTCATCAACCAATTAATTGATTTGGCCCTCTGGTCAGAATGTCTGTCTACCTGCCTGCGCTACCAGCATACAGTAGCAGGTATTTCTGTTATAGGTCACAGGTAGATTGAGTGTGATAAGGCAACTCTAGAACCCCACAACGTGAAAGTCATTGAACCTTGACGCAGTTTGTCAACTTGACCTCCCCGAGACGCCTCCTAGGTGAAAGCAGACAGAAGAAAAAGATAAAAGTACGCTGGCTAGAAACTAGCAATCGTATGAAGTGATTTTATTGTGTCGTGTGCAGTGTAGCAGTTTTTTATGTTTAGAATAGTTTGAATACTATCGTCAGGGTTAATAGAGAAATTAATCATTTATACTTATCAATTGTTCTAAATACTTTTTCCAGCGTGATGTTAAACAGGATACATGATAGTGAGTCGTTTGTCTGAGGCCCCGATTAACTGGGAACTCCCTAGAGTATTCTCCCTGAACCTTGATTCTGCTTTTGGAGTTTGCCATTGTCATGTGTATGAGCCGAGTAAGCTTGTTAGGGACTTCAAGTTCTTGTAAAGCATTGTATAAGTAATTCCTGTTTACGCTATCGTATGCTGTTTTGTAATCCACATATAGTTGGTGTATGTCGATGTTATATTCGTAACATTTTTCCAGGAGACATCTTATAGTAAAAATATGATCCGTGGTTGACCTATTCTGATGGAAATCTCATTGACAGTCCCCGATGGATCTGATCGCTATTACTATTCCAATTTTCTCGCTATAAATTTTGTGAGGATTTTGTACATCACCTTAAGAAGGGAGATTCCTCTATAGTTTTAGCAGATCAACTTAGATCCTTTTTGTGAATGGGGATTATGAGTGCCGTGTCCCATTCTATTGGCATTGCTTCCTCCTGCCAGATTCTGGATATATGTTCGTGTATTTGCCTATGCAGGTCGTTACCACCTAGCTTTATCAGTTATGCAGAGATAAGGTCTATTACTGAGGCTTTGTTATTTTTCATAGTGGAGAATACATCTTTTATTTCATTTAATATTGGTTTATTGACCAGTGGGTACGGTCCTCCTTGAGGCGAAGTGTAATCTTAATTGGTTGCTCCACCTGAGCCATTCAGTAAGCCTTCAAAGTGTTGTGCCAATCTCTAGTACTCTACGGCTCTCTGTGATCAATTCTCCATCCATACTTTCACATGTATGGGATCTTGCTTTAAAGCCATTCTTTTCCTGATTATCTTCAGGTGCATTCCCCTCACATCTCTTTCTTTTGCCATCTCATCTATCTCTGCAAGTTTTGCTGGCCACCCTTCTTGCTTCATTATATAATTGCCGCTTTCTTCTTGTCTCCCTTTGTAGCATCATTAGCTGAGCTTTGTGTCTTTGTTCTATAAGTTATTTGCATTCTGCGTCATACCATCCTGTTCTTTTCACTGCTGGTTTAAATCCAATCGTTTCTGTGTTACACTTGTAACTATTTGCTTCATCTTTTCCCATTGCTGGTTTATATCAAAGTTGCTGGCTGATTCTCTTTTGGATAATTCTAGTTGAGTTTCAATCTTCTGTTGATTTTCTTCAATAATTTTTGGGTCCCTGCTCAATTTCTGACTATTGTACTGTTTTTATCTTTTATTTTGTTTATTGTGGAGGTTAAAAATTCCTTGCTTATATCTGATTCTAAAAAACCTGTTTCTAAAGTGTTTCTGTTGTTTCCACTGTAGAATATTGTATACTCCTTAGTACTTAGGATATCTGAGTCTTTCCATCTGATCTCCTGCAGTGGCACACCCACCATTCTATATCTTAGCAATTCATCACTGAGGCGGGCCCGGGAACCTGCTCTGTAAAAACTAAGTATATTCCAAGTCGCTATCCGCATATCATATTTTTTTTATTAGGCATGGGTCGAACTCCATAATTATCGGTCCCTTTTTTGTATGTGGTTTAACTTTCGAAACATTTGATTATTTAGGTGTCAGGGTTGTCAGCCCTACACACAACCGTCTGGGGGGGGGGGATGCCCCTTGCATCTCTCAGGGTGGCTGCCTTTGTATTGGTCGGATCCCTAGCCTTTGTGGATCCCTCCACTTCGTACAAGGCAGTAGGTCCCTAGCCTATGTGGATCCCTCCATCATCCTGATCAACATCATCATCATCCTGATCAACATCATCATCATCCTGATCAACATCATCATCATCCTGATCAACATCATCATCATCCTGATCAACATCATCATCATCCTGATCAACATCATCATCATCATCCTGATCAACATCATCATCATCATCCTGATCAACATCATCATCATCCTGAACAACATCATCATCATCCTGATAAACATCATCATCATCCTGATCAACATCATCATCATCCTGATCAACATCATCATCATCCTGATCAACATCATCATCATCCTGATCAACACTGTCATTGAAGAAATCAAATTTAGTAATGGTAAAATAAAACCGCCCTTAAAAATAAATTTTTTTGATAAAGTAAAAATCCTTTTTGCAATGTAATTCCGAGCAACATGGGGTGGGTGGGGCTGAACATTTGACAAAACATGCACTTTATAAGAATCTCAATTAGTGCCCCGCCCCCCCCCCCTTTTAAAAGGCTCACAACCTCACATTTTCGTCACGCCACTGAACTATAGAAATATTCTAATGGGCATTCCGCTTTTACAACGCAGAAATAGTTCACTAACAATTTTAGAAAAAAAAAAAAAAATATTAGCACTAAGCGCACTTTCGATATCCATTGAGCGCAGTTTTTACTTTAAGTCGCCTTGAAAAACCGGAACAACTCATTTTGGGGGTTTTTTCACTAACAATTTTAGAAAAAAAAAAAAAAATATTAGCACTAAGCGCACTTTCGATATCCATTGAGCGCAGTTTTTACTTTACGTCGCCTTGAAAAACCGGAACAACTCATTTTGGGGGTTTTAGTGGGGGAGGAGGTGGGGGGGGTAAGGCTTAGAATTGAACAGAATGTGTTGTCGTCGTCCATGTGTCAAGTTTCAGCTCGACAGGTTGACGGTAAGTGGGTCAATTAGCTGCGCGAAGAATTTGCTCGCCAGCCAGCGAGGTTAATATAAAGGATTCAAAATATTATTATTAATTTCAATATTGTATGAATAGACATATAATAAGTATTTAATTTAAATAATGGCCTACACACGCGTGCATTCATAATATAGTTCCCTTCCCAATCCGTGTCTGATTTCCTTTATTTTTTCCCTTCATATTGGAACCATTGTCGTAGCCCTGGCCTCTTCTGGCCCCGCCGCCATCGAGTCGCTGTCACGAGATATGGGCCCCTTGGTAAAGAGAGAAGAACTCGATGCACCTTCAAAGGAAGTGGCTGCCTATGTAGGCAGCGATTTTTGCCGTCACGCCTTGTGCACGAACTAGTAAGGCTTACTAACAATATTGCACTAAGATTTATGTTTTTATGCCATGACGCCCACAGACAATGCATTTTACTGTTTTGGACGATCTTTGATGGCGTCCTTAGGACACGGCGCCCTGGAAAACTGCCAGAGATTCATGTACCTTGAGCCGCCCTTTTGTTTTAAGTGAGGGAGTGTTGCTCAATTGGTCAATCTCACTCTCTCATACTTGCCTATTTTTTCCAAAGGCAAGCCTTAGTCAAGACGACTGTAAGTAGAACAGAATGCAGTGGAAGACCACCAGTGTTTCGTGTGGTTCACTGTGCTCTTTATGCGTTCCAGCTTGCAGAAGTAGCCGGAATTCTCATCGTATTAAAGTCATATCCAGCCTCGGATTTGGATAGTTGCCCTCCAAGGTTAAACAGTACCATCCACTCGGGTCGCTGGTTTTGTTTTCAGCTTTTGCTGGAGATTGAACCTCAGTCAACAACTGGAATGCACTCAGTTTAGACCGCTCAGCCATCCAACAGTGGTGCCTAACCCGTAGGAGGATCATGGAAATGTGTAGGAATTCTTCGGTAGTTAACTATGTAATAATGCTAAGTACACATTGGTAGAACAATGGTGTAAATGGTGTGTAGGTATTGGTATACTAAGAGTGTTATGTGTGTACACATTGGTATACTGTTGGTGCTCTGAGGGTTTGTACATATTAGTCGAATAATGGTGTTATGACGGCTTTTAAACATTGGTAGGCCAATATAAATGGTGTCATGACGGTGGACGCACTATTATGCTTGTGTACTAATATTACAACAATGATGAATACCTCATTTTTTTATTCACATCTTATTGGTTTTTATGAGTTTAAACATTGGTACTTCATACACTTTCAATTAATTGTGTACTAAAGTTCCATTTGATGAATGTAATCTAGCAACGCATCACTTCATGTATGTAACCTAGCAACGCATCACTTCATGTATGTAACCTAGCAACGCATCACTTCATGTATGTAACCTAGCAACGCATCACTTTATGTATGTAACCTAGCAACGCATCACTTCATGTATGTAACCTAGCAACGCATCACTTCATGTATGTAACCTAGCAACGCATCACTTCATGTATGTAACCTAGCAACGCACGATCAATTCAATAAATTGTGATAATTTGTAGTTAGAAATGCTTTCATTAAACGGCGTGGTAAAATTAATCGTTTATTTTATAACATCACGTGACAACACGTTTAAAAAAAAAAATTAAGTTACTTTTATTTTCATTTATTTTATTTCTCTTTCATTCAATCACACAACTATGCCTGTGTTGCAGCTGCATGTCGGGCAGCCTTCAGCATTCAGCTTGTGTCCAAATGGGCAGAAGTTGGCACACACAGCCCCTAAACACAGGGCTCTTTTACCAGCTGGGGAATTTGATGCAACGATGAAGAAAGTGTTTGGATAAAATATTCAATAAAATATTTCATAACCTATTTTAAAAATTGTAAATTAAACATATTTGAAATTTTTAACGATGATAATTTAAAAATAGCATAAAATGTATGAAAATATCTGAGTAGTACCTAATGAATCAACAGGTTAAACCAGCCCAACATCTGATTTGTACCTAATGAATCAACATGTCAAACCAGCCCAACATCTGAGTAGCACCTAATGAATCAACAGGTCAAACCAGCCCAACATCTGAGTAGCACCTAATGAATCAACAGGTCAAACCAGCCCAACATCTGAGTAGCACCTAATGAATCAACAGGCCAAACCAGCCCAACATCTGAGTAGCACCTAATGAATCAACAGGTCAAACCAGCCCAACATCTGAGTAGCACCTAATGAATCAACAGGTTAAACCAGCCCAACGAGAATTTTTTTTAAATGGTGCCACTAAATAAATTGAAACATTTTGTGTTCTTTCTATTGATCGCTAACTAAATTTCAACAATGTGTCTACTAAAATGTTATCCAAGTCTTCAAAGTGGTGTTTAAAAGGTTGTTGGAGGCATGTTAGGAAGACATTTACATCAGGAATGTCGTAATATATTTGACAAGGTGATTTCCATAAGTACTTACGTAGCAAAATATGACAAGTGTGGCCACAGCCATTAGAGAGACAAACATAGCCGGCTGAACAGCCGCTGTCAGCGACCCCTGGTGTGCACATCTCAACACAGATGCCAATTTGACGTTGTTTGTTGAGGTCAAGGACAGCGGCGGAGGCTTAGGGGGAGAACAATGTGAGAAATGAATGGGGTATGCCAGGAATAATTTGTTCATTAAATTCATTGACTATAGACATGAGCACCAGTTATTTAAACTTAGAAATAAGTTATTTACTCACCAACAGCCAGAGCGAAGAGGGTTAGAAGAATGACTTTCATCTTCCAAGGTTGACTTACAAAGTTGTTGAGGTGAGATCAGCGGGTGAACCAAGACAGAAATGGAAAGCAAGTCTAGTGGACAGAGATTAAAATATTTAGTGAACTTGGAGATATTCAACAGCTGGTCAGTCGGAGACGGTAAAACTTCTAAATGTTAGGGTTTACAGTCATTAAACTTGTGACACTCATGACGTCAATAAAACATGTTATTGTATTTCTTTGCCTGATCCAACATCTCTTATATATATTTCGCGTCTGGTGTGGCTGCTTCCTTTTAAAAACCGGCCCTCCCCTACTCAACATGATTTATAGTAATAGTACTAATTTATATTTAAAAAACTTTTAAGCAGCGAGCGTCATGCGTGACGGTTGAACTCAGGTGTGAAGGTTAACTTTTTGCGAAGGTTACTATTATATCAATCAATAAAGAGCCACGGGTATTGTGTAGGACCGTCTATAGAACTATTGTTTAATGCCGGTAGGTAGGCTGTAGGACTATTCTTTAGAGACCACCAGGTAGGACGTAGGACAGACTGTAGGCCTTGGTTTAATGGTCGACAGGTAGGATGAAGGACAATCCTTGGCCTACTGTTGAAAGAAAATTAGAATTTAACTGTTTTTTTTTTTACAACACTTGGACACATTGGAGTACTTTATCAAAATACCCTGAACGATGAAAGAAAAAGGAATCTGGTTCAGCCCTACCATTTAATATTCCCTTACCATTTATGATTTAACGGTCATAACAATGTGAGCCCTACAGTAATTTGTTGCAAACAAAAGCAATGATCACGTTATTGCTCTAGATTCAACCTGGGAGATAGAGACCGACCGAAAGTGATTTTCTGATTTCGGCCGAAGCCGAAAATAGGCCGAAAGTTTAAAATGACTTTCGGCCGAAAACGAAAAAATACCGAAAGTTTAAAAATGACTTTCGGCCGAAACCGAAAAAAGGCCGAAAGTTAAAAATGAATTTCGGCCGAAACCGAAGCCGAAGCCGAAACCGAAAATGAAATGTTAAGATATTTTGAAATTCGTTCCCGCATACATTCTGCATATATCGAAAATGATGGGGAAAGTATAAATATTTACATTCTTTTTATAAAAAATGAGATAATCATGAATATTAATAAATAAACATCTATTATAAGGGTCTCAAACTCGCGGCCCGCGAGCCATTTATGACCCGCAAGACGATATTTTGCGGCCCGCTACGTGACAGAAAAGTTTAGTGTAAATGCGCGGCCCGTTTCCCCCATTCTAATATCTATAACATGACTCTCCACGACGGTTTCAGTCGATGCTCACCGACTAGTCTAATTCTGATTTTTTTTTAAATGTTTCTATAAATTTTTGTATTCAACAGTGAATAGGTGGATGAAAGTGAATCCTAGTTCTTGACAACCCTTAATGATTTTATTGTTATTTATAAAGGTTGAGCAGATTGTAACAGTTGTAATCGCTTTTTTGTGGATTACTTGATGCGGCCCACTCTCATTCAGACACTACCTCCTGCGCCCCCCCCCCCCTTGATGATTTCAGTTTGAGACCCTTGATCTAATGAATACTTTGGATTTTACTATTTTAATATAAAAGTAATTTTAATTGCTTTACAATTTTTTTAATTAGTATTGTAGGAGAAAATTTGGCAAAAATTGGGGTGGGGGTGGGGGGGGGGGAATTAATGCAAAATATTATTTTTTTTAAACCGGGTCTCTAAAAATTGTTGTTCTGAAAGATCGCTTAAATTTTTTTTAAAGATCGTTTAGTTGGTGGTTTTTGATGGGTTAGTTTGTTCTTGAACCCTTAATGATTTTATTGTTATTTATAAAGGTTGAGCAGATTGTAACAGTTGTAATCGCTTTTTTGTGGATTACTTGATGCGGCCCACTCTCATTCAGACACTACCTCCTGCGCCCCCCCCCCCTTGATGATTTCAGTTTGAGACCCTTGATCTAATGAATACTTTGGATTTTACTATTTTAATATAAAAGTAATTTTAATTGCTTTACAATTTTTTTAAATTAGTATTGTAGGAGAAAATTTGGCAAAAATTGGGGTGGGGGTGGGGGGGGGAATTAATGCAAAATATTATTTTTTTTAAACCGGGTCTCTAAAAATTGTTGTTCTGAAAGATCGCTTAAATTGTTTTTAAAGATCGTTTAGTTGGTTGTTATTGATCGGTTAGTTTGTTCTTAAAGATCGGTGAGTTTGTTCATAAAGATCGCTAAGTTTGTTCTAAAATATCGCTAAGTTTAATCTTAAAGATCGCTAAATTTGTTCCTAAAGATCGCTTAGTTTGTTCTTAAAGATCGTTTAGTTTGTTGTCAAAGATCGTTTAGTTTGTTGTTAAAGATTATTTAGTTTGTTCTTAAAGATCGCTTAGTTTGTTGTTAAAGATGCCCAGTTTTTGTTAATGATCGCTTTATTTGTTCTTAAAGATCGTTTAGTTTGTTCATAAAGATCGCTTAGTTTGTGGTTAAAGATCGCTTAGTTTGTTGTTAAAGATAATTGATTTTGTTCCTTAAGATCGTTTAGTTTGTTCCTAAAGAACATTTAGTTTTCTGTTAAAGATCGCTTATTTTATTCTTATAAATCAATTAGTTTAATATTAAAGATCATTTGTTTTGTTCTTAAAGATCATTTAGTTCGGTCTTAAAAGTCGATTAGTTTGTTCTTTAAGATCGTTTAGTTTGTTATTAAAGATCGCTTAGATAGTTCTTGAAGATCGCTTAGTTTGTTTTAAAGATCGTTTAGTTTGTTCTCAAAGATCGCTTAATTTGTTCTTAAATGTCGCTTAGTTTGTTGTTAAATATCGCTTTCGCTGAGTATTAATTGACCGAAGACCTGAGTCACTTTCGGCCGGATGGCCGAAAGTCTAAGTCAATTTCGGCCGAAACCGAAGAAAAACCGAAAGTTAACTTTTCTCTTTCGGCCGAAACCGAAATTAAGCCGAAAGTGATAAAACGGCCACTTTCGGCGCCGAAACCGAAGCCGAAGCCGAAATTCGGTCGGCCTCTACTGGGAGATAATCCCAATGGATGGCTAAGTTTGGGTTATCTTTGCACTCAAACAACGCTTCGTTATGTTTGAATAAGTGCCCCCCCCCACTTTTTAAAAAATATTTTTACACACACACACACACACTCACACACAGAAACATATTCCTGGTGGACGCAATTGTCCAAAAGGCTCAAGAAACATATTTTTAAGTAGTCAAATATATGTGGACCCTGGTGGACCACCGGCCATATTCCCGATGTCCCAGGCCACCCGTTGATGTAAAGAGCACGATTTTTATGTCACCAGCAAGAAACATTTCTCATTAGCACAAAAATATTCACGTCATGAACGAGACAGATTTACGTGATTTTAAAATGGTGCCATCTTGTGGGAAGCCAGAAAAATTATGGGGCAAGCATAAAGCGTTATTATGGAGAATCTTATGGTTTCCATTCACCATGAACCTGATCATCAGCAAAAGATCATTGCAACAGCTTTTGGTCATCATGTCCACTGACATCTTAAATTTAAAATCTTTATTCGCTTTTTTTTAAAATTCCGCTTGAGTCGTGCGTCCATTCACCATCACAATCATTCACCATCACCATCATTTATTATTACGATTATTCATTATCACCATCATTGATCTTCACAATCATTCACCGTCACAATCATTCACCGTCACAATCATTCACCGTCACGATCATTCACCGTCACGATCATTCACCGTCACGATCATTCACCGTCACGATCATTCACCGTCACAATCATTCACCATTACGATTAATCACCATCACGAGCATTCATCATAACGATCAATCACAATCACGATAATTCCAAATCACGATCATTCATCATCACGATCATTCATCATCACGATCATTCACCATACGATCATTTCCACATTGTGTGTAGTTGTCATGGAGCGACAAGACCAGTTCCCAAATACTTTAAGTGTTCCTTTCAGTTCAAACTTGTCACCAATTATTGTTATTGTATTCCCTAAAAATGAAGGTAATCATCCGTGACAGTTTTTTTGTTTAACATGAAAATAATTATTTCATAGATTGAAATACAACAAAACCTCAATATCGATAAATTCATTTTAATCATTCTTGATGACAAAAAAATGGGACATTGAAGTAACTGGTGTACACTTGCTTATTTTTTTAAACAATTTTTTACTGTTATATATTTTGAAGAAGAAGGCTTCTTGCCGACACGTGCGTTGTTTTATTGCTTCCCTTTTCAGGTTTTCCCCTATTTTGTTTCATTCATTTCCCATTTACGTTAACGAAACATTTTAAATCGTTCAATGAAGTGACAGGATTTGTTATGACGTAGGGGTATGGACATCGTAAAACTTTATATGACGTGAAAATCCATGGGAAAAAACCCAAGGAATAATTCATACCTATTCTTTAGTAAGGGTTACCTCCGTTTCTTAAGCCTTCTTATCGATCAGCGGTTGGAAAACTTTTGTTTCAGTGGTCCGGTTATCTAGAAACTTGTGCTTCATTTTCTTGCTATCTGGATACGTGTGCTTCGTGCCCTGGTTACCTGGATACGTGTGCTTCGTGCCCTGGTTACCTGGATACGTGTGCTTCGTGCCCTGGTTACCTGGATACGTGTGCTTCGTGCCCTGGTTACCTGGATACGTGTGCTTCATGAACCACTGAATTTCTATCCATTATAATACCCTATAGATAACACGGCAAAGACTTGAATGTCGATTCAGTTTTCATTATTATAAAGTAATATTATCTGTTTAAAATATGTCAAATTATTCCACTAACACCAGGTCAATTGTTTAATTAAGAGAAGTGTGATGCTTTTCCTGTTTAAAATATATAGATAGGTTTTGATCTAAAGATGATCGCTTTATAGTTTGTGATAAAAAGATGAAATCTTTGAATGTTGTGATAAAAGGTGAGTTCATTATAGTTATTACAATAAGATTATATTTGTATGTGTTAGAAAATATGATGTCTTTTTAGGTTTAGATAAAAGATTATATATTTATAGGTTGGGAAAAAAAGGGGATATCTTTATAGATTGTAAATAATGTATTCCGTTTTTAAATGTGTATAAGAAATGTATAATTCTGTCCAAAATGTCTATAAGTGATTTATCATTCAGTCCAAGATATCCATAAGTGCCGTATCATTCAGTCCAAGATATCTATAAGTGATGCAGCATTCTGTCCAAGATGTCTATAAGTGATGTATCTTTCTGTCCAAGATGTCTATAAGTGATGTATCTTTTGTCCAAGATGTCTATAAGTGATTTATCATTCAGTCCAAGATATCAATAAGTGCTGTATCATTCAGTCCAAGATATCTATAAGTGATGCAGCTTTCTGTCCAAGATGTCTATAAGTGATGTATCTTTCTGTCCAAGATGTCTATAAGTGATGTATCTTTCTGTCCAAGATGTCTATAAGTGATTTATCATTCAGTCCAAGATATCAATAAGTGCTGTATCATTCAGTCCAAGATATATATAAGTGATGCAGCTTTCTGTCAAAGATGTCTATAAGTGATGTATCTTTCTGTCCAAGATGTCTATAAGTGATGTATCATTCAGTCCAAGATGTCTATAAGTGATGTATCATTCAGTCCAAGATGTCTATAAGTGATGTATCACTATGTCTAACATGTCTATATGTCTACTAAAAATAATGATATTAAATGAAAATTGTCTAAGGTTCGACTAAATGTGCCCTACTGTGACCCGACGTGCTCCATAACACTTCTCATTTTGACAACAGCCGCCCATATCATGCGTGCCCGAGAATCCCGTCGATGGCGTGATTCTGCGTGATTTCAGTCCATAACGAAAACAGAACTTTTTAAAATAATATATCTTTTTAACTTTCAATCTATGCCGCTTAAAATAATTAACTACAACATTTCAAATGAGTATTCTTAAAGTTGTAACATACAACACAGTTGTGTTTTATAAAACAACTTCTCACAGAACAATAACAGGGCACTTACAGGTCAGTAACGGGACAGTAACGGGACAGTAACATGTCAGTAACAGGACAGTAACAGGACAACACTAGAAGTAACATGATGGTAATAGGACAGTAACTAGACAGTAAAATGACAGTAACATTACGGTAACAGGACAGTATCATGACAGTACCATGAGGGTAACAGGACGGTAACCAGACAGTAACCAGACAGTATCCAGACAGTAACATGACAGTAACATCATATTAACATGACGGTAACTGGACAGTAACAGGACAGCAACATGACATTAACTAGGCAGTAACATGACGGTAACAGTACAGTAACAGGAAAATAACAAGTCTGTAACAGGACTGTAACAAGTACATAACAAACCAGTAACAGAACAATAACATGACAGTAACATGACAGTAACAAGATAGTAACTAGACAGAAACAGGAGAGTAACTGGGCAGTAACATGAGAGTAACATGACAGTAACAGGACAGTAACAGGATAGTTACTAGACAGTAAGAAGACATTAACAGGACAGCAACAATACAGTAGCAGGACAGTAGCAAGTCAGTAGCAAGACAGTAACATGACAGTAACATGACAGTAACATGACGGTAACAAGACAGTAACATTACAGTAACATTACAGTAACATTACAGTAACAGGACAGTAACATGAACGTAGCATGACAGTAACTAGACAGCTAAATGACGGTAACAGTACAGTAATAGGACAGTAAAAGGACAGTAACAGGACAGTAACATGACAGTAACTAGACAGTAACAAGATGGTAACAGGATAGTAACCAGACAGTAACAGGAGAGTAACTGGACAGTAACATGGCAGCAACAGGAAAGTAACTAGACATTAACATAACACCATCACGACAGTAACTAGAAGTAGCAGGACAGTAACAGGGAAATAACAGAAAAGTAACAGGACAGTAACAGAACAGTAACATGACAGCAACAGGATAGTAACTAGACAGTAACAGGACAGTAACTGGGCAGTAACATGACACTAACAGGGTGGTAAAATGGCAGTAACAGTTTCCTTTGTTCCTTTGTGTTTTTCTTGTGAAATTATTATATTACTAAGATCGATCTGTCAACATTTAGATTTTAGCTGTAACAAAGAAGTTACCAGTCTATGAATAAGATCAAGTTACATGTTACACAATTTAAAAATACAAACATAATTAAAATGAGATGATCTTATTTATTGTATAAATGAATAAGTCAGAAAAAAATATTATTTAGAAAATTGTACCAACCCATGAAAAAATAAATTTACAATTCATACATACCATAATAATATTACACAGTCGACAATTGTTACCTACCATGAAATAATAATGTCACAGAGTAAACATTGTTACACACCATGACATTATACTGTTGCGCAGCCAACAATTGTTACATGCCATGACATAATAATGTTACATGATAGACAACATCTCATATGTTGACACATTCTCCCATCAAAATAAAAACATTTTCCAAAATGTTGTCTACAAGGAACACAATAATATGTCAGATTAATATCAGCATGTATGTCTGAGGAGAACTTACTACAAATAAAATGTTGCATATTGTCTTTGATGGGTAGATACAAAGAGATCGGAGGGAGTGGGGGCAATCATAATATCATTGATCACAGGAGAGATGGACAAATGGCTTTTTACAACATCACCCGAACATCCGAACTAGCTCTTTGAAACAATGCGAAAATGATGAGGAAATAATTGGTAGTAAGGATGAACGATTGGGCATGGGTACGAGGGGGAGATAAATGGCATGGGGTGTTACTCATCGGTTTGATACAATGTTTATCATCACACACAAGATTCGTCTGAATGTGGGGCAATGGTTTTGAATGATAAGTCGTACGCGTCTTGTGTGTGGTTTGGGATGTCTGTTTGTTTTATCTCAATCGAGTATCCTAGAAATGTATTATAGTCTTACTGCTCTGGTTGGTGATAGTGGGAGAGTGTGGGGGGGTACAGTCTCACTTATTGTGTGGGTGAGGATTTTGATTAGTTGTTGGTAGTGTGAGGTTTACACTGGGAGGTTGGTATTTTGAAGTAGGTCGTGATATGTTTTTAGAATGAATTTTGTAATTCAAGGCTGGTAATGTGAGGTTGGTACTGTGAGGTTGGTAGTGCGAGGTTGGTAGTGCGAGGTTGGTACTGTGAGGTTGGTAGTGCGAGGTTGGTAGTGCGAGGTTGGTAGTGTGAGGTTGGTAGTGTAAGGTTGGATGTGCGAGGTTGGTAGTGCGAGGTTGGTAGTGTGAGGTTGGTAGTGCGAGGTTGGTAGTGTGAGGTTGGTAGTGTGAGGTTGGTAGTATGTGGTTGGTAGTGTTAGGTTGGTAGTATGAGGTTGGTAGTGTCAGGTTGGTAGTGTGTCTTGGGTCGCTGTGTGTGTGTGGTGTCTGGTTGTGTGATTGTGGAGTTTATGAGACCGGTTTCTTGTTTAGGACAATATATAAGGATCGACATACACGTATATGTATTTAATGATTGTGTTGTTGATTGATCTGAGACCTATTTTAGTTTATGATTGTTCCAAAAATCAAGAACACATTTGTAAAATAACGATAATCTAAATTGTATTTTATGTTATGGATAACTTTAGTCATAATCAACAATTTTAACAGTAAATCAATCGACACTGGGTTGTCCCTGGGGTGTCCCTGGGTTGTCACGTTGACCCGCTGTGCGCAACACATCACTGGATGTAACACGTAACATCAACTTTATCAAGATTGTAAGTGTAAGTGTAAGTGTAAGTGTAAGTGTTAGTATTCCATCAGTAGATTAACTCCAATTAGAATGTTCCGATTTGTGTGTGTGTAGTTATTAAAATATCACATGTTTACATTGCTGACGAGCTTCTCAACCGAATAGCACACTATGTATTAAATACTGCAGAAGTAATTTTGATGCCACTCAGTAATCTAGATGCCCAGCAGTAATATTGATGTCCAGCAGTAAAATTAATGCCCAGCAGTAATCTCCTTGTCCAGCAGTAATCTTGATGTCCATCAGTAATCTTCATGTTCAGCAGTAATCTTCATGTCCAGCAGTAATCTTCATGTCCAGCAGTAATCTTGTTTGCAATATTTTGAGGAGTAGCAGTAGAAATTTGTTTTTGTAGATCTAGCGATGACGTTTTAAATTTACGATGGAGTTTGACTTACTCGATGATTGAATCAGATAAAGTAAAGTCTGGGGTAAGTCTGGTGTAGGTCTGGGGTAAGTCTGGGGTAAGTCTGGTGTAGGTCTATGAACGGTTATTTGGAAAACATGCATCGCGTCAGCAGTAAGGTTGTGTGTCTCTACAGATGTTCCAGGCGAATGTGTACACATGTTCCTTCCAGCATGAGAGATGCTTGCACGCTGCAGGACACACGTATAATAGTGAGTTTTAAGAACATGTAAGCGTAAATGTTTTTGATGACTTCCTGTTCAGTTTTGCGCTCTCATTTGATTTCCTGTTCAGTGTGGCGCTATCACGTGGCGCTGCCTTTTGATTCAGGTTGTTCAGCACTTCCGGTTTGAAATGCGGTCGTCTCGAACAAGGCCAAGACCGACACAAGAATGGCCAACAAGTAGAGAAAGAAAAACAAGCGGTCCAGAACCAGGGCCACCAATTTCCATTCGCGGGCTAGGTACTCCTTGTGGGCCCTCTCCGCGCTTTTCTCCGTCATTCTCCTCAAGTAGTTCTTGATCTCCCGAATCTCCGCCTCCAGGTGGCCGTAGTGGGACGGTAAAGGCACGATTCTGTCCGACAGGTCCGACTCACTTCCGTTGTTCAATGGGCGCCAATTCTCCTCCGGTTGCAGCTCGAAGACTCCAACCCTGTCGTATTTAAACTCTACGTGATGATGCTTATCCTTGCCTTTGCCCGACTCCGCGTTGTTGCTGCTGCCGTTGGTCAAGGGTTTGACCTTGTCCGGACTGCTCGTACCAAACGCTATGCTGTTCCGGCGCTCGGTCCGTTCCTTTTTGTCCATCAGCGTTTTTTGCATGCAGAAGACCCTGGCGAAGATGTCCAGCATGAGCTGAAAAGAACAACACATTGTTGTGAATATGACCAGGCGCACACAGCAAAGTCTACACAAAGAGTGACACATGTTAAACACACTAATCTCTCAGTGGGTTGTCAAAGGCGGAGCTGTTTGAAATACGTGGGGGGTGGGGAATGAACAAAGGGTTTTCAGTAAATTTTTATAATAAGACTTGAATGTCAACTTCTTCTCAAGCTTTGATAAGCCACTGACAGCTTTTTGTGTTTAAGACGTTGATAGGAAGAATGGGTGGGTGGAATGGACAGCGGGAAGGGGAGGTGAACTCTGAAGAAAGATCGCGGATGGTGGTGGGGACTTTCAGTCATGTTTCTAGAAGGAATAACTAGTTTACTTTTCCAAGTGCATTCAAGTCGTAAGTCAAAAGTTATTAACTTCTCAGATTCTCCAAGTTTCCTACGTACGTGACAGCACTGAATGGAAATGTTGCTATACAAATATTGGACTAAGAACCGTAGAGCCCTTTTTAAAATTTGTAATGAGATGGGTTAGATGTGATGGTATGTGAGTGTACGTGAGTGTATGTGATGGCTAGGATGGGAAGGGTGAAGCGGAAGGGATGTGATAGAAGTGGGTTTAGAATGAGACGGCATATCATTAAAATGGTTGTGTAGCTGTTTGTAGTCGTGTTGGTATAGGGGTCTCCCTTGCAATTCACGTGATCCAAGTGTAGAAATCCAAGAAATAAACTAAACATTTTATTCTAATGAAACAATTCATAGTTGCACACATTTAAAAATAAAATAGTTTACATTCTTAAGATCTGGAGTCAGCATCCAACATCGCTCCTACTCCATGCCCGCCCCTGTTCAAGTCATAATGCCCCCACAGTTTACAGTTAAATCAATACTCTCTTTACCCCCCCCTGCCTTTTTTTTAAAGAAAACCCAATTATTTTTCATCTATATTTCAGTGTGGAGACAGACATCGGTTTGAAAGAATGCGACCGCATTGTTATCGATCCGGCCCATGTATAGGTAACAGATTGTCACAACTGTAACTTCTGTTCTGTCGTCGTCAACACCCCCCCCCCCCCCCCCCCCGAAAACAAACATAGTTTTTGAAACCAATTAATTAAAAGGTTCTCAAGGCATTAAACACTGGGTGCTTACTTCAACACGTCTACACCAAACAAGCTAGCAGCTACGTACCCTTCTAAATAACCTGGGAACTTTTGTTCCTGGACCATGAAAGTACATGTTGACCACAACAGCGGACAGCATAGTGGACAGTGTGATGAGAATCATGTTTAGGCAGTAGTAGGCACCTGGATGTAAGGGTCAAGACATCGGTCAGTTATCACAGAAATAAGTACAGTTAAAACAATGTTTCCTTACAATAGTGTTTTCTAAAAATATTGTTTCCTTAAAGTAATGTTTTCCCTAAAGTAGTGTTTTCTAAAGGTAGTGTTTCCTTAAAGTAGTACATCCTTAAAGTAATGTTTCATTAAAGTAGTGTTTCCTTAAAGTAATATATACTTAAAGAAGTGTTTCCTTAAAGTAGTGTTTTCCCTAAATTAGTGTTTTCCTTAAAGTAGTGTTTTCTCTAAATTAGTGTTTTCCTTAAATCAGTGATTCCCAAAGTAAATTCACTCCCCCCCCCCCCAATCGAGACTAAAATTACCCCCGCTCACACGCACAGACACACACAAAATAAAAGCAATAATAGTCTTACAATTGCTGATAAGAAAACACTTATTTAAAGTGTCTTGAGAGGTGAAAGTTTAATTATTGTTTGTTAATATTTATCTAACGAAATTCTTGTCTTAGGATGTGTATCTTACATTGTGTACCATCTTTAAATTCAGAAGCACCATTATCAAATCAATAAGGTCTTACATGTTACATCATCCTTACATTCATAATTATTGTGGCAACATGAATTCACTGACCTATTGGGATAAACTAAATTCACTGCGTTGTTGTGTAAAACTGAAAACACTGACTTATCGATGTCTTTGTGTGGCCCCTATTCGGACATGTTCCATTTAAACAGTTGACAATAATGGTGGATTGATTAGCCATGAAGTGGAGAAATGATGGTTGGTTGACTCACCAATGAGTGGGATGCTTGATGCGGCAGGTGGTGTGGATTCAGCCAGGAGCAGAAGGAGAACGAAGAAAGCCACAAAAATGTTCATACCTGGGGAGAAAAGGTAGAGGGGGGGCATAGGAGATGGGAGGTGAAGAAACAGGGCTGAATGTAGTTCAATAAACCCAAGTCATTTTGGCGGGAACGGTTTAACGTCTGAACAAGAGTGCACAGAATGCAATCTGTTGACAGATGTGCCAAGCACATTTGCAATACAAAATTGTGACAGTTATGACACACACACACACACAATAAAAGATGGTTTCAGATGTGCCAAACACATATACGATACAAAATTGTGACAGTTATGACACACACAATACAAGATGGTGACACATGTGTGTGTTTATGTGATTAACTTCTAATAAATAAGGCCCCCCAATCCCCCGCCATGTGACCACAAGACAATAATTTCCAATGTAAAAATGTTTGTATTTAAAATCACTACAGCTTGGCTGTCACTACACATGCTATGTTTCATTATGGCTTCTAAAACCATCTTCCCGTGCTCAACTCCTGGTATCTTCGCCCATAATACGATAGCGACATTGGGGTCCACACAGTTATTGTCTTGTTATGTTTTGTCGCTTTTTCACACACCCCCTTTCCCAAACCCCAACCCCCAAAATTAGTTTTTAAATCGTACACATTTATCTGAAGATTTCAGTACACATTTATCAGAAGATTTCAGTACACATTTATCAGAAGATTTCAGTACACATTTATCAGAAGATTTCAGTACACATTTATCAGAAGATTTAGGTACACATTTATCAGAAGATTAAGGTACATATTTATCAGAAGATTTCAGTACACAGTTATCAGAAGATTTAGGTACACATTTATCAGAAGATTAAGGTACATATTTATCAGAAGATTAAGGTACATATTTATCAGAAGATTTAGGTACACATTTATCAGAAGATTAAGGTACATATTTATCAGAAGATTTCAGTACACATTTATCAGAAGATTTAGGTACACATTTATCAGAAGATTAAGGTACATATTTATCAGAAGATTAAGGTACATATTTATCAGAAGATTTAGGTACACATTTATCAGAAGATTAAGGTACATATTTATCAGAAGATTTCAGTACACATTTATCAGAAGATTTAGGTACACATTTATCAGAAGATTAAGGTACATATTTCTCAGAAGATTAAGGTACATATTTATCAGAAGATTTAGGTACATATTTATCAGAAGATTTAGGTACATATTTATCAGAAGATTAAGGTACATATTTATCAGAAGATTTAGGTACACATTTATCAGAAGATTAAGGTACATATTTATCAGAAGATTTCAGTACACAGTTATCAGAAGATTTCAGTACATAGTTATCAGAAGATTTCAGTACACAGTTATCAGAAGATTTCAGTACACATTTATCATAAGATTTCGGTACACATTTATCAGAAGATTTAGAAACCCTTTTGAAACATTGGAATAAAATTCATCCCATCCGCCCACTTTTTTTTCCTTGGACGTGTGACCCAATTTGTGGATACCACTGAGTCTGGTTCGTCTTCCTTTTGTCTTTAGACAAAATTCTCACTAGCACGAGAAACATTAATGTGGCGTAAGTTTGTAACCTTAAAAGAACAAACTATTTAGAATTGGCTTAACAGCAACCCAACATTGTTTGTGTCATGCCCCACCTAAGCCTTTCTCAAATTCTAATGCCCCTGATGCATCATATACTTAATTTTTAATATTTAAAATAGGGTTGTTCACTGAAGAAAGTTAAATGATAGGTTTTAGGAAGAAATCACTACGTAATTGCTGAGGAACATAGTAAGTAATTTTTTTTTTAAATATACAGTCCATCCCCCTTATCTCGACCTCGGTTAACTCGCCAACCCTGTTATGTCGACGTTTTTGAAGTGGACCCGCCAAATTATCTATTTGTCTTAGAGTTTCTCCTCAGTTATGTTGATTCTTTTACGTTACCAAACCCTGATATCTCGAGCACAAAGGGCGGCCAAATTTGCCACTTAACCTCGGTTATCCGGATCCCCATGACCAATCGCCGGCTTTTGAACTCCGCAAGAAGAAATAGCAAACAAAAAAAATAAACACGTGCCGTGTGCCAAGTGTTGTCATGGGCAGCCATTCACGGTCACTTGCATAATGGCTATGCCGTGGTACTACGTCAGAGTTTCATTCATTAAAGTTTGCCGTGTGCTAAAGCTATTAAACCATTGGTCAGGGAAAGCTTTAATTAAATAGTCATGTGCCAAAGTTGAAAGTTCAAAAGAAGTAGTCACCAATTAGTATTTTAGTAATAAAGGGATGCCTTGCCTTATATAAACTCTCTAGTCATTGCGCAAGACACGATCAACAGAATGAGGTCACATCATGTGGAAGCTTCGTCCATTAGTAGAAAATACCAAACGAACTCGCACTTTCAAACTACGTAGCTCAACAAGTCCTCAAGATAAAAGTTGGTTCTGCTTTTATATTTTTGATTTGAAATTTGCTCTAAATAACTGTAATTCTTTTTTTTTTTTTATATTTATTTATTTTGTTTACTAAGGTACCTGCATTTATTAAGGCACATCATGCACATAAAGAAACTTCCAGCACGTGTTACTGTATTGCCGCCATACGGGATTTCTGTTATCTCGATAATCGGTTATCTTTGGGCAAATCCCGAGGCCGTCGACATAACCGAGTTCTACTTTCATGGAGAGCTGAAATTGACTTTTAAGGCGCGCTTATTTTAAATTGAGCCTTTAACGATTCTCCTTTTAAATGACAAGTTAAATCATAGTGGACGGTTGGTTCTCAAATTCTAGACCACTCATTTTTTAATTGACCTCCCTAACCCAGCGGTTCTCAACCTGTGGGTCGCGACCCCTTAGGGGGTCGCGGGACCCTTTTCCAGGGGTCGCCTAAGACTATCTGAAAACACAAATCCTTACAGCTATGAATTAGCAGCAAAAATAATTGTGTCTGGGAGTCGCCACGACACGAGAAACTGTTTTAAAGGGTCGCGGCATTAGAAAGGTTGAGAACCACTGCCCTAAACAGTCTAATTGCTACCTCCCCCCTTTCTGTGGGACGATGGCCTAACATTGTGAAAAAACGTTTTACAGTAAACTGATGCATCTCTTTGACATGAAAGCCTCAAAGCCCACATTCCTTTGGGGACAGTTTTAAACCCATCCAAATACCTAGCTGCATCTTGGCCGGAGATTCTGGAGGTAGCCAGAACAGGACGAGCGTCAGACTGGACAGCAGGACACAGGGCAGTATCAGGATGTAGCTGTAGAACGCCACCTTCCGGCGGATGGTCAGACTGAACACGAGGTCAACATAGGGCTCCGGGCAGCACAGGTAATACTTGACATTTCGTTTAGCGTTGGACTCGACGATGTCCCATTCGTTGCTGACAATGTAATCGTCCATTTCAAACCCCTTGACATCTGGGTAGCGAAACTGTGGAACACAAAGACATGGATACTTTGTGGAGTAGTTGAGCTGTGGGACACAAAGACATGGATACATTGTGAAGTAGTGGTGATGTTTTACACAAAGACGTGGCTACGTTGTGGAGTAGTGTAAATGTGGGACACAAAGACAGGAATACATTGTGGATTAATCAAGCTGTAGGCCATAAAGAAATGGATACATAGTGGAGTAGAGAAACTGTGGGACACAAAGACATGGATACATTGCGAAGAAGTGGAACTGTGGGAGACAAAGACATGGCTCCAAAGGGTAATCGTTTTTATAGCCATTTTAATGTTTAAGCTACTGTTTCTATAGTCATTTTTAATATAGTAGTTACTATTCTAGTGTCTCTGGTTTTTCATTTTTATTTTACTTTAGTAGTTTAAATAGTTTACATGTTTTTAATAATTGTAAAGCGCTTAGAGCTGTCAGGTAAGCGCTATATAAAAATGCCTAAATAAATAAATACATGGTGGATTAGTGGAGCTGTAGGAGACAAAGACATGGATCCATGGTGTATTAGTGGAGCTGTAGGAGACAAAGACATGGATACATGGTGGATTAGTGAAGCTGTAGGAGAAAAAGACATGGATACACGTTGGATTAGTGGAGCTGTAGGAGAAAAAGACATGGTTACACGGTGGATTAGTGGAGCTGTAGGAGACAAAGACATTGATATTTCTTGGATTAATGGAGCTGTAGGAGACAAAGACATGATTACACGGTGTATTAGTGGAGCTGTAGGAGACAAATACATGGATACACAGTGGATTAGTGGAGCTGTAGGAGACAAAGACTGGATACATGGTGGATTAGTGGAGCTGTAGGATACAAAGACATGGATACATGGTGGATTATTGGAGCTGTAGAAGAAAAAGATATGGATACATGGGGGATTAGTGGAGCTGTAGGAGAAAAAGACATGGATACATGGTGGATTAGTGGAGCTGTAGATGACAAAGACTTGGATACATGGTGGATTAGTGGAGCTGTAGGAGACAAAGACATGGATACACGGTGGATTAGTGGAGCTGTAGGAGACAAAGACATGGATTACACGTTGATTAGTGGAGCTGTAGAATACAAAGAAATGGATACAATGTAGGGTAATGAAGCTGTGTGAAACAAAGTTATGAATAAATTAATATTTTTGCCACTAGATCCCAATGATTAGATTTGAAGACGTCAATTTAAATCAGTCTATAAGTGACACGCTAATGGAATCAATGTCCCTGACGACTAGATGAATTTTTCAACAGTTGAGTTTCGTTTCTGTGGCTGTAGCGGGTTCCTCTGACAACTTGGCCCACATGATTGAGGATGTGGGACGAGGTGATATTGGTGAATAACTTCATAAAAGAACCATACGAAATAGGGCGAGGGGACAACATCAGGGGGGGGGGGCAGTCTCAGGGGGCAACATCAGGGGGCGAAAACATGGTTGATACAATCGACAAAACATGTTTGTATACGTGTGTGTGTTGTGTGTTAGTCTATGTGTGTATGTGTTTGCGCGAGTGCGTCTTGTGTGTTATTTACTCTTTCTTGATAAAACGGAAGGGGAGAGGGGAGTACGTCTTTTCAGGCTTTGCCCCGAGTGCTTCGTGTGATTCGCATGTTTCTGTTTTTAAATATCACTAGCTTCATTAGGAGAACACTGATCTCATTACTTCAATTATCTAGACTCATGTGGGGCAAACTACAGCCTGCGGGTCACATCCGGCCAAATACATTGGTTTACCCGGCCGGAGGAGCACAAAAACAATGTTCATTCTCTCAGAGGAGCTCCAGTTCCACAAAAAATGTCTCGACCCTAGGTCTATACCACGGGTAGCCACCAAAATAACTTTTTTAATAACAAGTCTCTTCTTCGCGGGCCACAATATCATTTCATCTATCAAATAACATAGACAACAAATAAATAGTGTATGGAGCAATTTATTTATTCTTAAATCACATACTATCAGATGATGTCACAACTACATGTGCTGCCTTCTCACCTGGATATCCAGTTTTGACCCATCGTAAGTCCACGATCCAAACTTCATGTCACAGCGCTGTACATCAAACGGGAAATGACGGATGTCTATCGAGCAGGAACTCTTGAAGACCGCCTGAGGAATCCACACGACCTCACCGTTACTGGACAACACACACAGAGCTTCTCGCTTCTCCTCCAGGCGTGTGTCAGCACTGAGGAGGTCAACGACATTGTCATGAAGACATTAGCAAGCAGACATCCCAAGGTTAGGTTTCCTTTATTGCTCATGGACTAAGGCACAGTACTGACACATATAGCTACCCATATCCACTCCCATTAGCCCCATGCCAAACGAACTAACACACATAGTCTGATGAAGGTTTGAGCTTATGCTCTTAAAACTCCAGGTAGTGCATGGGTTACCAACTCCATCTGCTGAGCTGTGCGGTCAAGTACATTGGCAACCAGATCCATCTGCTGGGCTGTGCGGCCAAGTACATTGGCAACCAGATCCATCTGCTGGGCTGTGCGGTCAAGTACATTGGCAACCAGCTCCATCTGTTGGGCTGTGCAGTGTAGCACGGTGTCGGGCTTTCGATCAACAGATGCGCTAGTGTTTTATGGGGCCAGGCTGCAATGCCGGCAGGTCGGGTCCCTGTTATTATCTTGCCAAACAAAATCACTCTATTTAACCCATCCAATAACCCACACAGGCCCTCACTTCACCTACACACTTATCCATCATCTAATCTATCCACAAATCAACCCACTAATCCACATACTAATTCACCCCTTCATTCAACTCATCCATTTACATCTAACTAATCCACCCTCTAATCCAACAACTATTCCACCCATGCTACCACAATCCACCTCTGCCTCCTCTAATCCACAACTGTTTCTCTAAAAATTATCTCTGTGTACATTAATCCACCCATGCCGCCACTCATCCACATATGCCTCATTAATCCTCCCACGCATCCACTAATCCAGATATGCCTCCACTAATCCACAAATGCATCCACCATTCAAAGTATGTTTCCATTTAATCCATCCCCATCATCCCCATTATCCCCATCATCCCCATCATCCCTATCATCCCCATCATCTCCATCATCCCCATCATCCCCATCATCCCCATCATCCCCATCATCCCCATCATCCCCATCATCCCCATCATCCCCATCATCCCCATCATCCCCATCATCCCCATCATCCCCATCATCCCCATCATCCCCATCATCCCCATCATCCCCATCATCCCCATCATCCCCATCATCCCCATCATCCCCATCATCCCCATCATCCCCATCATCCCCATCATCCCCATCATCCTCATCATCCCCATCATCCTCATCATCCCCATCATCCCCATCATCTCCATCATCCCCATCATCTCCATCATCTCCATCATCCCCATCATCCCCATCAATCCTAGACACCTACTAGTTGTACAGTTTGATGTCAGGCTTCCAAATGTCATCATTGTTCACACGAACTGTCGTGATGTTACCATACTCCGACTCATTCCATGCCAGGTACATGTCAATCCAAGACTGGTGAGAAAATTTAAAAAAAAACGTTCAACTTTGGCACAGGTCGCATACAATTTCGAAACACAGTAGTTAGTTTATCAGTCAACATTTCAGTAAGGTCAAGACACAATCGTTACCTAGTTTATCGCTTACTCTAAAATGTACCATATGGAAATAATGTCACGGTTATATACTTGCCCACTTGCGAGTGTTTCTAGTTAAGGATGTTGCCTACTTACACAATTAAATATATATCTCCTACTTACATATATGGTGTCTACTTACATATTAAATGAAGTACTTACATAAAAATCACATACTTACATATATATTGACTATTGACATATATATTGCCTACTTGCATGCATGTTTCCTACTTACATATGTTGGCCACACGTTGGTAGTTAGTATTTGGTTCCTCTCATCCAGGTCCACAATTTGTATGAGTGACATGCCGTACTTGATGGTGATCTTGTCGCTTTGTTCCTGCACGGGCCGACCCATCTTGCCCCTCTCGCTGTAGTTGCCAATCAGGTCTTTGATAAGTCGTTTCTCGTGGGACATTTGAACCACACCTGGGAGCCATGCCATTGAACGTTAGCGGGAAGTGGAACCAATTGATTGAATGTTATGTGAACTGCAATGGAATGTAGGGTGAAGTGGATGGAAGCAATATTTAGCTGCAGGCTTCATGGCAAAGCAAACGTGGCTAAACATGTACTTGGGTTAGAAATAACAAATAACCAATTGGACAAACCACATGAATATGTCAACTTGTGATGTTTAAATTTTGTCGGGGGTGCGTTGTTCTGGTAAGCAGTTTAATTACTGGATACATGGTACCGTTTAATTTGTTGTGTGTTTTTTTTTTTTTTTTTTTTTCTCTTTCAATTGTTCCTCACATCAATGTCAGGTTGACATGATTCTTAGAGCTCGATCAACTCACCAATGTCAGTTTGAACTTTTT
>CAXITT010000727.1:240332-257306 GCA_964033795.1 Lymnaea stagnalis | reverse complement strand
CCCCCCCCCCCCCCCCCCCGGTTGCATACCAGCACTTGACGGCACATAGTGGGGTAGCTAGACCTCTTAACGCCCGATACGCATGAGCGGGCTCACCTTTGTTGATTACCTGTGGCCAACCTGCGATATTGCCATCTATACTAGCGCAAAACTTTGGAATTGATGATTATAGCAGCATACACGCCACTAAGACAAACGGCCGAGAATTTCAAGCTCATCGCCAGGGATCTATTTTAGGAAACAACTCGTTTCCCGAAAAAATAGCTCTCTGTCCCGCGCAAAGGTACTTCACATTAGCCGACTCCGATCTAGTAGAGTGCAAGAAATGTGAGCATAAGCGAATACAAACGTATGCATTATTAAATTGGTACCGTATATTTATTTTGTTTCATTTCATAGTTCTAAAGAAATGTGTCGTGTAAATAAAAAAAGAAAATCAGTGTACAGTAGATTTGATAGTTGAGTTGTTTTTTTCCCTAGATAAGTTTGTTCTGCACACAATTTGTGGAGCATTTCATCTCTTGAGCTCATCACAACGCTTCCGCCACAGTAAATGTCCATCAACTCTCTTGGCTCGTGTGAGAGCGCCATGATCCCCCCACCCCACACCCCCCCCTCAACGTATCATCTGAAATGCCCCACCCCAACCCACCACACTCCCCCAAACACGCCTGCAATATTCGCCCCAACACAACTCATCACCCTAGATTTATATATCGAGCCCCATTTTTTTATTTTCCATCCACTCTCTTGGCTCGTGTGAGAGCGCCATGATCCCCCCCCCCCCCACCCCCCCCTCAACGTATCATCTGAAATGCCCCACCCCAACCCACCACACTCCCCCAAACACGCCTGCAATATTCGCCCCAACACAACTCATCACCATAGATTTATATATCGAGCCCCATTTTTTTATTTGGGGGGGGGGGCCGCGCTTATTTTGATTGCCTCCCCTACCCCACTTGAATTTTGTTTCTCCACCAAGAAGAGTGTTGACACGAGAAAGCAATCCAGAGGACTCCTGTCGATGCGGTGCCAGGGGTTCAAACGGGAAAGGTCACGACAGCCGGGAGAAGCCATTGGAAAAATTTCGGGTGATTTGTGATTGTGAGGATAAAAAATGGCCAGGTTTGAGGTGGAGATGGGTTTACAGTTGAAAAAAACTTCTGGTCTTATTGCATGACGTCACGCTAATGGCTGGTCTTAATACATGACGTCAAACTGATGGCTGGTCTTAATACATGACGTCACACTAATGGCTGGTCTCATTACATGACGTCACACTAATGGCTGGTCTTATTAAATGACGTCACACTGAGGGCTGGTCTTATTACATGACGTCACCCTAATGATTGGTCTTATTACATGACGTCCCACTAATGGCTGGTCTTAATACATGAAGTCACACTAAAGACTGGTCCTATTCTATGATATCACGAACTCACACTAAGGGCTGGTCTTGTTACATGACGTCACACTAAGGGCTGGTCTTGTTACATGACGTCACACTAAGGGCTGGTCTTGTTACATGACGTCACACTAAGGGCTGGTCTTGAGCAAAGGACGTCATCAAAACGACCGGACTGAGTGTTCAAACATTAACTACAGACGACTTACACACGTGACACTCCAGGTCCTCCTCAACTTACTTTGTGTCTGCTGCAGACATTGGCTATAAATGACCAGGAGCCACAGGTAAGTGCAGGTCAAGGCCATCTTGTTATGTCACAGTAGCCCTCCTCATCACTGTCTAGGTCGGACACCGGACAGTCAGTGCTGGTGACAGTAAGAAGTTCTGTCACAAAGGCACGCGTGTGGATACAGCTGGCAGAAAAAATACAAATAAAACAATGGATACAATTAGATGGAAAGTGGATAAGCTCAGATAATCTATAAAACAATGGATACAATTAGATGGAAAGTGGATAAGCTCAGATAATCTATAAAACAATGGATACAATTAGATGGAAAGTGGATAAGCTCAGATAATCTATAAAACAATGGATACAATTAGATGGAAAGTGGATAAGCTCAGATAATCTATAAAACAATGGATACAATTAAATGGAAAGTGGATAAGCTCAGATAATCTATAAAACAATTTAGCCTTATTTCACGCATGGTTTTTGTTTTTTTTTAACCAAAGAGGTTTCTACATCTAGACTAAAAGAAGTTGGCAGAGCATACACAACTATTTTCACATATTACAACACTCCAACAGTCCAATAGTCCAAAAGTCCAACATTATATTCCAGGACGACAAAGGTCGAGAATTGAATCCTAACATCACAAAAGTCATATCACATGCCATAATAGGCGACCTTCTCCGGCATGTACATATCATCCAGTCAGTGCAGCAAATAGCGTCGAATGTTTTTATCATTGGTTCATGGATAGATCGACATGGATATCTGGGCGTGGTTATGGGGACATGGATATGTGGACAGGGTTCTGTGGACAGGTGTATGTGGGCATCGATGGATGTGTAGACATTTATAAGTGGACATATTTTTGTGGAGTTGGGTGTGTGGACTTGGATATAGGGGCATGAATATCTGGGCGTGGCTATGAGGACATGCATATGTGGACATAGTATGTGGACATGATATGTGGACATGATATGTTGACATGATTATAAGAAGAAATGTATGTGGGCATGAATTGTTTTAACCTCAGGTGAGTGTGATGTGACATTCTTCTTTCAGATTTAAAATCTTTTACCAAGTTGGTTCCTGGTAGAAATTTCAGATATTCTGGTCCCCCCACCCCCCCCCCCGGGTCTGCCTACCCTAACCCTTTTCTTTTTATACACCCCGACCCTCTCTATGTTGTTAGAATTTCGTTGCGCAAAACGTGGTCTGCTGATTTGACCACAGTGTCCCAAAGATTTCATCTTGCCGTCTGCCTTCTGCCGTCTGCCTTCTGTGATGAACGAACATTTGTCACCCACACGACGGTCGATGCCCACAATACAAGGGTTCTAAACTTTTAAATAACTGCCCCCTACCCAAAACAGGATCCAAGTCTGTGCTTTAGGATTTCACATTAATTTGAATACTGGTATAAATTGCTAGGACTACTGGAAATAAATTTTTAGGACTAACAGTAATAAATTGTTACAACTACAGGTAATACATTTTATGGAGTACCGGTAATGAATAGTAATATCAACATGTGCATATGACAGTAGCATGTAACATTATTATTGACACTCGTTATTTCAACAAAGGATTGTAGGATATTCAAACACAGACTAAGGAAATATTTACATATTGTTCTTAGAACACACGCGTCTGTCTACACACTGAATTAGTATTCCTTTCTCTCTACACTGTGAATCAATGCTCCTTCCATGCACGTGTTTAAATTGATCGGCTGTGAAAAGTGTTGGCAGAAATTTACAGCACTCACGCATGTGATTGTTCTACACCAGTTTTTCTCACCTTCATTTTTAGAAAAAGCAATATTTGTATTCAATGTCCAATTATTGTAAAAAAAACTTTTAAAACTTTTTTGTCACCGCTCCCTAACATTTCTATTTATTTCCAATCTACAACAGTTTATTATTTGACAAATTGATTTATGAAGATGCAGGGTTGAAAAAGTGATTCCACACTTGCCAGGTAAACGCTAAAACATTTCCGTTTCGATTTCTTCCACCTGCCAGTTGAGTATGAAGATGTTTTTTCAAGCGGCAGATTTTGTCACACCAAATGTTGTATTGTTGTACAACCAATTCTGACACGTTTAAACAAACATTTCTGACATATTTGAACACACAGTTCTGAAAATTTGAACTAACACTTCTGACATAATGGTGAGACTATTCTTCGACTATCAAGGTATTATTCTGAGACGACCAAGATATTATTCTGAGACTAACATGGTATTATTCTGAGACTATCATGGTATTATTCTGAGACTATCATAGTATTATTCTGAGACTATCATGGTATTATTCTGAGACTATTATGGTATTATTCTGAGACTACCATGTATTATTCTGAGACTATCATGGTATTATTCTGAGACTATCATGGCATTCTGAGACTATCGTGGTATTATTCTGATACTATTATGGTATTGTTCTGACACTATCATGGTATTATTCTGAGACAAGCATGATATTATTCTGAGACAAGCATGATATTATTCTGAGACAAGCATGATATTATTCTGAGACTATTATGGTATTATTCAAAGACTATCATGATATTTTTCTGAAACTATCGTGGTATTATTCCGGACAGTGTTCTTTAATGTTTAATTTAAACTAACGATGATCTGTTGTAACAAAATAATTAAAACAATTTTCCTGTGATATTCACATGAGACATATCTCTTTGGCTCAGTGACTTACATTTAATCAGGGGAATTAACTGATGTTTTACATAACACATAATATCTCTGTGTCTCAGAACAATGCATTCAATCAGGGGAGTGTACCTTTGCGTCTGTAACATTACATTAAGTCAGGGGCAATTAACCTACACAATGGTTGCCTTAAATTTACTTACCCTTTTTAAAAGTTAATTTTGAATTTGTTTTGCTACACATTTTCTAAATAATTAAACAGCTTTCCTCACCCCAGCGCCCCCCCCCCCACTTTTTTGGTTTCTTTTTGTTTCATTGTTTTGTCTAAAAAGTTGGGGGGAGGGGGCAAATCAGAGCTCCGCCCATGCTTTCCACATAAATGCGCAACAAACAGATGGATGGCTCTTAAAGCAGCGTCTCCCAAAATCTCTTAAGTTTGACAGACCAGTGGACAATTTTCCCATTACACCAGGGACCGCTGCCAGATTCAATCATTAGTGTTTTCTTTACTTGACCTTGTATAAATCATAAAAATCCTTAAGGTTGCCGCGTGCCAGAGTCTAAACTGAGTCAATCCCAAGCTTGAGGTCGGGAGTTCAATCACCACCCGAGGCCCAGGTAGGCCAAAAAACATCGCCAGCACCCGGGTGGATGGGGCTCGTTAACTTAGGATGGCAACTCATCTAAGACCAGCACCCCGGATGGATAGAGCTCGTTAACTTAGGATGACAACTCATCTAAGACCAGCACCCCGGATGGATAGGGCTCGTTAACTTAGGATGGCAACTCATCTAAGACCAGCACCCTGGTGGATGGGGCTCGTTAACTTAAGATGGCAACTCATCTAAGAGAAGGCGAACTCTGAAATCAAACCCGGAGATGGAATCCCGTTGGCGGTATGACATTGGAACGATGAAAATTCCGGCAACTCCTGTTTTCAACTCATAATCCATGTTCTCTCCCATGATTTAAACACTGGCTTCCTCATATGGCCTAAGTTCAAAGTTTTGTAAAACCGAGTAGCTTGCCGGTAATTCCTGCTTAATTTTTACCACTTTGTGTTGGTTCGAAATCATGTTTGTTGTTTCTGAACTCGTTTCCGGTAAACAAAGTAGTATTAATTGAAACAGTTCCAATAATACAGTTTTTAAAATAAAATGAATAATTTATTTCCTCTCAATTCATGGTGACGTCATTCGATCCCTGTTTATTTAGCCGACCCATGACAACTACAGATGATATGAAATCGGAAATGATATGTTCCAAACCCTTATGCTCATTTCTCTACTAAAACATTTTTTTTTTGCTTCGTGAACGTATCCCACAGTGTTATTGAATATTCAAACTAATTAATGTACATGGCTCAAAGTCTTAAGGTAATTGTAACTGGAGGGCACCACTATTTAATAAAAAACGCGTTATATTGATTGCGTCATCACACCATGTTACCGACATAAGAAGTTGTGTAATTCGTTTAAAGATGTCATGGATAGAGAAGAAGTTTATAAACACCGGAGCTAATCTCATGTGCTGGTGATATCAATGAAAGTAATCATAGAATCTTGTCTTTGCTCCAACACAAATATCCGAGGAAAGTACAGTCCTGTGCCCTGGGGTCTCGTTCACTTGGCGGGATTACAAAATGGGAGCAAACATTGTTATGGGAATAACAGCCCCCACCCCCCTTTTCTTTTTTTATTCCCGTTTCATTAAACATTAGAGGGTTTTGTTTTTGTTGTGTTGGTGGGGGGAGGTGGGGGATTTATGCGTTAAAGTCTGGAATAAAACCCAAACAGCTTGTACTTTATAATTGAAAACTTTCCCCGACTTGAACCTTTGTTTTGTTTTATTGCCATATTTGTGAAGAGTTTTGGAATTTGATGTTCATTCGACCAGAGGCGCACCTTGAGAAATTGGAGCACGAAGTCCAATTCTAAAAAGTGCGCCTCCACACAACTCAGCAAATCATGTCTATTTTTTTTTTAATATGCCATTACATTTAACAATCATTATTTTCATAGATGGTTTGACTAACGGAGAGTTTAGAACTATATCCAAGCCTCACAGAACTGGGCAAGCCCGCCAATGAAATGTCATTTTTATTTATAGAAAACTCCCAGGGTTAAAAGTGCTCCCGGGTTAAGCTCGGCACCCAGCTACACAAAGGGTTAATGCTGACTTTAAGGGCACTCCGTGACGAGGAACAGGCGAGGTACACGTAGCGCACACACGCACACACACACACACACACGGATGCTTGGCCATGGAAGGAAGGGACACAGAGCACGAGTTGTCGAGTATCTCAAGGATAGAGTTGCCCTCCACCCGGTGCACCAAAAGGGGCTCGAGTGGTGTGTGAGGCGGATTTTAACAAGTCATGCGGCAGGAAGTGCAAAATAGCGTGGGGTAATCCTGAATACATCAATAATTTAAAGGCAACAGTGTACGGTCGTTAAGGGCAATGAGGAAATGTTGTCATGAATTGCATGCCATGAATTGTATGTCATGAATTGTATGTCATGTTGATACATAATTGTCACGACACGTTGTTATTATTAAAATTCAGCAAACGTTCTTGTCATTAGAGATCAAGGGTCAAGGTTTTTGTAGGTCGATGCAATGAAAGATTTGCACAGTGCAAGAGTTTAATAGCAAATGTTGACCATGTTGGGAACACAAGTGAAAAGGACGATTGATAAATGACTTACATTCCTAGTGACTCCAGTAATCCCACATCATTTACATCCCTAGTGACTCAAGCAACCACACATCACATCCCTAGTGATTATACCATTCACACATCATTTACATCCCTAGTGACTTTACCATCCACACATCATTTACATCACTAGTGACTATACCATCCACACATCATTTACATTCCTAGTGACTATACCAGCCACACATCATTTACATCCCTAGTGACTATACAACCCACACATCATTTACATTACTAGTGACTATACCATCAACACATCATTTACATCCCTAGTGACTATACCATCCACACATCATTTACATTCCTAGTGACTATAACATCCACACATCATTTACATCCCTAGTGACTATACCACCCACACATCATTTACATCCCTAGTGACTATACCATCCACACATCATTTACATCCCTAGTGATTATACCATCCACACATCATTTATATCCCTAGTGACTATACCATCCACACATCATTTACATTCCTAGTGACTATACCATCCACACATCATTTACATTCCTAGTGACTATACCACCCACACATCATTTACATTCCTAGTGACTATACCACCCACACATGATTTACATCCCAAGTGACTATACCACCCACACATCATTTACATTCCTAGTGACTATACCATCCACACATCATTTACATCCCTAGTGACTATACCATCCACACATCATTTACATTCCTAGTGACTATACCATCCACACATCATTTACATCCCTAGTGACTATACCACCCACACATCATTTACATTACTAGTGACTACAGCAACCACACATCACTTATATCACTAGTGGATATACCACCCACACATCACGGACATCACTAGTGACTTCAGCAAAAACACATCACATCCCTAGTGACTATACCCACCACACATCATTTACATCCCTAGTGACTACAGCAACCACACATCACTTACATCACTAGTGGATATACCACCCACACATCACGGACATCACTAGTGACTTCAGCAACAACACATCACATCCCTAGTGACTATACCATCCACACATCATTTACATCCCTAGTGACTATACCATCCACACATCACTTACATCCCTAGTGACTACAGCAACCACACATCATTTAAATCCCTAGTGGCTATACCAACCGCACATTACTTACATCCCTAGTGACTACAGCAACCACATATCACATCCCTAGTGGCTATACCAACCGCACATCATTTACATTCCTAGTGACTATACCATCCACACATCGCTTACATCCCTAGTGACTACAGCAACCACACATCACATCCCTAGTGGATATACCACCCACACATCATTTACATTCCAAGTGACTATACCATCCACACATCACTTACATCCCTAGTGATTATACCACCCACACATCACTTACATCCCTAGTGGTTATACCACCCACACATCGCTTACATCCCTAGTGACTACAGCAACCACACATCACATCCCTAGTGGCTATACCAACCGCACCTCATTTACATTCCTAGTGATTATACCACCCACACATTACTTACATCCCTAGTGGTTATACCACCCACACATCACTTACATCCCTAGTGATTATACCACCCACACATCACTTACATCCCTAGTGGTTATACCAACCACACATCACTTACATCCCTAGTGGCTACACCACCCACACATCACTTACATCCCTAGTGGCTATACCACCCACAAATCATTTACATTCCTAGTGACTATACCACCCACACATCAATTACATCCCTAGTGATTATACCACCCACACATCACTTACATCCCTAGTGATTTTACCCTCCACACATCACTTACATCCCGATTAACTATACCACCCACACAACACTTACATCCCTAGTGATTATACCACCCACACAACACTTATATCACTAATGACTATACCATCCACACAACACTTAGATCCCTAGTAATTATACCACCCACACCATACTTACATCCCTAGTGATTATACCAACTACACAACACTTACATCCCTAGTAATTATACCACCAACACATCACTTACATCCCTAGTTGTTATACCACCCACACATCACTTACATCCCTAGTGATTATACCACCCACACATCAATTATATCCCTAGTGGCTACACCACACACACATCACTTACATTCCTAGTGATTATACCATCCACACATCACTTACATCCCTAGTGATTATACAACCCACACATCACTTACATCCCTAGTGATTATATCACCCACACATCACTTACATTCCTTGTGATTATACCACCCACACATCACTTACATTCCTAGTGACTATACCACCCACATATAACTTACATTCCTAGTGATTATACAACCCACACATCACTTACATCCCTAGTGATTATATCACCCACACATCACTTACATCCCTAGTGATTATACAACCCACACATCACTTACATTCCTAGTGATTATACAACCCAAACATCACTTACATTCCTAGTGAGTATACAACCCACACATCACTTACATCCCTAGTGATTATACAACCCACACATCACTTACATTCCTAGTGATTATACAACCCATACATCACTTACATTCCTAGTGATTATACAACCCACACATCACTTACATTCCTAGTGATTATACAACCCACACATCACTTACATTCCTAGTGATTATACAACCCACACATCACTTACATTCCTAGTGATTATACAACCCACACATCACTTACATTCCTAGTGATTATACAACCCAAACATCACTTACATCCCTAGTGATTATACAACCCACACATCATTTACATTCCAAGTGATTATACAACCCACACATCACTTACATCCCTAGTGATTATATCACCCACACATCACTTACATCCCTAGTGATTATACCACCCACACATCACTTACATCCCTAGTGACTATACCACCCACACATCACTTACATTCCTAGTGATTATACGACCCACACATCACTTACATCCCTAGTAACTCTACCACCCACACATCACTTACATCCCTAGTGATTATACAACCCACACATCACTTACATCCCTAGTGATTATACAACCCACACATCACTTACATCCCTAGTGATTATATCACCCACACATCATTTACATCCCTAGTGATTATATCACCCACACATCATTTACATCCCTAGTGATTATATCACCCACACATCATTTACATCCCTAGTGATTATATCACCCACACATCACTTACATCCCTAGTGATTATACCAACCACACATCACTTACATTCCTAGTGACTATACCACCCACACATCACTTACATTCCTAGTGATTATACGACCCACACATCACTTACATCCCTAATAACTCTACCACCCACACATCACTTACATCCCTAGTGATTATACAACCCACACATCACTTACATCCCTAGTGATTATACAACCCACACATCACTTACATCCCTAGTGATTATATCACCCACACATCACTTACATCCCTAGTGGCTACACCACCCACACATCACTTACATCCCTAGTGACTATACCACCCACACATCACTTACATCCCTAGTGATTATACAACACACACATCACTTACATCCATAGTGATTATATCACCCACACATCACATACATCCCTAGTGGCTACACCACACACACATCACTTACATTCCTAGTGATTATACCGCCCACACATCACTTACATCGCTAGTGATTATATCACCCACACATCACTTACATCCCTAGTGATTATATCACCCACACATCAGTTACATCCCTAGTGATTATATCACCCACACATCACTTACATCCCTAGTGGCTACACCACACACACATCACTTACATTCCTAGTGATTATACCACCCACACATCACTTACATCGCTAGTGATTATATCACCCACACATCACTTACATCCCTAGTGATTATATCACCCACACATCACTTACATCCCTAGTGATTATATCACCCACACATCACTTACATCCCTAGTGATTATATCACCCACACATCACTTACATCCCTAGTGATTATATCACCCACACATCACTTACATCCCTAGTGATTATATCACCCACACATCACTTACATCCCTAGTGATTATATCACCCACACATCACTTACATCCCTAGTGATTATATCACCCACACATCACTTACATCCCTAGTGATTATATCACCCACACATCACTTACATCCCTAGTGATTATATCACCCACACATCACTTACATCCCTAGTGATTATATCACCCACACATCACTTACATCCCTAGTGATTATATCACCCACACATCACTTACATCCCTAGTGATTATATCACCCACACATCACTTACATCCCTAGTGATTATATCACCCACACATCACTTACATCCCTAGTGATTATATCACCCACACATCACTTACATCCCTAGTGATTATATCACCCACACATCACTTACATCCCTAGTGATTATATCACCCACACATCACTTACATCCCTAGTGATTATATCACCCACACATCACTTACATCCCTAGTGATTATATCACCCACACATCACTTACATCCCTAGTGATTATATCACCCACACATCACTTACATCCCTAGTGATTATATCACCCACACATCACTTACATCCCTAGTGATTATATCACCCACACATCACTTACATCCCTAGTGATTATATCACCCACACATCATTTACATCCCTAGTGATTATATCACCCACACATCATTTACATCCCTAGTGATTATATCACCCACACATCATTTACATCCCTAGTGATTATATCACCCACACATCACTTACATCCCTAGTGATTATATCACCCACACATCACTTACATCCCTAGTGATTATACCACCCACACATCACTTACATCCCTAGTGATTATACCACCCACACATCACTTACACCCACATATTTCACAAGAGTGCATTCAATTCGCAGGACCCCGACATCGCCCCTCTCCCACCAGAACTAATCGACAAAACAAAGCAAACATTTTGTAATGCATATTTCATATTTCATGTTGCATTGTGTACAAATGTCGCCCATCAAGAGAAAATGATCTGATTATCATGCATGAGTTGTA
Source organism: Lymnaea stagnalis (assembly GCA_964033795.1). Lineage (NCBI taxonomy): Eukaryota > Metazoa > Mollusca > Gastropoda > Lymnaeidae > Lymnaea > Lymnaea stagnalis. The sequence continues at coordinate 245,297 of CAXITT010000727.1, read as the reverse complement.
GATCTCACGTCCATTGGGAGGTATCACATGTTCATAGACCCGTAGATATCAGGCAGATAGGCAAATATGACGTCAACAAAGTATGATAATTTTCAATTACATCTCCCTCACCCTTTTTCCGGCCATACACAGTCTTAATATATAACAGCTAACACCACATTCCAACAACCCTCGTGTGGAACCCTAACCTTAAAGCTAACGTTAGCCACGTCCCCAAACATAACCCTTACCCTCACCCTAGACCTAACCATAACCCTAAAATAAAACTAACTCCAGCCCTAACACAAACCCTAATAATAGCCCTAATCTCACCCTAACCCCAACCATACCCTTAACACTAACTCTAGCCCCTACCGCAATCCCAACCCTAACCCAAACCTAGGCCTAAACCTAACCCTAGGCCTAACCCTAACCCTAGGCCTAACCCTAACCCTAGGTCTAACCCTAACCGTAGGTATAACCCTTACCATAGGCCTAACCCTAACCCTAGGCCTAACCCTAACCCTAGGCCTAACACTAACCCTAGGCCTACCCATAAACTTAGCCCTAACCCAAACCCTAAACCTAACACCAACCCTTACCCTAACTTTAACCCTAACTCTAAACCTAACCCTACCCTAAACCTAAATATTACCGCAACCGTAACCATAGCCCTAACCCTCACCCCAACCCTAACCATTACCCTAAACCTAACACTTATTCTAAACCTAACCCAACCACTAACCCTAACCCCAACCCTAACCTCAACCGTAACCCTCACCCTTACACCAGCCATCAATCTAGACCTTAACGCAACGCTATCTCTAACACTAGCCTAACCCTAAAACTAACCCCAACACCGACCCCGAACCTAAAACATAGCCCTAACCCTAATGCTAACCCTAGTGCTAACCCTAACGCTAACCCTAACCTTAGACCTAACCTTAACCCTATGCCTAAACCTAACCCTAAACCTAACACCAACTCTATCCCTAACCACAACCTTACACTAGCCCTAACCTAAACCTTAGCCCTAACCTCAAACTTAATCTTAAGCCTAAGCCTAAATCCAACCCTAACCCTAACACTAACCCTAACTCTAACCCTAGCTCTAATCCTAACCCTTAACCCTAACCTCGCGGTGAACCCTAACCTTTACCCGTAACCCTAACCTCGTATGGAACCCTAACTCTAACCCTTAACCCTAACCCTAACCTCGTATGGAATTCTAACCCCAACCCAAAATATATCCCATGTCACATCTCTAAATGAGACTCATTTCACAACCATAAATGAGACTCATTTCACAACCATAAATGAGACTCATTTCACAACCATAAATTTAAATGAGACTCGTTTCACAACATCATATGTATACCCAGTGGCGTAGCTAGGGTTGGTTTCACCCGGTGCGGTAAACTCATGGTGTCACCCCCCCCCCCAAACTTCTATGATCGATTTTTCTTGTTAAAATAAGTCCTCAGTATGGCATCAACCTTGAACTTTTAATAAAGCACGCATTTGGATTGGTTACATTTGTGAAAAATATATGTGTGATCGGTTTATTTATTCTTTTATGAATCTCGGTTTTTGCGAGCAATGTGTGCCCTGTAAATATGCAATTTTTCAATCGGGTGTCACCCCTAAAATGGTGTCACCCGGTGCGGTCCGCACCCCCCGCACCTGCCTCGCTACGCCACTGTGTATACCACACCATAAACCATGCCATAACCCATACTCATCCACACATGTAAAATATACCGACGACCTAGTGTCAACTCCTATACGTCTTCTTGGATTGATTACATTCGTCAGTTCTTTCATACGTTGAAGCGTCGTACTATTCTCACTATCAATTAACAAACTCAACTCCTTTTCATAATAACTATAACTTTAATATCTAAGTAAATATAATAAACATCCTATCACTCCAAGGTTCCACTCAAGACTGCCACACGACTACAACATACGTCACAACACTGCATAAACAATACGTCACGACACAGCATAAAAATACGTCATAGAGACAATGGCGGGAAGAGTGTTCACTAACTATAATAGACAAGCGCGGGAAAAGCGTTCAATAACTAATGAACATAATATTGAGTCGCAACAATTACTAATGAACGCTCATACTCGACAATAGATATTTAACCCGTACCTAAACAATTGATAAAAACACCTTTATGGAGATGATTCAATTAAATATGGGTGGAGAGAATGGATATTTCGGTAGTGAAATAGGATTTTTTTTGGCAGAGATAATGGATATTTTGGATGGGAAAATATATATTTCGGTAGAGAGATTGGATAATTCGGTAGAGAAAAATCATACTTCCACAGAGAGAATGGATATTTCCGTAGAGCGATTGAATATTTCGGTAGTAATAATGGATATTTCGGTAGTGAAATGCATATTTCGCTAGTGAATATGGATATTTTGGTCATGATAACGGATATTTTAGTAGAGAGATTGGATATTTCGGTAGTAATAATGGATATTTCGTTAGTGTAATTTATTTCTTTATATGGAGGGCAGCATTTTCGGACAACTGACGAGTTTGTATCGCATAAAATCTTGGCCCACCCAGGGCAGCACTAACACTAGATACGCCACTGGGCATTGTATCTACCGGAAAAATATTGGATGTACTCCTTTTTTTCAAAACCTAGGGCAGAAATCGAGATCGTTGATGGCTCTTTGGGGTATACCTGATTTCATTATTTCTATTAGACTTTGTGATGGGGGAAATGCATTTTTCAAGCGTCTGGGTGAGGTCCTTCGTGGTAATCACTCGGCAAAAGCTTAGATCCAAACCCCTGTTGTCCCACCGATCGACGTGAAGGACGGGGGAGCATAAATTGAAGGGCCGAAGACTCGAGCAAAAGCGGGAGCAGGGGTTCCCTTAGAATATGTTTGATAAATTAAAAATATAGAGATGCCTTTTAGTGCATACTTTTTGGTGGTATCTCTCACTCCATCCCAGACCAACATGAATTAAATTCATTCCTGTTATGGTGTCCTTGACGATATATTAGCTAACCCTCTAAAAACTTTTCAGTCCCTATGATATATTTGATGAGTTCAAAATGCAAGAATGCATTTCAGCAGATACTTCGATTTAGTTTTTCATCACTCTGCACTCACCCGGAATGGTATCTTTGGAGATGCTTGTTACAAATGTAAGTGTCACTTGATCTTAAAGGAATCGAGTTGGCCTTGTAACACCTACGGTTGCGCGGGGGGGGGGGTGATCGGATATTTTTTTAGTTGTGATATGGACACTTTTTAATTATCAAATTTGAATGAAAGGAATACGGAGGGGAAACAAAACCGAAAAGTGGTCCTCAAAAGTAAAGCGACGGCTCTGCTTGATCTGGTTGTGTTATACAAGTATGTCTTTTTTAATTACTAAATAGTAATATGGTTTTTAATTCTTATTCAAACTATTTTGGGGATAAACTTCCTAATTAATAAACGAATTATTTTTTTATTCATTCCAAAAGCATAGTTTGCATAATAAAAAAGACTGCTAAAATAATACTAATGAAAAAAATACTTATAAGAATGACCATTTTCTTTAATATTTGCAAGTTTAACAACAATCTAAACCAATAAAAACAGTACAAGAAAAGTCGATACATTTTTATGGGTTTTTAAAAATTGTCATTTTTATGAATCGTATATGAACTGAATATCTTCGTTAAGATGACATGAGATGGTTACAAAAGAGATATCTCTTACACACTAGCGGGAACCCGGCATGCGTTGCTATGCCACCCAAAGAAAAAAAGGTTCGTGTTTTAATTACGTTTTTGAAGCTATTTTTTAATACAAAATATTTTTTCCGTCTGTGTGTGCACATGTCAATTATTAGAGGGTTTGTCGACGCGTGAGCAGGCAACATAAGGCTGTCCACGTGAGCAGGCAACATAAGGCTGTCCACGTGAGCAGGCAACATAAGGCTGTCCACGTGAGCAGGCAACATAAGGCTGTCCACGTGAGCAGGCAACATAAGTGCCCAGCTGAGCAAGCAACCGAAGCCTGTCCACGTGAGCAGGCAACATAAGGCTGTCCACGTGAGCAGGCAACATAAGGCCGTCCACGTGAGCAGGCAACATAAGGCTGTCCACGTGAGCAGGCAACATAAGGCTGTCCACGTGAGCAGGCAACATAAGGCTGTCCACGTGAGAAGCATGGGTTTTTTTTTAATTTAGTCCACACACTTGTAGCGATTGATCCATCCAGGCAGCAGCTCTGTTGGACATGATATTTAGATAGTTCAGGTAAAAAAAATAAAAAAGTAAGGCCCCCGACCCCAAAAGCAAAATTGTCAAATGGTTGAACTCATTCAGAAACCTAATTATTATGTCACACACAAACTGAAATGTCGTTTATAATTGATTCAAGTCCATCCACCCATGCAATAGCTCTGTTTGAAATTATATCTCTAGAGGTCATACAGGAAAACAATAAGTTAGGGCCCCGGACCCCGAAATGAATATTTCAAATTGGATGACGTAATTCAGAAACATGTGTGGGTGCGCGCACCACAACTTACCAACGTTTTATCGCAATCGGAGGAATGTTGTAGGAACGCACACGGAAATTATACTTAGCTCATAAAAGAAAGAAGAATTTAAGGGCCTGCGGAATATTTTAAAATGGGTTTAACAATTTAGAAAAATTTGCTGACGTGTGTAAAATTCACAAAACTTTAATCGCGATCGGGTGGATGGTACAGGAGCGCATACATTCATACATACATTAATTTTTATATAGGTATAGATATAGTTTACCGAATAAAAGATACCTTTTGCACAACTATTCATGGAAACGTTCTATCTGTCTGTCCGTCTGTCTGTCTGTCTGTCTGTCCGTCTGTCTGTCTGTCTGTCTGTCTGTCTGTCTGTCTGTCTGTCTGTCTGTCTGTCTGTCTGTCTGTCTGTCTGTCTGTCTGTCTGTCTGTCTGTCTGTCTGTCTGT
>CAXITT010000727.1:221734-239400 GCA_964033795.1 Lymnaea stagnalis | reverse complement strand
GATAAAGGCACCAGCTACTATGATAAAGGCACCAGCTACTATGATAAAGGCACCAGCTACTATGATAAAGGCACCAGCTACTATGATAAAGGCACCAGCTACTATGATAAAGGCACCAGCTACTATGATAAAGGCACCAGCTACAATGATAAAGGTACCAGCTACTATATTAAAGGCACCAGCTACTATGCTTTTTTAAAACAATTATAAAAATTACAATTCGGTCTTTTTTTTATAAAATATAATCTCTTGGGGGGGGGGGCGGGGGGATGAGTTGACTTGTTCAGGACACTGTCCCCCTCACTCCGGAGAGATGCCTCAAAGAAACGCTGTTCTCGAGTGATAGCTGACTTGATAACGTTGTGGGATAGAAGGGGACATCATCATCATCTTAGCAAGAGGTAATCGTCTTGGTGTGTTCAAACACAAGGGTGATGCACCCGGCGGTGGGGGTGGGGGGTGGGATGGTTTTATCACCTGAAGAGAACATCATCCAAACCCAGCACCACAATCCAGCACTGCAATCCAGCACCGTGATCCAGCACTCTTGGCTCTAACGGTGAAAATATTGTTTGGTGATTGACGTAAAGAATTGTTGCCCTTCACCCCTCCTCGGTCCGATTGATCGCCTTTGCTCTCGCATCCATTCACTTTTTCATGATCGCCTGCTCACCTGAACCCACGTGATTTCACCATGCTCGCACCGGGTGACTTACAATCTAACAGTGTGAATGTTGTAACTTTGTTGATTGTTTCGTGTGGATCAACCGACGTATTTAAAAAAAAAAACCAAAAAAAAACTAAGTTCTGCTTGCTTCATGTCTGACGTTCGTTAATCTTTATGTGACGTCATGAATTGTTTATTTGGTGGAGATGAAAGTGCCACAACTGAGCAGGACAACATTTTAAAAAAGTTTGACGTCACAACAGGAGTTTCCCCTCGTCTCACGCAGAGTGTCGCTCGTCTGACAAAACCATCCCTTGCGATGATGGCGGTCTCAAGGGAAGCAGTCTGGAAAGCGCTGTTTGAATTCAACTCCCTGCCCGACATCCATCTTACAGAAATAGATTTTTGGGGGGAAGGGTGGGGGGTGGTGTCGGAGGTTTGTGATTGTATAATAAACATTGACTCCAGCACATGTCATCACGCAAGGGACGTAATCTAATGTGAATCAGCAAATAAACCAGACAATGGCACGAGTTGTCCGTTGTTAAATTCATTTTAACGTCACCAACAAACATCCATGATTTCAGACAGGTTGCTTTTTTTTAAAAAATCCTTTGCAATAACTTCGCTTTTGCTCGTGGCTGGCTGAAAACGCTTTGGACAGATGATTGACCCACTTTCCGTCACCCTATCGAGCTGAAAATAGGCACATAGACCCCTTGCCGACGACAACACATTCTATTCACCTCCAACCCTGGTTGCCAAGGGGAAGATACAATAAAATTCCCTTTAACTGCGCTAAGCAAGATAACATTTTTAATTTTAAAAATTGAAATTTTAATTTCAAAAATACAGTGAGTGCATTTGGTGCGTAATTTTTTAACTTTTTTTTTTTTGTTGGTGCTTTTCTGAAATAATTTGTGAAATTTATCTGTGGCTTAAAAGCGGATTGGTCATAACCATGTTAATATATTTCAGGGGCGTGGAAACAAAATGCGCGGTTGAGAGCCTTTTAGGGGGGGGGGGGGGGGGCATTTATTTTTTTTTTTTTAGAGTTTGTTTTTTTTTTTTTTGTTTTTTTTTTTTTTTCGCCCCCCCCCCCCCCCCCCGCCCCACACACTCCCGCCTTTTGCTCGAGATTACATGTTATAACGGGTTTGCGCTCAAACTTTGTTTTTAGTGGTGGTTTCAATGCACTTGATGTGGACGGTGACTGCTGACACAACAGACTCCTCTTGGGTTGGCTTTCATTCTTTTGTTTGTTTGTTTAGCTTTACCTGAAGTGTGAATTCGGCCATTAAATTAACTCTTTGATTAAAATCAAATTTCAAAGATTAATGAATAAATATATTTCTTCAAAGATGTCAATTCATATTTAAAAACAAACTGAGATAGAGATCATGCTTATCAGAATTCACCAATGATAACTTAAAACACATGATCGCATCATGTAACATTGTAACGGCTTGTTGGTTGACTTATGTAACATTGTAATGGCTTATTGGCTGACTTATCATGTAACATTGTAACGGCTTATTGGCTGACTTATCGTGTAACATTGTAACTGCTTGTTGGCTGACTTCTCATGTAACATTGTAATGGCTTATTGGCTGACTTATCATGTAACATTGTAACGGCTTATTGGCTGACTTATCGTGTAACATTGTAACTGCTTGTTGGCTGACTTCTCATGTAACATTGTAACGGCTTGTTGGCTGACTTATCATGTAACATTGTAACGGCTTGTTGGCTGACTTATCATGTAACATTATAACGGCCTGTTGGCTGACTTATCAACCGTCCTGAACAAAAAGTCTCCATCCCGTCAGTTCGATCGTTGTTGACATTTTTCAACCATCTGCCAGTACAACAATAGGCTATCTGCTGTTTGAACGATGTACCCTGTAATATAAGACAGTCTCTATCATAAGGCAGTCTCTGTCATAAGGCAGTCTGTATCATAAGGCAGTCTCTATCATAAGGCTGTCTCTGTCATAAGGCAGCCACTATCATAAGACAGTATGTATCATAAGGCTGTCTCTATCATAAGGCAGTCCGTATCATAAGGCAGTCTCTATCATAAGGCAGTCTTTATCATAAGGCAGTTTCTATCATAAGGCAGCCTGTGTCTTAAAGGCAGACTCTACTCTACCATAATGCAGCCTCTATGATAAATTACCCTTTTAAAAAGAATAAAAAAGATAAATTCTTGACACATTTGAAAACAAATAAGTTATGTTGCTATGGTTACGAAACTAGAGACTAGTTAAGCTTTCCTCTTTGTGATGAAGTTGGACCCACATGGCGCCACCCTGCACTTACAACTGCCACATTGATGGTTAGATCGGCATCAACTTAATGGAGAGAAGCGTAATGGATCACTTCCACCCGTCTTTTAAATTTAAGTAACGTCTTAAAGAGTTTACTAGCTTCCTTGGTATCACTTTCTGTTTACGTGGAAAATGGCTAATTATTTTTATAATCCTATAAGACAGAAATAGCTAAGCTAGCTGCTCATCTTTCTACCTGAAACCTTTCAAAGACTCGATTCCATATTCTCAACAGCTTCGACTTCGTCGACTTTGCCAGTCTGACGAAGACTTTTGGGATAAAGAGTTAACTAGGAGCCAGAATGATCAATACATTGATCGTGGGCCCTCAAAGTATAGAGAAAGAAGAAGACTAAATGCATCATTGGTAGATCCTACCACGAGAAGACCATATGTGGGCCCTTCGATGTGTCAGACGTCTCACGTGCTGAATTGTCTACGTCCATGTCTTAGTGACAATCAGTGGCGTAGCTAAGGTTGGTGTCACCCGGTGCGGTAAACTCATGTGTCACCCCCACCTCCCCCCCCCCGACATTCACGATGGATTTCTTCTTGTTACAATAAGTTCACATTATAACAATGACAAGGAAAAAAACAAATTAAATGAAGGTCAGGAGGTAAATGTATTTAAGAATTGAAACATTTTCAAAGCTGCACACCTTATCAAAATCAATATCCTTCACCTTATCACTTTCGATTGATAGTAGAGCCAGAACAGAAAGCATTGGCTGTCTCGTGGTGAATCGTAAATAGTTCTTGATAAGCCTAAATTTTGGAAAGCTCCGCTCACATGAAGCCAAAGTTATATAAGTCGTAAGAAACAACTGATGGCTTAGCGAGAATATTGGAAGAGATTCTGGGAAGTCCCATTCAGATATGAATTAAAGGCCATCAAATACTGACCAGTCCATGACTTTGTGGGATTCAATATCAGCTGCCTTTAGGTGTCTTTGCAGCCTTGGTATTTCTTTTAAAAGTTCATCTTCTGATAACTCACCATAGAAAGAAGTTAATTTTGGAAAGGACACCAATAACTCTTCTTCACTTGCTGATACTAGACTCTTGGGTTGACCACCCCCAAACATATCTGCTACTTCCTAGATCGCTGATGGTCGGATCTGGGGGTTCGGAAGGAAAGTGATTGATTCATTCCAGCATCTCCATACTGTCTTCTTCTCACAGGGGTAGTCCAGCATCTCCCAACTGTCTTCTTCTCACAGGGGTAGTCCAGCATCTGCCTACTGTCTTCTTCTCACAGGGGTAGTCCAGCATCTCCCTACTGTCTTCTTCTCACAGGGGTAGTCCAGCATCTCCCTACTGTCTTGTTCCGGCTACAACAAGATGGCGGTATAGTAATACACAATAGGAAGGAATCTCAGTGTGTATGCGCTCCAGTAAAGCAAAGCGGATAGTTAAAGATGATTATTGGAAATTGGCTTCGATGCAACATAAATCGAACTTTTAATTAATTTTTATTGTTTTGCGGTTCCATTCAGGATCAGAATTTATGCTGTTATTAACGTATTTCTCCTTTAAATTACAACTACAATATAGATCTACTGTTTGGCTGAATAGGAAGAAGCCATCTTGTTCGAAAACAGCCGGAAGTCTCTGTACTCAGCTCTCACCTGTGGTTCCAAGAAGCTGTAACATGCACAGCGACTACAACTCAGACAACGATTTTAGGTTGAGGGTAGCCGAAGGGCATAGAACTTTCGGAAAAAAAGGGGTTGTCCCCCAATAGCATGTAAAGACTGAATCCGGCAAATTGTGCGGATGAACCACTACTTGGTCAACGGACAAAAGGCGGAGACAGCACAGTGGTGTAAATCGCTGAGAACATGACCAGACACGTAGAACGCCATGGTCATTCACTGCATGGGTGACTGGGTGGCCGAATGGTCTAAACTGAGCAAACCTCAATTTCAGCCAAAGGCCGGTCAAGCAAAAACATCACCCCGGGTGGATGAGACTCGTTAACCTTGGTCGGCAACTCATCTAAGAGAAGGAAACTCTGAATTCAAACCCGGAGTTGGAGTCCCGTAAGGCGCATACAATGTCCATTCCTGCAACCGAACCCATCCCTGGTCGTCTTGACGTAGAGTCTTGCCACTGGATATGGTGGGCTCGGACGAGAGAGTGAGGTTGACGCTGCGCAACTCTTCCTCACTTTAAACAAAAGTCACCCGCGCAAGTGATCAGTCGCCAGACGACTCGATGGTCATCGTATATCCTCGACGGACGAACCACACTGTCTTGTTCTCACAGCGGTAGTCAAGCATCTCCCTACTGTCTTCTTCTCACAGGGGTAGTTCAGCATCTCCCTACTGTCTTCTTCTCACAGGGGTAGTCCAGCATCTGCCTACTGTCTTCTTCTCACAGCGGTAGTCAAGCATCTCCCTACTGTCTTCTTCTCACAGCGGTAGTCCAGCATCTCCCTACTGTCTTCTTCTCACAGGGGTAGTCCAGCATCTCCTTACTGTCTTCTTCTCACAGGGTTAGTCCAGCATCTCCCTACTGTCTTCTTCTCACAGCGGTAGTCCAGCATCTCCCTACTGTTTTCTTCTCACAGGGGTAGTCCAGCATCTCCCTACAGTCTTGTTCTCACAGGGGTAGTCCAGCATCTCCCTACTGTCTTCTCCTCACAGCGGTAGTCCAGCATCTGTTATTTGATCTCCTGCCATTTTCTTCTTAAAACGTAATCTTCTCTCTACTTAAAATCCATGCAAGTCGTATTTCAAAAGTGCCTTCTCAAAAGCCTGTTACATTAAAACTAACAGCGCTTCTCGTACAATCTTAAGAAACAATCTCAATGCCCCTTGGTTGGTCAGCACTGTCCTTAGTCTTCAGATCCCCTTCTGTGTAAGATTAACTAACTTCTCAAGTAGATCAAAGATAAAAGTAGCTGATAAACGTGAAATCACAGACAGCCTGTAAAAGACCTTGGGCTGAAAGGGGCGGTGCTAGTGACCAATCGGGGAAAACATCTAATTTTGTGAGATTTCTGGGTTTCGATATATTTGCTTTCAAAAAGTTTTATTTCTTATTAATAAATGAAAATCAATTATTAAAAGATAGAAAATTGCATAAAATATTAATTAAATGAACCTATAAATGAGTGTAAAGTAGTTTTTTAATGTTATTATTTTTTACCGATTCGATTCATGTACTTAGAATCGCCCGAACCCATCGTATTTGGTATCAATGGAAAGCTTTTTTTCTTTATTTCTATATATATATATAGTTTCCTGTGACTTACGAAAGTAACTCAACACTTCACATGGCATAAACCTTGAACTTTCAATAAAGCAAGCATTTGGTTAGTTACATGTGTGATCGGTTATCCTTTTATGTAATTCGATTAGACCGAGTCGTGTGTGCTCTGTAAATATGCCATTTTTTTAATTTGGTGTCACCCCCTGGGATGGGTTCACCCGGTGCGGTCCGCAACCCCACACCTCCCTGGCTACACCACTGGTGCTACCACAAAGGCTTGTAGTCAGAGGCTAGGGGGGAGCGACAGTTGGAGCTAATGACAGCATAGGGTATAAGGGGTGCTAAAGACAGCATAGGGTATGAGGGGCGCTAAAGACAGCATAGGGTATTAGGGGCGCTAATGACAGCATAGAGTATAAGGGGAGCTAATGACAGCATAGGGTATTAGGGGTGCTAAAGACAGCATGGGGTATTAGGGGCGCTAAAGACAGCATGGGGTATTAGGGGCACTAAATACAGCATATTGTTTTAGGGGCGCTAATGACAACATAGGGTATTAGGGGCGCTAAAGACAGCATAGGGTATTAGGGGCGCTAAAGGCAGCATGGGGTATTATGGGCTCTAAAGACAACATAGACTATAAGGGGTGCTAAAGACAACATAGGGTAAAAGGGGCGCTAATGACAATATAGGGTATTAGGGGCGCTAAAGACAGCATAGGGTTTTAGGGGAGCTAATGGCAACATAGGGTATTAGGGGCTCTAAAGACAGCATAGGGTATTAGGGGCACTAAAAACAACATGGGGTATTAGGGGCGCTAAAGACAGCATGGGGTATTAGGGGCGCAAAAGACAACATAGGGTATAAGGGGCACTAAAGACAAGATAGGGTAAAAGGGGCGCTAATGACAATATAGGGTATTAGGGGCGCTAAAGACAGCATAGGGTTTTAGGGGAGCTAATGACAACATAGGGTATTAGGAGTGCTAAAGACAGCATAGGGTATTAGGGGCGCTAAAGACAGCATAGGGTATTAGGGGCGCTAAAGACAGCATAAGTTTATTTTTTTTTTTTAAGTTCATATTACAGATTGTTTCGTCTTTTATCTTTTCTTTACATCTTTAAGTAGTTTCCTAATATCGGGCACGTCGGAAATGGTTAGGCAGTTAGCCTCGGGTGGGTTGCCAGGCACCCATTGATGACTCTATCAATAAGTATCTTGCCATATGACCGAAACATACAAAGTCCGTCATGAAAATCCAGGTTTGAGATATTTTTTTAACATAAAGTTTTCCGTGCATCGAGACAACAATTTGAATCTAAAATGTAAAAAACTGAATGAGGAATTCTTATTTTTGTTAATGTTCGCATTCAAGATAAACAGTAGGAAGTCATAAATCGTCAAAGAGACTAATTTACTCTATTTTTGAAAAAGTAAATATTATCCAGAGCACCCGTGAACTCTTTTCATTTATGTTACGTTGCATCCACTCATGTGAGGATCACGTTCCAGAGGACTCCCGATTTGCATAAGATCTTTCTTTTTTTTAGGACTGCCCCCCCTGCCCCCCCCCCCCCCCCCCCCCCCCCCCCCCCCCCCCTTTTTTTACGACTGCCCCCCCCGCCCCCCCCCCCTCCCCCCCCCCCGCCCCGCCCCAATTTTTTTTTCCGTTCACTACAATGCCGAGAACACACTTTAAAGTTTGCCCTTTCGAGTCTAAAGATTTGTGGACTTTTTCACTCTACTTTCACTCAAGCTATTAGTGAGTTACAAGAGAAAAACAAATATTACAGGATAAGTTATAGTTCCCGCTGCATGTTCTTTAAGACGTGACGTTAAAATAACAAAACTAGCACGTTCACCGGGAGAAGGGGGCGATAACTTCATTAAAAAACAAAAAAGTAGTGCCGTGACTAAAACTAGAAATCTAACATTTATATTTTTTTTTAAACGGAACGAAAACAAACACTTTTAAAATGTGTCCGGTTTTGGATTATGTGCATGAGTGCCTTTTGGTGGAACACTCCTACTCCAGATTCTGATTCGCAAGAACCTTCACTCTCTCCTATCATCATGGTTCGTGGACCATTAAACCTTTTTTTAAAAAAAATATTTCTCTCCGAAAATTTGTTGTATTTTAGTTATAAAATCAAAATAAACAAAAATAAAACACCCGATCCATACGTTAATAAAGAATATTGAGTGTAATATACTTTAAATAAATCTTTATCACTATCAAAGCATTTTATGCATGAATTGTAATGAAAGAAAAGTAAAGGAATTAGGAACTGAACTTTATGTCTACTAACTTTTGAGGATTTATCCATGCGTTGGGGTGGGGCTCCTGTGTTACGTCAGAATTGATCATGGGCATGTAGTTAACATGCCATCGAGAAAATTTAATAACCCCGTTGACGTTTCAACTGATTCAGCGTTTTCAAATCAATATATATTTTAGTGAGGATTGTAAACCCGAAGGTTGTAAAATAATAATATGAAAGTTAAAAAATAAACATACGAAAATAAGACTAATTTTAATTTTTGATTTTATATACATATAAAAATTCAAATAATTTAGAAATACAATAATAAAAATAAAAATGTGTTATGAAATCATTAAATATATTATTACAAAATATATAAAAACTAAAAAAATTATATTCCTTATATTCAAATTTATATTCAATTTATCTCCCTTCTTTTTGAAAAAATGTAAAATGAATGTCAAAACTGTTTTTCAATAATATTAGTTAGTAATTAGATTTTAGGTATTTTGATGACGACGACTGCATATTGCAGCATTTGTCCACTTACTTTGTAAACAATGTTATAATGACAATGTTGCTGTTTTTAAATAAGAAAATCTTCAATCAAACGAAACTTCATTAAAAGGAATATTTTTTTTTCTTTATGTGGCTTCTTAAAATTGGACCTAGAGAGCTGAAATTGTGCAAATATATTCTTTATTATCTCAGAATTATAATATGTTGAATGAAATATTTTTTCAGACCTCAGATAGACCCACGTTGGCATAAATTCGTTTCTTTCTTTAATTGGGGGAGGGGGGGGGGAATGAAAAAAGTTGTCATGGTTTTGCGCTTCAGGTGGGACCACCATCAACGTTTGATTCAAGTTTTTGTTGGTGCACAACAGTGCACGTCTTTCCTGTGCACGGTGCGTAAGATTACTTTGTTCATTACATGAGGACATTGTGTTGAGTGTTAATTCACTTTTGCATCTGAACGTTTTTTTTAAACGTATCATTACTGAGTAATCATTCCTAGAGCCTGGGGAGATAGGGTCTTTGACGTAAATAGCCACAACTTTTTGATACATTCTTTTACTCTTTACTCACGGCACAGCTGATCGTTGTCTCTAAATATTCCCATCAACACTATGAGAAATGTATATTAAAAAAAAGAATATTTTTTGTTAGAGGTTGGTATTATATGTGGATGCACCAGTCAGGAAAATTTGATTATTCCTCGCCTATATATTAAGGGCCCACGATCAATGTATTAAACATTCTGGCTCCTATGTGTGTAAAGGGGTTTGGAATGTTTCTGTGCCTGGTACTGAAGAGGATATTTCAGTGGATTCAAGGGCTACTCAGTAAGGGTATCAGGAACTGGGGGGTTGGAAGGCCTGAGGCAGTAGACACAAATAGTGTCAAGTGTAGTCGCTTCAATTGTTCCTTGTTCCCGTCCCTGATTGTCTTTGACAGAAATTAGCAGTTTTAAAAGACACATGATTTATGAGTAATTCCTTTACGACCAAATGTACTTGTCCTCTACTGGCCGATCGAGGGCGCACCGTAGGTTCGTGTAAACGAACTAACTTAAACAGTACTTTCTTCACGGGGTATTGTCAGGGTCATATGGACCAGCAAGTTGTGGCCAACAAAAGTGCGGACCAGCAAGTCGTCGCCGACAAAAGTACGGACAAGCCAAACGATGGGTGCAAGGAAAATTAAGGACGCAAAAATGTGTACGAAAATGGGGTCGAAAATCGTGAATGGATTTGTGGTCATCAGCGACGCTATATGTGCCAAGTTTCAGTGTTGTCATCAGCGACGCTATATGTGCCAAGTTTCAGCTTGGTAGGTTTACGGAAAGTGGGTCAATTAGCCAAAAAAATCTCAAATTTCTTTAAATGATAATAGTTAATATAAAACGTATGTCATATCGGAATGATGGTAATAATACCATGTGCAGCGACGCCATTTCCATTACTTTCATTACACGAAGGTACGATGTGCCCGCAAAGGTACGATGTGCCTGCTAAGGTACGATGTGCCTGCTAAGGTACGATGTTCCTGCTAAGGTACGATGTGCCCTCAAAGGTACGATGTGCCCGCAAAGGTACGATGTGCCTGCTAAGGTACGATGTGCCCGCAAAGGTACGATGTGCCTGCTAAGGTACGATGTGCCTGCTAAGGTACGATGTTCCTACTAAGGTACGATGTGCCCGCTTCCATGCTACACGGTGCTAAGGTACGATGTGCCTGCTAAGGTACGATGTTCCTACTAAGGTACGATGTGCCCGCAAGGTACGATGTGCCCGCAAAGGTACGATGTGCCAGCTAAGGTACGATGTTCCTGCTAAGGTACGATGTTCCTGCTAAGGTACGATGTGCCCGCAAAGGTACGATGTTCCTACTAAGGTACGATGTGCCTGCTAAGGTACGATGTGCCCGCAAAGGTACGATGTGCCAGCTAAGGTACGATGTTCCTGCTAAGGTACGATGTTCCTGCTAAGGTACGATGTGCCCGCAAAGGTACGATGTTCCTGCTAAGGTACGATGTTCCCGCGAAGGTATGATGTGCCCGCAAAGGTTCGATATGCCCGCAAAGGTATGATATGTTTTCAGTCAGCCAATGCGTTTGAGTCAAGTAAATTTGGTCGAATTATCCGAATGGTTGATATAGTTTGATATATATTAAATATTGCTGAAAGTTGCCTCCGCGTATAGTGCCAACCGCTAACTTAGCGTACCATTTTTTACCATACATTCCTCTTATTCTGCTCGGTAATATACGGTATACATTCTGTCATGGATTGTTTAATTTTTTTTTTAAATTATCATTTCTATCACATAACCAGTTTATTTTTTTTAATTAAAATTATAAGATTCTAATAAGATTAATGAATATGAAACATCATAATCTATGTTATCATTTTGGTTCATTCAAATTGTAGAAATGGTTAAACAATTATTTTTTTAGCTATACAAAACATTTAGTAGATGTTCATTGCATAGCTGTATTGCCATAGGACATAAGAAACACGAAAAAACCCTAAGGCACTCGCTCAATGATAAGTCTCTCTCAATTATAAGTCTCTCTCAATGATAAGTCTCTCTCAATTATAAGTCTCTCTCAATGATAAGTCTCTCTCAATTATAAGCCTCTCTCAATGATAAGTCTCTCTCAATGATAAGTCTCTCTCAATGATAAGTCTCTCTCAATTATAAGTCTCTGTCGATAAGTCTCTGTCGATAAGTCTCTGTCAATGATAAGTCTCTGTCAATGATAAGTCTCTCTCAATGATAAGTCTCTGTCAATGATAATTCTCTGTCAATGATAAGTCTCTCTCAATGATAAGTCTCTCTCACTGATAAGTCTCTGTCAATGATAAGTGTCTCTCAATGATAAGTGTCTCTCAATGATGAGTCTCTCTCAATGATAAGACTATCTCAAAGACAAGTCTCTCTCAATGATAAAGTCTCCGTCACAGACAAGTCTCTATCAATGATAAGTCTCTATCATTGATAAGTCTCTATCAATGATAAGTCTCTATCATTTTGCAAAGGGCCGGAGTAGGCCGAACTCTTAGGTGTGACAAATTTGGTTTTTCAATAAATATTTGTTAAGTTAATGCGTGGAGTTTCTCTAATAATTAATATTTAATAGTAATACCTCAAAATAGCAACTTTTATTTGTATTAATAAATTGTGCATCCAGTCAGTCAAGTAAGCGATTGTATATAGGGGCATCGTTTTATAATTTAAAAAAAAAAAGATTAAAGACGTGTCTGTTGCTACAATTTTCTGAAAGTAACATTTTTATTTCACCATTATTGAACAGTTGTTCTAGGAATGATTGTTCAATCAGATTAATAAGATACATTTCACAATCGTTCAGACTTCCAAGTAAATGATCACTCGACACAATGTTCTCATGTCATGATCAAAACTATCTTACGCACCGCGCACAGGAAAAACGTTCATTGGTGCGCACCAATAAAAACTTACGTTAAACTTTCATGACCGACATGGCTGCAGGGCAAAGTCATGAAAATTGTTCATTTTGGTGCAGTTGGTGAAAGAACTGACCACTGCAAAACAAGGCCGCAGTCCTACCATACAGGATACAAATGGTCAATGTTTGAACGAGGAAAATGATATAATAAAATCATGGACTGAATACTGTTCAGAGCTGTATAACCTTGGTATAAAGATATACCCAGAGATCCTTAATGTCCCTCCAGCAACAGACAATGTTAACTACCCTATTCTCCGCGAAGAAGTAGAAGCAGCAGCCCAAGCACTCCAAACAGGAAAGGCCGCAAAGTGGATAATATCCCTGCCGAGTTGGTGAAACAAGGAGGAGAAACAATGATAATGGCCCAATTCAATATTTGTAACAAAATATGGATGATAGGGGAATGGCCCAAACCATGGACCCAATCGCTCATCGTCACCCTCCCCAAAAAAGGTAACCTACGGTTATTCCAAAACTATCGGACCATTAGTCTAATAAGCCGTCCAAGCAAGGTCATGCTGAAGGTCATATTGAACCGACTAAAACCATATGCCGACAGAAGCATTGCGGAAGAACAGGCGGGCTTCAGGGAAGGACGGGGCACTACTGAGCAGATCCTAAACCTCCGAATACTATGTGAGAAATATGCTCAACACCACCAAGAGCTATACTACGTCTTTGTGGATTTCAAGAAGGCATTTGACAGGGTTTGGCATGCTGCTTTATGGGCCACCATGAGGCACTACAACATCAACACAAACCTAACAAGAATGATATGCAACCTCTATGATAAGGCCACCAGTGCAGTCTTCCTCAACAACAACATCGGAGAATGGTTCAAGACCACGGTTGGAGTACGACAAGGCTGCCTGCTCTCCCCCACCCTATTCAACATCTTCCTAGAGAGAATTATGTCAGATGTTCTGGAAGCGCATGAAGGGACAGTCAGCATTGCTGGCAGAAAAATTACCAACATACACTTTGCGGACGACATAGACGGACTGGCTGGGAATGAAGAAGAGCTAACCAACCTTGTAAAGCTTCTCGACAACACCTCGTCATCCCATGGCATGCAAATCAGTTCCGAAAAGACAAAACTGATGAGAAATAACACCACAGGCATCACCACTGAAATTAAGGTCGGAGAGGAAAGTCTAGAGACTGTAGACAGCTTCAAATACCTAGGAGCAATAGTCTCAGAAGAAGGCTCCAAGACCGAACTGATGTCCAGGATTGCGCAGACTACAACAGCACTAAAGAGGCTCAAGAAAATATGGAATGACAAAAATATAGCCCCCAGCACCAAAATCAGGCTAATGTGTTCTTTAGTCCTCTCCATTTTCCTGTATGCATGCGAATCCTGGACATTAATAGCCGATCTTGAAAGGAAAATAAAGTTGATGGAGATGAGATGCTTCAGAAGCATTTTTGGCATCTGCTATAGGGACCATATCTCCAATGAAAAAGTGAAAGAAAGGGTTCCTCACTGGTGAATGTGCAAAAACGCAAACTACAATGGTACGGCCACGTAACAAGGAAACAAGGGCTTGCCAAAGAAACATTGCAGGGCACTACAAGAGGAGGGAGAAGAAGAGGAAGACAAATAAAAAGATGGGAGGATAACATCAAAGAGTGGACAGGACTAAAACTGGTCGATGCTGTGCTTAGTGCAGAAGACAGAGACGAATGAAGGAGGATGGTTCACATGTCATCTGTGGCGCCTCAACGGTCCAAAGACATGATGATGATGATGAATTAGATGTTAGTGATTTTAGAAGAACGAGACTGCATATTGCAGGGATTTTCCCTTTATTTTACAAACATTATAATATTTTTTTAATTATAGAATTAAAGCGCAAATTTTAAAAAAAACATAATTTTAAATACAATTTTACTTCTATTTTGTAGACATAATCTCAATTTCGCTTTGTGGATCTGTGTTTCTGTGGAGTTTTTTTTAAATTTATTGTCCTAAAAAGTTATGGGAGCTAGAGAGCTGAAATTTTGCAAAGATGTTTTATACCAGAATCAGAAACGCTAAGTTCAATTTTGTCTGTGAGCTCAAGTGGGCCCACGTTAGTCGAAATTCGTTTTTTTCCCCTATATAGGCTATATAAATGAAAAAAAAAATGACTTTGCGATGCGGCTTGGTTTGTCAGGAACGTTTAATGTAAGTTTTTATTGGTGCGCACAAATGAACGTCTTTATGACCGCAGTGCGCACGATAGATGTTTTTTCATGACATGAGAACATTGTGTCGTGTGTTAACATAGTTGGAAGTCTGAAAGATTGTGAAATGTATTCTTATTAATCCTATTGAACGATCATTCGTACACCAACTATTCAATAATGGTGAAACTAACATATTACTTTCAGAAAATTGTAGCACGTTTTTAATCTATCTTAATATGATAAAATAAAGCCCCTATATACAATCGCTACTTGACTAACTGGATGCTTAAATTATTAATGTATTAATTTATTACTAAATATATACATTTATGACGTAAGAGGTAGCCTAATTCACCGTCACCTGCATACCCATTGGTTAGGCAATGTCTAGGAGAGATTATCTGCACTTTGCCCCTTTCACTCAAACCTCTCAGCAATATGTGACATCACTTTGTGAGGCAATAGTGTCATTAGCAACATAGGACATTGATGTCTTGTTGACAGTAGAGACGGATGGGTACGCTCCCCACCCCTGGAAAATGACATGATGTCATTTCTATACTCAACGTTACCTATTTAATGCGTGTTCTTCATAAGGAAATACAAGCGCATTATATGTGAAAACTTGATTGCCGATAAAACAAAGAAAGCGTCGGCCAAACGCTTACTTCCGTGAAAAAGTACACATAAAAAAGAAAGGTTACAAGTGCAAAATTAAGGATCAAATGAAATGAAAAGAATCTTAGCCCAAAGGAAAGAGAACATCTAGACTTAAGAGGGGTTCTTGATGGATGAAAACAAAGGTATCATGTTTGGTAAAGATTAATTAGAAAAGAGGCTTTTAGTTTTTATTGCGTATAAACAGAAAAGGAGGCGAAGACTTTGTTCTCACGTTAAGAAAACGACAAATAGCGCGCTGTATTTGAAAACTTGACGGCAGAAAAAAACAATAAAAGCATCAGCCAAAAGCGTACTTGAGTGAAAAGCTGCAACAAAAAATGTTACAACTACAAATAAATTTTATATCATTAGTTTTCATGAAAAAAAGATTGAGGTGTTTTCAGTAAAGTATTACAATATTTGTTGTGTGTTAACACCGTAAGCAATCGCATAAGAATAACAGTGATTGGCCTTGGCGGTCTCAATCTCAAAAACAACCCAGAATATTTTTCGTTTAGAGGATTGCATTGTCAACACTTAATTGCCCGTGTGCTTGCCTAAGACCTCTATATTTATTTGTGTTAAACTACATAAGCCTTTCAGCGGATTACCTTACACAACTTGTATTTTGATTCCCCCCCCCCCCCAACTTTCCCAGTCTAATTGACCAAACTGCGCTTTGGAGCTTGAAACTACGTTTGTGGGAGCTGAAAACTACTCCGGCACTAACCCAGGGGTAAACAGATCTGCTAACTATATATTTTAGTGTCGGAGCCGATAGCACAATGGCTTTCCAAAATTATAATTATTACATGTTTGTTACTATTTATTAGTTATTCGAATGAGATGATGCCAGGCAAAGGTGTAAATAGATCCATCATCATTGTCAAGTCTTTCCTATAATCATTTGCCACAACCTAATTTTCTGTTGTTGTTTTTTAAATATTATTTGGAATAAGTTCTCTCCACACTTTTATTGATTTCTTCTTTAAGTAATATAAATATCATAATTATCTTCAACTCATGGATTATAAATAACCAAGTATCTCTAACCAGAGAAATAAGCACCAGGGCACCACAAGGCTGCGTTCTCTCTCCTGTACTGTATACAATATATACAAATGATATTCAAAGCTCAAGCAACACCGTTCCAATCTTAAAATGTGCTGATCATACCACGATTGTTGGCTTAATATCTGAAGGAGAAGGACTATACCGTAACTTAGTAACACGCTTTATCAATTGGTGCGATGAAAATTTTCTCCAGTTGAATGTCTCAAAAACAAAGGAAATGGTTGTTGATTTCAGGAGGGGGAAACACCAGATTACAGATCTCAATATAAAAAATCAAAATGTGGAGAAAGTGGAGGAATACAAGTACTTAGGTGTCACCATTAATAATAAGCTAACATGGCATGAGCACGGCCAAATCCTGTATAAGAAATTCAACCAAAGACTGTTCTACCTCAACAAGCTGTACAATTTTGGCGTAAACAAGCAAGTCGTTAACTTATTCTACAGTGCAACTATTGGAAGCCTGCTTAACTTCAGTATTACCTGCTGGTGTGGGAATTCAACGTCTGATATTAAACACCGCATAAACCGACTAATCAAGAAAGCTAGGAACATAACACAAACTAAACATCCTTCACTTGAAGAACTATTTGAAGAAAGATATTTTTTGCAAAACTAACACATTTTGGATGATACATCCCACTCTCTTCATCACAGATACTTAGGATCGGGCCGTTCGGGGCGAAATCTTTCCATCAGGGCGAGGACTGGCAGATATAAAAATTCGTTTGTTCCCCAATCTGTACGAATTTACCGGCGTGTTTCCTCCGTAGTCACACATCTGAATGAAAACTAATAAGTTTTTTTTTTTTTGTGCTGAAAATGTATAAGGCAATCAAAAAAATTTCCATTTATTTGGATCAATAAAAGAATCTTATCTTATCTTATCTTATCTTATATAATATTTATGATTAATGACTTAAACGATTTAAATAAAAATTATTCTTAAGTATTTTATACTTGAATAGTAAAAACCTCCTCCTATGTCGGTGTTAAGTCAGGGGTCCCCCAGGGCTCAGTGCTAGGCCCTTGTTTGTTCCTAGCATATATCAATGATCTGCCCGAGAAGCTGATCTCTCAAGCAAGACTGTTCGCAGACGACACGGCGGTATATAGGACAATCGTCAACAGCTCTGACCAGAGCCAGCTTCAACAAGACCTCAATCGGTTAGCTGAGTGGGAGATGAGCTGGGACATGGAATTTCATCCCGTCAAGTGCCAGACCCTGTCAGTCTCCAGAAGCAGATTCCCTCTAAACCACTCTTACGAACTGCATGGCCATAT
>CAXITT010000727.1:158482-221498 GCA_964033795.1 Lymnaea stagnalis | reverse complement strand
TATAAAGCCTTTGTCCGGCCTATTTTAGAGTACGCTTCTACAGTCTGGGACCCATTTACCCAGAAAAGCATCGATAGGTTGGAGGCGGTCCAGCGACGGGCAGCACGCTTTGTCATGAACCGCTACAGAAACACTTAAGTGTTGGCAGCATGCTGGAAACACTTGGCTGGTCACCATTGGAAGACGACTATCCAGTCTCACCATGTTGTACAAGATAACAAATGGTCTGGTGCACTGCTCCGGAATCAAACAGAAACTCGTTCATCTTCCCCCTAGACAGCAACGAGGCCACGACAGACAGTTCCGGCTGGTAAAAACAAGAACAAAGTACAGGAGCTCCTCATTCCTGCCGAAGACAATAGGGGACTGGAACAAGCTTCCAAAAGCAACAGTTGAGGCGGCTACACTCGACACATTTGTGTCTATTGCCTCCTGTATTCCAACCCCCAGTTCATAATACCATTGCTGATTAGCCTGAGAAGCCCTTGCTACCAGTGAAGTATCCCATTGAAACACATGCACAGTAACATCGCAAACCCCTCTGAAACATAGGAGCCAGAATGATCAAGTCATTGATCGTGGGCCCTCAAAATAAAGAAGAAAGAAGAAAGTAATTAAAGAACAAAATTTAAATTAAGTACTGGAATAACAGATTGAAACAGTAATTACAACAGCTGTAATTGAATTTTTTTATTCACGATAAGTACTATATTTAAATAATGAAGACTTCGATTGTATCCTTAAACTTTTTAAGTTAAAAACTAAACTAATTTTTATCCTTATATTTAAGAGATGCATCACAACATGTAGGGAAAATATATTGATTTTAAAGCAATAGTTGTATCCCAACATGTAAGGAAATTTTACAGTAATTTATTTTTAAGAGATGCATCCCAACATGTGAGGAAAGTTATATATTATATTTAATTAAGAAAATGTATACGAGGATTATGATATGATTCTAAGGAGCTACTTGTCGCTTGTGAAGTGGGAGCCTCCGTGCTTTTAAAGCAAATTATGGGCATGTAGTTACCATGCCTGCTAGAAAATTTTTGAGATAACCTCTTCGGTTGTGCGATGTGAAATGGTAATATATATATGTCTTTTAGAATAATAAATGAACAGTTTGCACACACAAAAATTGCATAAGAAAAATATAAACGTATAGTTACTAGTCCAACGTTCATATCTCAAGTTTTTATATTTATAATGTGAAATATTATTACCACAACATTATATGAAAATAAATTTGTAGTGATATATTTAAATATATTCAAAAAATTTTTAAAAAACTTAAATAGTTGTATCCCTTGAAAAGACAATTTATGAGCATTCTACCTCCCTTTATTTAAATAAAATTAGATTAAAAAAAATTGTAAAAAATAATAATAGAAAGTAGTTTGATGTTATGGATGGAAGAAAAGCGAGACTCCATTGCCGGGATTTCTCCTTTATTTTATAAACAATATTATAAGGATTTTTGTTTAAATAAAGGAATTAAAGCTACACTTAAAGAAAGCATAATTTTTAAATACATTTGTCAAATGTACAAATTGCAACGTTGAACTCCCGATCATGTCAACATAGCATGGGGTCTCGTCCATGTTGAAAATGACAGACATAAATACACAGCACACTCAATTTTTGGCCGGAGCACAATCATAAACATATATGTAATTCCTAAAACAATATACACAGGGAACATATGGGGACCTCCACCAACCATTTTAAGACAAATAAACTTACACATCAGGAATTACATATTTCAAGGAACAATACAAAACATTAAAAATACAACTTTAATCCAATCTAAACTAGAAGGGGGGATTAATTTACAAGACATACAAACAAAACTGAAAGCACTTAGAATTAAATTTATAGGACAAGCCATTAGAAAGAAGGAGGAAAATTTATTTACACATTATTACATTGGGATAAGGCTAGGACAGTTAATAAAAATTGATAACAACACACCCCATTACATGGGAAGAAAACAATCGGATTTTCATATGGCATGCATTCAAGCATTAAAAGGCAACGAAACACTTATACACAAGACAACTAAAGAAATTTACACACATTTAATAAAGAAACAAGCAACACCACTCTACAATAGGATAAAATGGACACATGTTTATGGAACAATAAACACTAAGAATACATTTAAAAATACACACATTAAAGAAATCGAAAATAAAGACAAAGAAATAACATATAGACTCATATACAACATGACACCAGTATCGTCAAGACCATACCATGACAGGGTTAGGAACATGGAATCTCCCCTCTGCAGGACGGGGGCTGATGAGACAGAACAACATTTATATCTGACGTGCAACACAATATTGCAGACTAAATCTACACTTAAACAAATCATACAAGCAGGTACAGTTCCCCCTGTAGATATAGACAGAGCTATAACACTAAACACAATACCAGCATCAATAAACAAGAAACAACACACAATAAGTCTGATATTACTTTCACAATACAGAAAACATGTATGGCACCACAGACTTAAGGCTTTTTTCCACAAACATAATTACACAGACATTACATTAGAAACATTTTTTTAGATTTAAAATACAAAACATAATTCAAAACATACGTTAAGAAAATATTATGACAAATAATACATTCATAGTTTATCATTCCAACTCATTTAGACATCATGTTAAAAAATTAGTAATTTACACAAATGTTTAATTTAGTACACTCTATTATAATGTTAACATTTTGTTTAGTTCAAACTTCAGAAATTTTTCTTGTCATTATTTTATTTTTACTCTGTATATGTATATATGTATTGAATTATTTTGAAAAAAAAAAAAAAAAAGAAAAAAAAATATGTCATCATCGGTAAGTCCGACCGTTGCTGCATGCACACATTCCATGTCATTTTTCACTGTCCTTTTAGTCACCATTTTATCTCTGTCATCTTGTTGGCCATGATGAGTTATTCTTCGTGAACTTAAGTTATGCCTCTGACAAAAATTATAGATCCATTAATCAGAGCATTTAAAATCATCGCCGACTTCCAATTCTTCTTTCAATGCAAGTGCCTTCTCTCTTATATCCTTATAGTTGATAATTTTCTTTTGCTCCTTATTTTTTACAAACCAGTCAAACAAATCATGTTCTAACCTTTCATGAAAGGCTGGCCTTTGACCTCCAATCTGTGTTTTTCTTTTCATATCTTCTCTCTGGCACAAATCATTTTTTTGCGTTAACCACTCTCTTATTGGCTTCCAATCTATACCAGTCTCTCTAGATGCTAATAATAATAAAGTTTATTTGAAAGACACGCTTCATCCCCAAAAGCTCGAAGCTCGATACAAAGTCAACCATATTAAAAAGAGAAATAAAAACATTCTAAAATTTACCACATTTAAAAAACAGACGCAACAATAAAAAAACTACATACGAGCATACCAAGTCAAAGTCTTTCATCCCGTTTCAATAATAAGCAACACAAGCCAATATACATTAACTGAAAAAGATGGTAGATAGCATCACCCCAGTAGGTGTTTGCGAAATAGATGTGTTTTTAAATCTGTTTTAAAGGATTCCAGTGTCTGGCTGTTTCAGAGAGAGACTGGAAGGGCGTTCCAAATTGTTGGGCAGACAAATGCAAAAGTGCGCTTTCCGTAAGTCTCAAGGCGAACACATGGTATCGATATTTTGCCACTATCGGATGAGCGGAGCTCTCTACTGGGTACGTAAGACGTCATGAGTGCTTTGAGATAAGATGGGGCCAGGTCATGTAAGCAGCGGTAGCAAAAAGTTGCAATTGTGTACTCTATGCGAGCGCTGACCGCCAGCCAGTGCAGCTCTCTCAGAAGTGTTTTAGCATGGTCGAATTTGCGTTAGTGAAGAACAATGCGAGCCGCATTATTCTGTGCTCTTTGAATTTTATCAAGGAGCGTAGCTGGGAGACCCACCATGAGAGCATTGCAGTAGTCCATGCGTGATAACACAAATGCAGACATCAGCCTATTTGATGCATCTAACGTTAAGAAAGGACTGATATGACTAATCCTGCGCAGCTTTAGAAAAATCGACTTGCAAAGCATGTTAATATGATTTTCCATAGTTAGTGTTCTGTCTAAATAGACACCCAGGTCTCGCACTGTATGAGCAAACTCAATCTGCGTACCTGAGAGAGTAAGTGATGTTGTTGTTGTTTTTTTTTACAGATTTGTGTTTCTCAGCAGTGGCAATGGGGATCAGCTCAGTCTTTTCATCATTCAATTTGAGCTTGTTTATGGTCACCCAGTGCTTAACTGACTCAACTGTCTTCTGTGTCGTACTAAGAAGTTGAGGGAACTGAGAGTGGATCACGGATTGATGAAGTTGTGTATCGTCCGCGAACATGTGATACAGCATGTCAAATTGCTTGATCACTGCACCCAGTGGCTGTATGTACATAGTGAAAAGCACCGGGCCTAGGACCGAGCCCTGGGGTACTCCGAATTCAATTATAGATTGCTTCGAGGCCAAGCCGTTTGAAATAACTGACTGGACCCGATTTGTCATATGCGAGTGAAACCATCTCAGGGCGGTATCTGTGAGAACGAACGTTTTTTGCAGACGCTGGAGCAGTATGCCGCGGTCAAGCGTATCGAAAGCTGCCGATAAATCAAGTAAAGACAAAATGGATACCTGGCCCTGATCACCAGACGACAGAAGGTCGTTTATGACGCGCAACAGGGTTGTCTCAGTAGAGTGATGCGCCCTGTATGCTGGCTGGAAAGGTTCAAACAAGTCAATTGGAATGAGGTGATCCAGGAGTTGGCGGAGAACGACTTTTTCTAAGATTTTGGATAGAAATGGTAGATTTGAGATGGGGCGATAATTTTCCATCACATTTGGTCCAAGATTTGATTTCTTTAACAATGGCGTCACTATTACCTCTTTAAAAGATGATGGAACAATACCATTTGTCAAGGACTTATTTATGATACAAGTGATGATGGGGACTATTTCATCCAGACATTCATAAAACAGCCCTGTTGCAAAAGGGTCGAGTGAGCACGACTTTCTTGTGACATTAGCCAGGATTTTCCTCACATTCGATTCACTGACCTCAACAAAGTCACCTATAGGAGATCCGTTGAAGAGTGAGAATTCTGGAGCAGTATCGGAGCAGTATCGGAGCAGTATCGGTGCAACTGTCAAGTTTCGCCCTGATCTTCTTAGCTTTTGTAATAAAGTAGTCATTTAGAGCTTCCTGCAGCTCTTCTACAGCAATGTTATTTGGCAGAGATGTAGCCTTGTTTTTACCGGTCAGCTGACCCACAATTTGAAATAAGTCCTTGCTTGAGCTGCTGCCTATAATCTGATGACTAACATGCTCAGTCCTAGCCTGCAAGGATCAACTTCTTGGTGCGTTGCCTTTGGTCAACAAAGATTTGTCGGTGCACGGTCAAGCCCGACTTCCGCAAATGGCTAGACTAATATTCCCTCCATATGCATTCTCTAGTGTCTTAATGATATCCAATTTATTGTCGATGGTGTAGGATTTACTTTTTGGATGCCTGTTTTTAAGAACGCTTATCGAATCATAAGCGGAAACGGAAATGCATGTGCGGGTTCAAAAAACAAGTTTTTCCCGGAAATAATTTCCTATAAAATATTTCGAAAATAATACAATTGTGTTTTTTTACGTTCGTCGTTTGAAGTTTTATGTTTAGCAACAATAAAAAACAACATTACAATTGATTTTTATAATACTTAATGACAGTGATGATCCATCAGATGTTTCGGTATGTGGGTTTAATAATTGTTTAACCTAACATAAGCCCATGGGGCAAAGACTTTCCGTATACAGGCCCATGGGCTTATGCTGGGGTGGGCCGATTTACGGACATCTCCGGTAAGCTTTTTTTGCTATTATTTTTCTTCCAGCAGTTTTCAATGTCGTAGCATTGCTTTTCAATCCAGTTCTTCTTTGCCCTTTTCATACCTTTTTTGATGGCTTGGTTAATTGTCCTATATTTAATGGCCCCCCTCTATATCTACCATTTTTGTTTTCTTTAACTGCCTACGTTTATCACACAGATCACGTATGTCAGTTGTCACCCATGGTTTTCGGGTTGGTCGATGTTTACCAAGGAAGTCGTGAGCTGTGTCTAATTGCTTTCTATTATTTATTTTTTTAGGTTTTTGAAATTAATTTTATATATATTTTTTTTTAAACTAGAGGGAGATAGATTGCTACATTATTTGTTTTCAAGGGATATAAATATTTCTTTTGTTTTATTTTATATGAATTATACCTAAATATCTTAGAACATTTTTATTTTTATTTGTTGTTGTAGTATTGTAGTTTTGCAGCTAAGTTATCAAAAATATCAATATTTAGACGTCAACTTTATAATGTGTCTTTTTTATTTTCTTTATGCAGTTTTTGCAAACATACGCATTTATTATACTAAAGAAAGTGTTTTTTTTTATTTTACAATGCTAACTTAGTGTTATGCTGTTGTATCGATGATCTAGATGGCATGTTATCTACATGCCCATAATTCTATCTTGAAAGAACCAGAGATCCATACTACATGCGCAACAAGGGCGCATCCTAGAATTAGATCTATATAACTAGAATTACAAGTTGTGATGCATCTCTAGATATATATATATATGAACAAATTAGTTTAGTTTTCAAATTAAAGAGTCTAAGGATACAATCGGAGACTTCATGATGTAAATTTAGTTCCTGTTGTGAATTAAATGTTTCCAATACTACTTATGTATGTATCGTGTAAATTTGTTTGTTCAGAAGTTAATTTAATTGTTTAGAAAATAATTTATTACAATTTGTATTTAAACCTTTTATGGAAATTAATTATAAATATATAAACCATGAGTTGAAAATATTGATGTCATTTATTTTATTTAAAGAAAAATTTAATAAAAGTGTGGAGAGAACTTATTTTTAAAAAAAATGTAAATACAGAAAAATAAAGGCTGTGGCCAAGGATTAAACAAAAGACTTGACAACGATGATGGATCTAAACACAACCTTGCCTGTCTTCATCACATTCAAATAACTAATAAATAGCATCAAACATGTAATAAATATAATTTTGGAAAGTCATTGTGCTATCGGCTGCAACACTAAAATATATAGTTAGCAGACCAGTTTATCCATGGGTTAGTGACGGAGTAGTTTTCAGCTCTCACCAACGTAGTTTCAATCAAAATCCAAAGAGAAGTTTGGTCAACTAGACTGGGGAGGGGGGGGGCAATCAAAATACAAGTTGTGTAAGGTAATCCACTGAAAGGCTTATATAGTTTAACACAAATACAATTAATATACAGGATATACTTTTCTAATTGTTTCTTACGGATGAGAAAAGGTCTAAGGCAAGCACATTGGCATGTTAGTGTTAACAACGTAATACTCTATAAGAAAAAATATTCTTGGTGATATATTGAGATCGAGACCCACAAGGCTAATCACTGTTATTCTTATTCCATTGCCTACGGTGCAAACAAATGAAAAAACTTCTGAAACCGTATTCTTTTTTTTGGCTAATCGTAGCGCCGTAGTCTTAGGCTTAAAAACTTAGTTATTACGGCGAAACACTTAGGGGTAAATAGGTCTGAGTTAGTGGACTAGATTAATGCTCAGTTTGTTTGCTCTGTTCGCATCGCACGTCATGGGCGTCATTCGTCACTGTCTTAACGTGAAAACAAAGGCGACGCTTGCCTTAATTTTTTATATGAAATTGAAACTAAAAGACTCTTTTCTTAATCTTTACCTAACATGTTATTGTTGTTTTCATTCATCTTGAAACTAAAATACTCTTTTCTTAATCTTTACCTAACATGTTATTGTTGTTTTCATTCATCTTGAAACTAAAATACTCTTTTCTTAATCTTGACCTAACATGTTATTGTTGTTTTCATTCATCTTGAAACTAAAATACTCTTTTCTTAATCTTGACCTAACATGTTATTGTTGTTTTCATTCATCTTGAAACTAAAATACTCTTTTCTTAATTTTGACCTAACATGTTATTGTTGTTTTCATTCATCTTGAAACTAAAATACTCTTTTCTTAATCTTTACCTAACATGTTATTGTTGTTTTCATTCATCTTGAAACTAAAATACTCTTTTCTTAATCTTTACCTAACATGTTATTGTTGTTTTCATTCATCTTGAAACTAAAATACTCTTTTCTTAATCTTTACCTAACATGTTATTGTTGTTTTCATTCATCTTGAAACTAAAATACTCTTTTCTTAATCTTTACCTTACATGTTATTGTTGTTTTCATTCATCTTGAAACTAAAATACTCTTTTCTTAATCTTTACCTAACATGTTATTGTTGTTTTCATTCATCTTGAAACTAAAATACTCTTTTCTTAATCTTTACCTTACATGTTATTGTTGTTTTCATTCATCTTGAAACTAAAATACTCTTTTCTTAATCTTTACCTAACATGTTATTGTTGTTTTCATTCATCTTGAAACTAAAATACTCTTTTCTTAATCTTTACCTTACATGTTATTATTGTTTTCATTCATCTTGAAACTAAAATACTATTTTCTTAATCTTTACCTAACATGTTATTGTTGTTTTCATTCATCTTGAAACTAAAATACTCTTTTCTTAATCTTTACCTAACATGTTATTGTTGTTTTCATTCATCTCGAAACTAAAATACTCTTTTCTTAATCTTTACCTAACATGTTATTGTTGTTTTCATTCATCTTGAAACTAAAATACTCTTTTCTTAATCTTTACCTAACATGTTATTGTTGTTTTCATTCATCTTGAAACTAAAATACTCTTTTCTTAATCTTTACCTAACATGTTATTGTTGTTTTCATTCATCTTGAAACTAAAATACTCTTTTCTTAATCTTTACCTAACATGTTATTGTTGTTTTCATTCATCTTGAACCCCACTTAATTGTAGATTTTCTCCTTCCTTTCAGCTAAGATTCTTTTCTGTTTAATTAATTTTAAATTTTGCACTTGTAACCTTTTTTTGTTGTAGTTGGTCACTAAAGGAGGCGTTTGGCCGATGCAGTCGTTATTTTATCGGCAAATCGACAATCAAGTCTTCACATACAACGCCCATCTGTTTCATTATAAAGTACAACGCTTAAATAGGTAATGATGAGTAAAGAAATGAGTGGATAATAAATCATATAACAGTACCTACATGATCGACTGTCTGAAACAGATGACGATATCACCGATTTTTGGTATCGCTCTTTGAGACATTACGGAAATCATGTGATGGGTTGTGATTAATAAAACAGCAATTACTGATGGGTGGGCCTCAAAGTCCAACTTGTCGGGGTGGGGGGGGGGGAGGGTGAACCACAACCTATCTATCCTGTTAACACTACATCAATGTCATGTGTTGATAATGACACTTTTGCGTCATAAAGTGATGTCCCCTATTTATGGGACGCTTGACTGAAGGAGGCAAAGTGCAGATAACCTCTCCTAGACATTGCCTAACCAATGGGTACGGAGATGACGGTGAATTCGGCTACTTCTTACGTCAAACGAGCAATAAATTTATTGATTTTAATTTCGTAATTGATAAAATATGTCTTTACAAATTTATAAATTAAACTCTATTTTTCACCCAGAAGGCCTTGACTGTCCAATGGTGGATCGTAAGTAGTTCTTGATGAGCTTCAGTTTTGGAAAGCTCCACTCATATGAAGCCACAGACACACAGATCGTAAGAAACAATTGGTAGACATTCTAGAAAGTCCCATTCAGCTATGCAATTTAAAACATAAAATATTGACGAGTTGATGACTTTTTGAAATTCAATATCAACTGCCTTTACGTATTTTCTAAGCATTGATATTTATTTTAAAAGTTCATCCTCTGATAACTCATCATAGAAAGATGTTACCCTTGGAACGGACAGCAATAACCATTCTTCACTTGTTAAGAATAGACTCTTGGTTGAACAGCCCCAAAAATATCTGTTACTCACTTGATCGCGAATGATCTGATCTGGAGTACAGGATAACAGCGATCAATAAACTCCAGCATCTCTCTACTGTTTTCTTCTAGCTGAGAGAGTAAAGCATCTATTAAATGTTCTCCTTCTATTCTCTTCTTAAAACTTAATCTTCTCTCCACCTAAAACCCATTTAGGTCAGATTTTAAAAGTGCATTTTCAATTCCGTTTTCCAGTTATTGACAGTGCACTCATGCAGAAAAAATCTCAAGTCTCTAGGTTCGACAAATTTCTGTCAAGTGTAAAAGCTGTATCTTCAGAACTTGCTGTGTAAGATTAACTTCCTCAAATAGATCACCACAAAGATAAAGGTAGCAGATAAACGTGAAATCACAGACAGCATGTAAGGACGTTGTGCTGTATGACAATCGTTCTCAAATGTTAAGGGGTGGATCTAGTAATGAATAGGTGAAAAAATATATTTTTTATAGTATTTCTGGGTTTCAATATATATGGTTTCAAAATGTTATTTTAAATTAATAATTTTAAAATGAATTAATAAAAAATAATAATGTTGTAAAATATTCTTTGTTAACCCTATACATTTCTATAAATTCATTTATTGTTAATGTTTTTAATTTGTACGGACTCGATCCATGTACGTAGAATCGCCCGACCACATCGTATTTGATATCAATAGAAAGCGTTATTTCTCAGAATTTATATAAAGATAGCTTCTTGTCACTTACGAAAGTTACTTAGCACTTCAATCGGCGTTGGATCATGGTCGAAACGGTGCTTTTCTTACCTAAATGTATGGTCACCATATTTTGGACTCATCAACCTTGAACTTTTAATAAACCAAGCATTTGGATTAGTTACATGTGTGGACAATATATGGGTGATCGGTTATCCTTTTATGAAATTCGGTTTAACCGAGCAGTGTGTGTCCTCTGTAACTACGCATATTTTTTTTTATTTGGTTTCATCCCCTGTGATGGTGTCACCCAGTGCGGTCCACACCCCAACTCCCACCCCCTTAGCTATGCTACTTGTGCTACCACAAAGACTAGAAGTCAGATACTAGGGCAGTTTGTGAGGCGACAAGAGCATTAATAATGACAGTATAGGGTATTAAGTGCGCTAATGACAGTATAAAGTATTAAGTGCGCTAATGACAATATAGGGTATTAAGTGCGCTAATGACAGTATAGTGTATTAAGTGTGCTCATGACAGTATAAAGTATTAAGTGACTAATGACAATATAGGGTATTAAGTGCGCTAATGACAGTATAGGGTATTAAGTGCGCTCATGTCAATATAGGGTATTAAGTGCACTAATGACAGTACAGGGTATTAAGTGCGCTCATGACAGTATAGGGTATTAAGTGCACTAATGACAGTATAGGGTATTAAGTGCGCTCATGACAGTATAGGATATTAAGTTGGCTCATGACAGTATAGGGTATTAAGTGCACTAATGACTAATAGGGTATTAAGTGCGCAATGACAGTATAGGGTATTAAGTGCGCTCATGACAGTATAGGGTATTAAGTGCGCTCATGACAGTATAGGGTATTAAGTGCACTAATTACAGTATAGGGTATTAAGTGCGCTCATGATAGTATAGGGTATTAAGTGCGCTAATGACAGTATAGGTTATTAAGTGCACTCATGACTTATAGGGTATTAAGTGCGCTCATGACACTATAAAGTATTAAGTGTGGTCATGACAGTATAGGGTATTAAGTGCGCTCATGACAGTATAGGGTATTAAGTGCGCTAATGACAGTATAGGGTATTAAGTGCGCTCATGACAGTATAGGGTATTAAATGCTCTCATGAAAGTATAGGGTATTAAGTGCGCTCATGACAGTATAGGGTATTAAGTGCGCTCATGACAGTATAGGGTATTAATTGCGTTAATGAGAGTATAGGGTATTAAGTGCGCTAATGACAGTATAGGGTATTAAGTGCGCTAATGACAGTATAGGGTATTAAGTGCGCTAATGACAGTATAGGGTATTAAGTGCGCTAATGACAGTATAGGGTATTAAGTGAGCTCATGACAGTATAGGGTATTAAGTGAGCTCATGACAGTATAGGGTATTAAGTGAGCTCATGACAGTATAGGGTATTAATTGCTCTCATGAAAGTATAGGGTATTAAGTGCGCTCATGACAGTATAGGGTATTAAGTGCGCTCATGACAGTATAGGGTATTAAGTGCGCTCATGACAGTATAGGGTTGTTGTTGTTGTTTGTCTGTCAAATTAGACTTGGACCATCGAGTCACCGGTTAGGGTGAGGGTGGGTTACGGTGAGCTCGTAGGTGGCTTGCTAGACCGACCCGTTCTCGGACCAATCTCTAGCACCGCGGGCAGGGGATAGTTGCTGCAGACGGTGACCTAGTGTTGCTCTTTCAGGCAAGCATGCGTGTCTCAGCTGTGGTTATCCTATTAGCTTCATGGGATTTAGCCCCCTTCTTAACAGCTGCTCTCCACCTGGCTCTGATGCAGTCTCAACTCCGTTGGATGGGACACGTAGCCCGTATGGAAGACCACCGGTTCCCGAAACAGATATTCTACGGACACTCATGATAGGCAAGCGCTCCCAAGGAGGTCAAAAAAACGTTATAAAGTTTCACTGAAAGTGGCACTAAAGGCCTTCAGCATCAACCCTACTCAATGGGTGCAGACAATGTAAGGATATCAGGGCGCTAAGGCAGTATATGGTATTAGGGAGACTAATGACAGTATAGTGTCCTCGTTTAATAGCCATTTTAATTGTTTCTATAGTATAGCAGTTACTATCCTAATGTCTCATTTTTATTTTAGTTAGTTTACATGTTTTTAATAATTGTAAAGCGCTTAGAGCTTTAAGGTAAGCGCTATATAAAAATGCCTAAATAAATAAATAAATATAGTGCATTAGGAGCGCTAATGAATATATATGGCACATTTCATTTGCTGCCAACGGATACTATTTCCAAGCTAAGTGCTATTCCTTTTTTTTAATCTTTTTTTACCGTTTTTTTTGTTGTTTTGTTCGCTGACGAAGGCTTTCTGCCGACACGTTCTTTGTTTTGTTGCGTTTATTTTTTTCAGGTTTAACCCTACTCTGTTTTACTCATTTCTTTGGCGTTGCATCCACACAGGTAAGGTGTGAATTATTAATTTCTTTGACGTTGCACCTATGCATGTAAGGATCGAATTGCATAAGATCTCTTTTTTTTTAAACTGACCCCCATGCCACCCCTTTTATCCCCGTTTTCTTTTAACACAGTGATCCTATCTTGCTGTTCAAATATGAGAGAAATAACCACTTGGTACTATACCACTTAGAGGGACCACTACATCAAGAAATCTCGGCGCCTTTTGGGATTGTATCATTCAAACTTTGATACGGAGCTTGAAGCTATTCACAGGACTCTAGAGAGCGTATATCACACTTTAAAATGTACGGAGCATGCGGGGCTCGATGTGATCGTTTACTCGGACTCAAGCTCTGCTCTCTAGATCTTGGCGAAGAGATCAGGTACCACTCACCTAATTGACGTTATCATAGATGACGGGTCCAAGATCGGTGATCTAGGAGATAAGTTGGCAGTGCAATGGATCCCAGGTCACGTCAACGTCAGTTGCAACGAGAAAGCGAACACATTGGCATAAACCGCAGCTGCCCAGCTTCAACCCAAAGTAGCAAAAATTTATTTGGGAATGAAGAACTGGCTGGCAGACCAATTTAGGTCAAAGTGGTGCAGGCAATGAGCAGACAAAGCGACTGCCTGAGGCGTCTTTTCAAATTTACCCAACCTAGCAGAAAGGACCCATCAGAGTTTAGTGACGCAGATGTGCCTGAGCAAAGCGCTATAGCTACATACTTCTGGCGTCTAGATAACAACACGGACCCTACCTCCGGCGTTGCAGCTTGGTCCCGGAGACACTAGCGCACCTGTTGACCGAATGTCCCTCACTAGATGTTCCAGGGGAAAGCCAGGGCGGTTGTAGAATCCTACCTGAGGAAAATGTTGTACGGCTCAGCTCAACAGATGGAGGTGGTAGCCAATGTATTAGCGGGTTCATAAGAGAGTAATCTCAGACTTCTCTCAGGATATTTGTGTTAGTGTCTCAGGATATTTGTGTTAGTGTCTCAGGATATTTGTGTTAGTGTCTCAGGATATTTGTGTTAGTGTCTCAGGATATTTGTGTTAGTGTCTCAGGATATTTGTGTTAGTGTCTCAGGATATTTGTGTTAGTGTCTCAGGATATTTGTGTTAGTGTCTCAGGATATTTGTGTTAGTGTCTCAGGATATTTGTGTTAGTGAACTCGTTTTAAAAATTCCCTTTCGGATCTCAAGATTTTTTTTTACTTTTTCAGCTTACCTTGACTCAAGCTATTAGTGAGTTACAACGGTGAGCCTACCTTGACTCAAGCTATTAGTGAGTTACAACGGTGAGCCTACCTTGACTCAAGCTATTAGTGAGTTACAACGGTGAGCCTACCTTGACTCAAGCTATTAGTGAGTTACAACGGAAAAACAAATATTATGGGACACATTATGGTTCCCGCTGCATGTTCTTAAATACATGATAAGTTTGTTAAAATAACAAAGGTGTCACGCCCACTAGAAGAAGAGGTCGATCATTTCTTTAAGCGACAAAACTAAAGGGTTGTGTTTTAATTACAGCTACACATCTAAAAATGCAACCCCCCCCCCCCCAAAAAAAAAACGGCAGGAAAGCAATCACTGTTAAAATGTGGCTGGTCAAGTCAAGAGAGTTGATTTCATGTATTTGCAAAGACACTTCGTTACAATGTTTTTGTGGGGAAAATATTGGTCAAATCAACCGTAAACTTAAGGTCATTATTTAATCGATGCATCCCTGCACGAAGGTGAGCGGCCTCGGGAGGACTTACATGTTTCTTAAGACATGGAGGGGGGGGGGCAGTGAGGAGGAGTTTTAGATTATGTGCATGAGTGATCTATTGGGGAACACCGCCATCTCCAGAATGTTCACAAGAATCTTCACTCTCTCGTGTCATCATGGTTCATGGACCATAAAACCATTTTTTTTTTTTTTGCAATAGTTTTCACTGAACTTTGTTGGATTGGTTTTAGAAATAAATAAATATCATTATCAACTTATGGTAAACCTACACCAGGGGTCGGCAACATGCGGCTCACGTGGCGTATGCGGCTCTTTTGATATCAAGATGCGGCTCTCCAGTTCCATGCGCAAATATTAATAATTATATTAAAATTAATAAAAATAAAAATGTTAGTGGCTCTTTAAAAACTGGTAAATTTTGTAAATTGTAACTTTTGGCTCTTCCGTCTCAAAAGGTTGCCGACCCCTGACCTATACTAATAAAAGGCAAAGCGCTCACTCACTCACTCACTCACTGACTCATCAATAATTCTCTGATGATTTCCCAAGTAGAAAGCAGCCTGACATTCGGCATCCTTATTCCTTACAGCTTACTTAAAAAAGTTACGCAGGTTTCATTTTGAAACTCTACACCGTTTGGGGCCAGGGGGCCCAAAATGTCGTTTTTTTATCTATATCAGTTTTATTAAAAAAAATGATCAACAAATACTGCTACATGAATAGGTGGATCTTGACCAAATTTTATATACATACATTTGATCATCCGTATTCAAATACCGAAGGGTATTTAACGCATAATATCCATACCACTGGGGCCGGGGGCCCATTTCATTTTTTCTAATATAAGCAATATAAATATCAATAGGCTAGTACTCTATTATGAAAAGATGGATCTTGACCAAACTTAATACATATACTCTTGATTATCCCTATTCAAATACCAAATGGTACTGAACTCATACTATCCTTAACTCTGGGGCAAGCGGCCCCATTTCATTTTTTCTAATATAAGTAATATAAATATCAATAGGCTTAATACTCCTACATGAAAAGATGGATCTTGATCAAACTGAGTAAACATACTCTTGATTTACCATATTCAAATACCGAAGGGCGCTGAACTCGTGATATTCATGCCTCTCGGGATGGGGGCCCCATTTCATCTCTACTAATAACAGGCAAAACCCTCACTCACTCACTGACTCATCACTAGCTCTCTGATTTCCTAAGTAGATGGCAGCCTAAAATTTGGCAGGCTTATTCCTTACAGCTTACTTACATAAGTTAAGCAAGTTTTCATTTCCAACCTCTGTACCGTTTGGGGCCGGGGGCCCGAAATGTCGTGTTTTTGTTTTTTTTTCTAAATCAGTTACATAAATAGAATGATCAACAAATACTCCTACATGAAAAGATGGATCTTGACCAAATTTTATATACATACATTTGATCATCCATATTCAAATACCGAAGGGTATTTAACGCATAATATCCATACCTCTTGGGCCGGGGGCACCATTTCATTTTTTCTAATATAAGCAATATTAATATCCATAGGCTTAATACTCTTACATGAAAAGATGGATCTTGACCAAACTGAATACACATACTCTTGATTATCCATATTCAAATACCGAAGGGTGCTGAACTCGTGATACTCATCCCTCTGGGGGGCGGGGACCCCATTTAATTTTTCTAATATAAGCAATATAAATATCAAGAGGGTTAGAAAACACTATATGTTGTATGTGCATAGGCAGATCTAGGCCTAGCTTTGTAGCATTACCCTTCTTTGTCCGTATTAAAATATCGGTGGATTTAAACTAATTAATATCCTATGCATTCAGGGCCGATGTAGAATTTTCAAGAAACTTCGCTAGTTTAAAAAAGCTATATCTATGGCATTTTGAAACCAATTTTAATAGGACACATTTTAAATCTTTAACTTATCTGAATGATTTTTATAGGGCCCCCCATCTCAGATAAACTGAAACGGTACTTTATTAAATTGGCCCCCCACCGGGGTCCCTATATCAATTTAAATACAATATAGTTGCAGTAGTACAATTTAGTTGTATATTATTTCGAATTCGAGAAATAATTACATTAAAAGTGTTTTTTCACACGTTTCATGGAGGATATTAAATTTAATCTACAATGTTCTATATTGTTCTACTGGGATATATAACTAGATCTAAAAGCTTACTCGAACAAAATCGCATTGAACATAATCCCATAGAGAAACAGAATCCTAATGGGACTCATCGGTTACGCGATCCCATCGGGGAACAGGATACCATCGAGATCCCATCGGGTAACGGGATCAAAACGGGATGAGGATCCTATCAGGAAAAGTGATGTCATCGGAAAAGAGAATCCCTAGGTGAAACGGGATCCCACTGAGAACGGTATCCTAACGGGATCGGTAGCCAAATGGTATCAAGACGCCGAGGGGATCGGGATCCCAACGGGATCTAGAATCCCCCTGGATCCGGAGCCACAAGAAAATAGGATCCCACCGTGGACGGGATCATACCGGGAAAAGGGATTTCGCCGGGATCGAGTTAAGAATGGGATTGAGGACTGATTAGAATTGGGGTCTTACCAGGAACGGGATCTCAAGGAGAGATACTACAGGATTGATTTTCGCAAAGGAATGCATTTTATAGTCTCTGGAATATGTGGATAATTGATAATTTCTTACATTTTTTTTCTTTTTAATAAATGCTGTCTGCTGCGAAACGCGGGTAATTTGATGGTGCGTCAAAAATATACATGAAGTATTAAATGTTTTAAATAGAAACTGTAGCAAAGCATTTTATACATGAATTGTGTTTAAAGAAGGATAATTAAATTAGGAACTGAACTAAATGATTGGAACTAAATTGTGACGATTATCAGTAATTTGGGAGGAGGGGCTCCGTGTTACGTCACATTTTGATTATAGGCATGAAGTTAACATGCCATCAAGAGAATTTTCAAAATAGATGTCCTGCAATCGTTTAACTAATTTGAAATAAATATAAATTTAAGTTAAAATAATAAAGCCATAGTTTGTAAAAGAAATTAAAAACAAAGTTAGAAAATAAATCTACAATATTGAGACTAAGTTTTTTTATGCTTTTATATATAAATTGTTAAAATACTTTAGACCAATAATAATAAAAATGAAAGTTCGTCATCAAATCCTTAAATCTTTTCATACAAAATACATAAAAACTTAAATAATTATGTTCCTTCAATGCAAATTTATTACCCATTACCTCCCTTATTTTAAAAAAATATGTAAAAATAGATAGCTTTTCAGCAATGTTTGTTACGAAATTTTAGGTATTTTGAGAAAGACGACTGTATATTGCAGCATTTTCCACTTACTTTATAAAAAAATATTATGACAAACAAAGGTGTTGTTTTTAAATAAGAAAATCTTAAATTGAAAGAAGCATTATTAAAAGATGTTGGTTTTTTTGGTTTTATTTGGCTTATTATATATTGGACCTAGAGAGATGAAATTTTGCAAAGATATTCTCTGTTATCTCAGAATCAGAAAATTCTAAGTCATATTTTTTTTCAAAATCTCAGATAGACTCACTTTGGCAGAAATTCGTTTCTGTCTTTAATTGGGGGAGGGGGGGGGGGGAAAAAGTTTAATGTTTTTTTGCGCTTAGGACGATCATGAACGGTTCATTCAAGTTTTTCTTGATGCACAAAAATGAACGTCTTTCCTGTGCACGGTGCGTAAGAAAACTTTGCTCATTACAGGGTAATAATGGGACGGACAGCACTGCATTTGCTGCCCTCTGATACTACTGCTCAGTTAAGTGCAATTTTTTTTCATTTCTTACTATGTTTTGTTCTGCTTGTTTGCTGACGAAGACTTCCTGCCGACACGTCCGTTGTTTTGTTGCGTTTCATTTTTTCAGGTTTAACCGTACTTTATTTTACTCTTTTCCTTTTGTTCATTACATTAGGACAATGTGTTGAGTACTCTTTTCCTTTTGTTCATTACATTAGGACAATGTGTTGAGTACTCTTTTCCTTTTGTTCATTACATTAGGACAATGTGTTGAGTACTCTTTTCTTTTTGTTCATTACATTAGGACAATGTGTTGAGTACTCTTTTCCTTTTGTTCATTACATTAGGACAATGTGTTGAGTACTCTTTTCTGTTTGTTCATTACATTAGGACAATGTGTTGAGTACTCTTTTCCTTTTGTTCATTACATTAGGACAATGTGTTGAGTACTCTTTTCTTTTTGTTCATTACATTAGGACAATGTGTTGAGTACTCATTTCCTTTTGTTCATTACATTAGGACAATGTGTTGAGTACTCATTTACTTTTGCATCTGAACGTTTTCAAGCGTATCAATACTGAATAGCCATTCCTAGCGCCTGGGGAGGAGTGGTCTTTTACATAAATTGCCACACACAAAAACAGATTCGGGGAATGAAAATTAAAATTCAAGTCACTGTGTATAAATGAAGAAATAAGATGTTTAATGACAATTTAAATGTGAAATCTGATATTTCCTTTCCTTAACAAGCAACAACTTTTTGTAACATTCTTTTACTCTTGACTCATGGCACAGCTCATCTTTGTCTCTAAATATTTCCATATACAACATGAGACATTGTATGTTAAAAAAATGTTTGTTTAAGTTTGAGATTGGCATTATCCGATGAAGCAATTTTCAGTCATATTTTATCAAACCCTAGATGCCATTCGGATAATTTGACCAAATGTACTAGCCCAAACGCATTGGCTGACCGATGCTTATGGTGCGAACTTCTAGCTTAAAG
Organism: Lymnaea stagnalis; assembly: GCA_964033795.1. Lineage (NCBI taxonomy): Eukaryota > Metazoa > Mollusca > Gastropoda > Lymnaeidae > Lymnaea > Lymnaea stagnalis. Next base: position 201,858 of record CAXITT010000727.1, on the reverse strand, counting down.
TATCATTTCATTACCATCCATTCCTCTTATTCTGCGCGGTAATCCACGGTATCCAGTCTGTCTTGGGTGGTTTTATTCTTTTAAATAATCATATCTATCACATTGTAAGATTATTTTTAAAAACTAAAATTATAAGTAACATTCTCAAACGGTTAATGAATATTAAACATCACCATCTATATTATCATCTATATTATTATTTTATCTCATTCAAATTGTTTAAATAATTAAACAATTACTTTGTAGCGATATAAAACATTTAGGATATGTTCATTGTATAGCAGTTTTATCATAGAACATTAAAAAAAAGAATGACACGTCTCTATCAATGGTATGAATCTCTCAATGGTAAGTCTCTCTCAATGATAAGTCTCTCTCAAAGATACGTTTCTCTCAATAAAAAAGTCCCTCTAAATGATAAGTCTCTCTCAGTGATAAGTCTCTCTCGATGATAAGTCCATCTCAATGATATGTCCCTCTCAGAGATAAGTCCCCTCAGCGATACGTCCCACTGAGTGGAATGTCTCTCTCATTGATAAGTCTTTATCATTTTGTCAAAGGCTGGAGTAGGCGATCCCATCACCCATCTATTCATTTGGCAAATGTAACTCATAGGTGTGACAAATTTGGTTTTTTACAAAACATTTTTTTTGTAAAGTCAAAGCATGTATTTTCTCCAATAATTAATATTTAATAGTAAAACCTCAAAATATCAAAGTTTGTCAAATTTTATTTGTATTAATAAATTGTGCATCCAGTCAGTCAAGTAAGCCATTGTATATAGGGGCATCGTTTTATCATTTTAAGATAGATTAAGAACGTGTCTGTTGCTACATTTTTCTGAAAATAACATTATTATTTCACCATTGTTCAGCAGTTGGTCTAGGAATGATTATTTAATAAGATTAATAAGAATACGTTTCACAATCGTTCAGACTTCCAAGTAAATGAACACACAACACAATGTTCTCATGTCATGAGCAAAACTATCTGACGCACCGCGCACAGGAAAAACGTTCATTGGTGTGCACCAATAAACACTTACTTTAAACGTTCATGACCGACATAGCCGCAGCCCAAACTCATGAAAAGTGTTCATTTTTATATCTCATAATTGGAAGAACTCGAAATTCGGCTAACGTGGACCCACCTGGGGTCGGACAAAAATTGATCTAAACATTCATTTCTGATTCTGGAAACTAAACATCCTTGCAAAATTGTAGCTCTCTAGCTCCCATAACGTGTTGAGTCTATAAACGTTGAACAAGGCCACAAACACAGAAATCCACAAACCCACATTAAGCTTATTTCTATTTCTATAAGTCAAATGTGATCAATGTATTTAAAAATTATGCTTTCTTTAATTTTAGCTTTAATTCCTTTATTTAAAATAAAAATCCTTGCAATAATGTTTATAAAATAAAGGAGAAATCCCGGCAATTCAGTCTCGTTTTTCTTCAATCCATAACATCTAACTACTTTCTATTATTATTTTTTACACGTTTTTGAATCTAATTTTATTTTATTGTTTTTTTTTTTTAAATAGAGGGAGGTAAAATGCTCATAAATTTTCTTTTCAAGGGACACAACAATTTAGGTTTGTTTTAATTTATTTGAATATATTTAAATATATCACTACAAATTTATTTTCATATAATGTTGTGGGAAAGAAATTTTCATATTAAATATCAAAATATTTATATGGGGTTCAGAATAGTAACTATACATTTATATTTATCTTACGCAGTTTGTTTTTTTTTGCAAACTATGCATTTATTATTCTAAAAGAAATATATCTTCATTTCACAATACGTGACTTGGGCTCTTCTTTAACTAAAATTTTCTAGCTGGCATGTTAACTACATGCCCCTAATTCTCTTAAAAAAACACTGAGGTTCCTACTTCATAAGCAACACGTAGCTCCCAAGAATCATATCATAATCCTAACAAGCTTTTATGAATCTCTTAAACGCAAATTATTATATCATTTTCCTTACATTTTGGGAGCTGAGCTCAAACATGCAGGAGATACAGGGAACAGCGATAACAGAAGAGCTGTGGGTGAAGTTTAAGACAACAATCACTGATGCAGTGAATGAATTCATACCACATAAACCACCAAACCTAGGATAAATCAGACATGGGTCACGACTGAAATCCATAGGCTCAACTACAGGAGAGACCGCCAATACAAACGATTGAAGAAAAATGGCTCAGTTGAAGTGAGAGAGGAGGTACTGAGGCTCCGCCGAACCATCCAACGGCTATTGCACAGATCTTATTGGAATTACATGAACGGCATCTTCTCAGAGGAAGACACGCCGACTAAAGGTGTCAAGAACAAGCGATTCTGGAGCTATGTGAAGCACCAAAAGTCCTCAAACGCTGGAGCTCCCCCCCTGAAATGGGATGGCCATTTGACAGCTGACCCAAAAACACAGGCTGACGTACTCAATCAGCAGTTCCAGTTGGTCTTTGGTGACGGTAAAGAATAATTGAAGGCTGAATTCCATATGAAGACCAAAATGATGAACAGAGCCTACCTTGTCATGGAAGATATCCAGATATCAGAGCAGGGTGTGCTTGCTCTTCTCCAAAACATTAACCCTTACAAAGCATGTGGTCCTGACAACATCAAACCACGAGTGCTCAAAGAATTGGCCAAAGAAATCGCTCCTGCGCTGACAATCCTCTTACAATCGTCGCTGTGCACAGGAAATGTTCCAGCAAACTGGAGAACAGCGCATGTCACTCCAATCTACAAGAAAGGGGAGCATTCCGACCCAGCCAACTATCGTCCGATATCCCTCACTAGATCGTCTGCAAACTGCTGGAGCACATAATCGTAAGCACAGTCATGAAGCATCTTGAAAGCCAAACTATACTCAATGACTGTCAACATGGCTTCCGAGTCAATAGATCATGTGAGACCCAGCTCCTTGAATTTGTAGAAGACTTGATGACCAATCTGGAGAACCACAAGCAAACTGACGTGCTGGTGATGGACTTCTCAAAGGCATTTGACCGTGTCAATCATAGTTTGCTCTACACAAATTCCAGATGTATGGGATTCAAGGCACCACTAAAACATGGATCTCTAACTTCCTCAGCCACCGATGCCAAGCAGTAGTGTTTGACGGTACAAGCTCCTCCTTTGTGAATGTGAAGTCAGGGGTCCCTAAGGGATCAGTGTTAGGCCCCTGTTTGTTCCTAGCATACATTAATGACCAAAAGAGAAACTGACATCCCAAGCAAGACTGTTCGCAGATGAAACAGCGGTGTATAGGACGATCGCCAACAGATCTGACCAGGACCATTTACAGCAGGATCTCAATCTGTTGGCTGAGTGGGAGATGAGCTGGGGCATGGAATTTCACCCTGCTAAGTGTCAGACACTATCAGTCTCTAGACGTTATACTCTTCTACACTACCAATATGAACTGCGCGGCCATATTCTTGAGCCAGTTTCCTCAGTAAAGTACCTGGGGGTTACCATTCAAAGAGAGGTCCGCTGGGACGAGCATATTGACAATGTATGTAACCAAGCAAACAAGACCCTGGGATTCTTAAAGCTTAACCTAAATATTGGCAACTCCTGTGTAAACGTAAGAGAATATAAAGCCTTTGTCCGTCCGGTTTTAGATTATGCATCTTCAGTCTGGGACCCATTTACCCAGAACAGCATTGACATGTTGGAGGCGGTCCAGCGACGGGCGGCTCGCTTTGTCCTGAGCCGCTTTAGGAATACCTCTAGTGTTGGCAGCATGCTGGAAACACTAGACTTGTCACCCATGGAGGGACAACGACGACAATCCAGGATCTACATGACGTACAAGATAAATAATGGTCTGTTCCACTCTTCCAGTATTAAACAGAAACTCGTCCCTCTCCCCCATAGACAACGACAAGGCCATGACAGGCAATTCCGGCTCATACCAGCAAGAAGCCAGTATAGGAACTACTCATTCCTAGACAATCAGTGACTGGAACAAGCGACAAAACTAGACACATTTGCATCTATTGCCTCAAACCTTCCAACAACCATTGCATGATTCCTTCACAAAGTAGCACTCGTAATCATTGAAATATTCTCATCAGCACCAGGCACAGAAATATTGCAAATCCACTCTACATGCATAAGAGCCAAAATGATCAATAAATTGATCGTGGGCCCTTAATATATAGAAGAAGAAGAAAGATGCATCGCTTAAATATAAATTATTAGATCATTTTCCTTAAATGTTGGGATGCAACTCTTGCATCAGAATCAATTAATTTTCCTTACATGTTGTAATGCATCCTTTATTATGAAGATAAAAATTAGTTTAGTTTTCAAATTATAAAATGTAAGGATACAATTGAAGTCTTCATTATGTTAATATAGAACCTATCGTGAAAAAAATCAATTAAAGCTGTTTTATTTATCGTTTAAATCTGTTAGTCTAGTACTTAATTTAAATGTTGTTCTTTAATTACAATTCATGTAGAAAATACTTCATTACAATTTTTTCTTTAAATCGTTTAGATCATTAATTATAAATGTATTATCCATGAGTTAAAAATAATGATGATATTTATTTTATTTAAAAAAGAAATCAATAAAAGTGTGGAGAGAATCTATTCCAAATAATATTTTTAAAAACAGAAAAGTAAAGGATGTTGCCAATGATTATACACAAAATTTGACAACAACGACGATGGATCTAAGCACGCCCTTGCCTGTCATCATCGCATTCAAATAACTAATAAATAGTATCAAACATGTAATAAATATAATTTTGGAAAGTCATTGTGCTATCGGCTCCGACACTAAAACATATAGTTAGCAGATTTGTTTACCCCTGGGTTGGTGTCAGTATAGTTTTCAGCCTTCAAAAACGTAGTTTCAAGCTACAAAGAGTAGTTTGGTTGATTAGAGGGGGGGGGGGGGTGGGCTGATTTGGAATCAAAATACAAGTGGTGTAAGGAAATCCCCTTAAAAGCATATGTAGTTTAACACAAATTAATATACAGGTTATGCTTTCCTATTTGTTTCTTACGGATGACAAAAGGACTTATGCAAGCACATTGGCAGTTAAGTGTTGACAACGCAATCTTCTAACTATAAATTTTTCTGGTTGGTTCATTGAGATCGAGACCTCAAAGGCCAATCATTGCTATTCTTATTCGATTGCTTACGGTGTTCACACAAAAATGATGTATTTTTTCCTTACTCATCATCAATGGCACTACAGCCCATGTAGGGCCCTGGCCTGCTCCACCACATCCTTCCATTCGGAGCGATCCATGGCTTTCCGTCTCCATGCTCGAACCCCCAACTGGTGTAAATCTGTCTCCACATCATCAATCCACCTCATCCTTGGGCGACCGATGAGTCGTCTGCCCCTAGGCTTCTGCCTGTATATAATTTTGGCTTCTCTGCATTCCGGCATCCTTTCAACATGTCATGCCCAGCGTATTCTGCCTTTTTTTATCATTGTGACTATGGGTGGTACTTTGTACAAATAGTAAAGTTCTTGGTTTGTACGTATTCTCCAGATATCATTTTCTATCGCTGGTCCGTATATTTTGCGGAGGATTTTCCTCTCCCTTGTGTTGAGCAGGTTCTCTGCTTTCCTGGTGAGGGTCCAGGTCTCACTAGCGTACGTTACTACAGGTCTTATGATGGTGGTGTATATTGTCTTCTTTGTTCCCCTTGAGAGATTTTTGTTTCCCAGTAGCTTTTGTAGACTGAAATAGGAACGTTAGCCTTCTGTTATCCTTTCTTTTACCTCCGACATTATCTCATTGTGCTCGTTTATAGTTGCCCCTAGATATTTGAATGCAGCCACTCTTTAAAATTTGAGGTTGCTTATATGGATGTTATTATCAGCATGTTAGTTTCTTGGCATTATCATATATTTGTCTTCGGTTCATTTATATCAAGGCCAGCTTTGAATGAGGCATTTTCAAGTTGCCTGAATGCTTCAATTGTGTCATTACGTAGTTTTTTTTCCTTAAAGCACCTCAATTTTTAATGTTTTACTAAAAATAAACCAACCAAATAAAAATAACTCCCGAAACCGTAGTCTTAAGCTGATCGTAGCGCCGTAGTCTTAAGCTGATCGTAGCACCGTAGTCTTAAGCTGATCGTAGCGCCGTAGTCTTAAGCTGATCGTAGCGCCGTAGTCTTAAGCTGATCGTAGCGCCGTAGTCTTAAGCTGATCGTAGCGCCGTAGTCTTAAGCTGATCGTAGCGCCGTAGTATTAAGCTGATCGTAGCGCCGTAGTCTTAAGCTGATCGTAGCGCCGTAGTCTTAAGCTGATCGTAGCGCCGTAGTCTTCTTAAGCTGACCATAGTGCCTCAGTCTTAGGACTAAAAACGTAGTTTCTACGGCGAAGACTCTGGGGTCAACTTGTCTGAGTTAGTGGACTAGATTAATACTCCGTTTTTGTACTGTTTGCGTCACAACATCATTGAGGGTTAGAGGAAAGAATTATTTCTCAGAATTTAGATATATATCGGTTCCTGTGACTTACGAAACTTACTGAACACTTCAATCCGCGATGGATCATGGTCAAAGTGGTTCTTTTCTGATCTAATTGTAGGGTCCCCACATTTTGGACCCATTAACCTTAAACGTTTATTAAACTACGCATTTAAAAAAAACAAAAGACCTAGAAACGTCAAATTTCTTTCAATCATAAAAGTTACTATAAAACGTATGTAAGATTGATATGATGGTAATGATACCCCGTGAAGCTGCTCTATGTTAATTACCGTCATTACTCAAAGGTACGATGTGCCCGCAAAGGTACGGTGCCCCCTCAAAGGTGCGATGTGCCCGCGAAGGTACGATGTGCCCGTGAAGGTACGATGTGTCCTCGGTCAGCCAATGCGTTTGAGTCAAGTAAATTTGGTCGAATTATCCGAATGGTTGATATAGTTTGATATATATTAAATATTGCTGAAAGTTGCCTCCGCGTATAGTGCCAACTGCTAACTTAGCGTACCATTTTTACCATACATTCCTCTTATTCTGCTCGGTAATATACGGTATACATTCTGTCATGGATTGTTTGTTGAGCCTTCTCGTCCATGAGGGGCATCCACCGATCATCGTCGGCGTCTGCGGTTCCTCCAAGGGCATAGGCCACCTACGAGAGACCTCCAGGCATCTCTATCCTGGGCCAGCTTCTCCAGGATCTTCCATTCATGGCCAATTTTCTTGATGTCTGTCTCCAATTCTCGGCGCCAAGTGTTTCTTGGACGGCCTCTTTTCCGCTTACCCTGTGGGTTCCATTTCAGGGCTTGCTTTGTTATGTTAGAAGCAGGTTTTCTTAGTGTATGACCAATCCACCTCCACCGCTTCTGGAGAATCTCTTCCTCAATGGGTTTCTGTTTAGTCCGCTGCCACAGTTCCTGGTTGCTGATTTTGTCTGGCCAGTGAATTCTGAGAATCCTTCTTAGACATTTGTTGATGAAGGACTGGATTCTGGTCAGGTTTACGGCCGTTGTTCTCCATGTCTCGGCTCCATATAGCAGCACAGGTTTTACCATAGCGTTAAAAATCCTTAATTTTAACTTGCTGCCTAAGTTGTTAGAGACCCAAACATTCTTGAGTTGTTGGAAGGCTGCTCTTGCTTTTCCTATCCTTATTTTGACGTCCGCATCTGTACCACCTTGTTTATCTACCATGCTGCCAAGGTAAACAAAACTGTCCACCTCCTCAAGGGCTTCTCCTTCAAGCATAATGGGTGATGTACTGGTGGCATTAACCTTGAGGATTTTACTCTTCCCTTTGTGAATGTTGAGACCCATGCTAGCAGAAGTGGCTGCGACAATGTTTGTTTTCTCCTGCATCTGTTGTTGGGTATGTGCAAGAAGTGCAAGATCATCAGCAAAGTCAAGATCATCCAGTTGATCCCACAAGGTCCATTGGATGCCATTTCTTTTCTGCTGTGTAGATGTTTTCATCACCCAGTCAATGGCTAACAGGAAGAGGAATGGTGACAGCAAGCAACCTTGTCTCACACCAGTCTTCACCTGGAAAGCATCTGTCAACTGCTGGCCATGGATAACTCGGCAGTTTATCCCTTCGTACATGTTTCTGATTATATCAGTAATCTTCTGTGGCACCCCGTAATGCCTTAGCAATCTCCACAGGGTTTGCCTGTCAACACTGTCAAAGGCTTTTTCATAGTCAACAAAGTTGACATAGAGCGGCGAGTTCCACTCTAGTGACTGCTCTAGAATGATGCGCAGTGTCGCTATCTGGTCCGTGCAGCATCTGTTGGTGCGAAAGCCGGCTTGTTCGTCCCGCAACAGAGGGTCTAATAAACTGATTATGTGATAAATATGTTTATTAAAAAAAGTAAACAATCCATTTTTTTTCAGGATGAAAAAAATGGATTGTTCACTTTTTTTAATAAACATATTTATCACATAATCAGTTTATTTTTTAAATTAAAATCATAAGTAAGATTCTAATAAGATGAATGAATAGGAAATATCATAATCTATGTTATCATTTTGGTTCATTCAAATTGTAGATATGGTTAAACAATTATTTTTTAGCTATATAAAACATTTAGTAGATGTTCTTTGCATAGCTGTATTACCATAGGACATAAGAAACACGAAAAAAAATCTAATGCACTCTCTCAATGATAAGTCTTTCTTAATGAAACATCTCTATCAATGATAAGACTCTATCATTTTTTCCAAAGGCCGGAGTCGGCGGGACTTTTAGATGTGACTAATTTGGTTTTTCAATAAATATTTTTTTTTTTTAAGTTAAAGCATGTATTTTCTCAAATAATAGATATTTAATAGTAATACCTCAAAATATCAAAGTTTATCAAATTTTATTTGTATTAATAAATTGTGCATCCAGTCAGTCAAGTAAGCCATTGTATATAGGGGCATCGTTTTATCATTTTAAGATAGATTAAGAACGTGTCTGTAGCTACATTTTTCTGAAAATAACATTATTATTTCACCATTGTTCAGCAGTTGGTCTAGGAATGATTATTTAATAAGATTAATAAGAATACGTTTCACAATCGTTCAGACTTCCAAGTAAATGAACACACAACACAATGTTCTCATGTCATGAGCAAAACTATCTGACGCACCGCGCACAGGAAAAACGTTCATTGGTGCGCACCGATAAAAACTTAGATTAAACCTTCATGACCGACATGGCTGCAGGGCAAACTCATGAAAAGTGTTCATTTTTAAATCTCATAATTGGACAAAAATTGATCTAAACATTAATTTCTGATTCGGGCACAAAAAATCTTTGCAAAATTTCAGCTCTCTTACCCCCATAATTTGTTGAGTCTATAAACGTTGAACAAGGCCACAAACACAGAAATCCACAAACCCACATTGAGCTTATTTCTATTTATATAAGTCAAATTTTAAAAAATGTATTTAAAAATTATGCTTTTGTTTAATTTTAGCTTTAATTGCTTTATTTTTTTTTTTAATCCGTATTATAATGTTTATAAATAAAGAATCGTTTTTTATTCAATCCATAACATCTAACTACTCTCTATTATTATTTTGGTGCAAGTTTTTCAATCTAATTTTATTATTTTATTTTTTTTTAAATAGAGGGAGGTAGAGTGCTCATAAATTTTGTTTTCAAGGGATACAACTATTTACGGTTGTTTTAATTTATTTGAATATATTCAAATATTTCATAACTAATTTATTTTCATATGATGTTGTGATAATGTAATATTTTATATAGTATATAAAAAAGTATGATACAAGTGTCACATTTCGAACTATTCATTTATATTTTTTGTGCAGTATTTTTGTGTGTGCCAACTATGCATTTATTATTCTAAAAGCTATATACGTTTACTTCACAAAACTTAATCAATAGGTGTATTAAGTCGTAAATTTTCTAGCTGGCATGTTAACTACATGCCTAAGATTCTCATTAACAAAAAAAAAAAGAGGTTTCTACTTCATAAGGAACATGGGAGCTCCTTAGAATTATAATTTTATCCTTACACGTTGTGTGTATCATTTAAATATAAAGATGCAATTCGTTTACTTTTTAAAAGAAAGTGTCAGGATATAATTTAAGCCTTCATAATGTAAATATAGTAACTTTTTTGAAAGAATCTTCCATTACAGCTCTTGTATTTATTATGTAACTCTGTTAGTCTTGTTCTTATATGTATAAAATACCTTTTTTTACAATTTTTATTTACAAATTTTACTTAACATTAATTATAAATATAACAGAACCATGAGTAAAAAAATAATGATGATATTTATTTTATTTAAAGAAGAAATCATAAGATTGCGGAGAGAGCTTTTTCAAAATAATATTATGAAGGGTTTGGCCAATGATTATACCAGAGATTTGACAATGATGATGGTTCTAAACCCATTGTTGCCTATCATCATCACATTCTAATAGCTAATTAATATTATCTAACATTTAATAAATATAATTGTGGAAAGTCACAATACTATGGCCAGGGTTGATTTCAGTTTTATCTCCGGTTGGGGGGGGGGGGGGGAAAAAAAAAACAAAAACCCCCCCCCCCACCCCCCCCCCGGAACAAAAATATGTACACCAATAAAACAAAATATTATTTTAATTTCAAAAACGACCAAATTGTATTTTTTAACAATTTTAAAAAGAATATTAGCTGGTGTTCATAACGGATTACAATTAGTGGAATCAATAAAATTTCGCTACGCTTGATATATTTGATGATCCTATATTAAGGCTAATCTTCTTAGAAGCTTACGTTAGTTGATTACAAATATCGCAATGTTTGGAAAATTTGCCGCGCCCAATTACGAGCCAAATTTTTACTTTCTGTTTGCATTTATCTGTATTTTCTATTTAATTTTTTTTTTTTTTTCGCAAACTCACAAGTTTAAAGACTTAAATAACACTGTATTAAACTACATTTTTTTTTCAATTTTAATAATCTATAATATTAATCGTATTAATTATCCAACGTGATCAATCTTTTCATGTTTTCAAATTATATTTTATAATAAAATCATGACTTTTAAACTAGGGAATGGTATTAATTACACATTGAATGATGGCATCATGCTTTAAAAATAGTTATTATTAGCATCAGTGTTTCTTTCAGCTATCTCTTCGGGAGGGCACTGCGCCCCCCCCCCCACCCCAGCAGGAGCACAATTTGTAAAACAAAATAACAAAAATTTGTTGTTTTTTTAAATTAAAAATAGCAAACTTGTCATTTTTAAACAATTTTAAAAAGTGGATTAACTGGTGCCTTTAACCGATTACAATTAGTGGAATATATCGTTAGGTTGGATATATTTAATGACACGTATATTTAAGGCTAATCGAGTTATAGTATTCGGTTATAAATATCGTACTGACCAATCGAGTCTTTCTTCCTATTTTTCGAACATATCGCTATTTTTATTTTATTTGTTTTTTGCAACTTCACAGGTTTAAAGATTTCAATGAGACTCTATTCAAATAAATTGACATACCTATAAAGGTCTACAATACAATTTAAATAATACTTAGTTAACTGTAAAGCATGTGCAATCTGTTGTCGAATTGTAGTTCGTCGTAAAGGCTTGACTAAAAGAGGGATAGGTGTTAATTATCAATTGTATGATGTTCTGATGACGTCATGCTTTTCTAATTATTTATACTTTAAAGGGCGCTTACAAATCGTGCAGATTTTATCAAATATTATTGAGCCAAAGGTGTTTTTTGCTTTCTTTAAATGACATTGTGCTACTTTTGTTACAAAGTTTCCTGAATAACATATTATTTTTCTAAACACAATACTGTAACAGACCGAGTTGGCTGTGATTTTACACACGACACTAATAGGCCTATTCATCCTTATGACAGGATGGCGTAGTAATTGTATTATAACATGATGAATCACGAGAAAAGAGGGAACTAGTTTCTAGAGCGGAAGTTCACTAGCCGCTTAGGTAGAGTAAGAAGTGTGCACGATTTTTGATCTGAAAAGGCGCAGACATATTGAATTTCTCTCGTATGAATTATGGAACTATTGTCATTTAATTGTGACATGGAATATTGAATAAGTGTTTATTGCATCTTAGAATTATTGCAGGATATCCTCCTAGCAAGACTTATCATTGATGTATTATTAATTATAATAAAGTACTGTGTAATTCATTGAACGTTGCCACTTCATTGTGTGAGAGAACAGATGAGTTTGGGGCGAGAAAGAATTAATTATTCCGGTGATAGCGGCAATTCATCCATTGCAGAAATAGTTAACCATGCTACTACAAGTATTGTCATGATGGCAATAACAGCATGTGTTACAAATACTTTGACCATATTTAACATTATTCACTTCCCAACTGCTTTTCTCTTTTTAAAAGTCAAAATAATAAACGAACTGTCCCATCCATTGGCATTGCACTCCTTCTTTTTTTAAATATTTATTTTATTTTAGACGAGAATTCGTAGAAAGCTAAGAAATAAGTTTTGGACTAGCATTTAGATTGTTTGGCCGATTCCATTTTTTGGTACGTGTTTTAGAAAAAAAAATTGTATTCCTAATTCGTCAAATTAAAATAGATTCTGTGGATTTAGTTAAAAAATATTGTCAAGTATAGTGAAGAGGCAATTTAAGAAAGGTTCAGTAATTTTAAATTCCAAATTAAAATTTCAATCTACTGAATATTGGGAAATTTAGCTTATACTTGTTTGCATTCGATTTACCTTCGATAAAATCCCACATTTATAAATATAATGTCTTTTGTAAATAGCTCATGTCTTCTTAAAATAGTTTGAGTCTATGTCGCTCGTGTACAATTTATAAAAATGACCAGTTTTCAAGACCCCAAAAAATATATATATCTTTCTAATTAACCTGTTGTTTTTTTTTTTACTCTAAAAATTCATGTACTAATCAAGCAGCTATCCCTTCATAATAATGTAAATAAAAAATAAAAGCTACATTATTATTTTTAATTACATAACTATTTTTTCTTAATTTTTTGTGTGCATAACACAAGCAGGTGAAGCAGATTCCGTTTCGCCATCGCTGCATGGAAAGATGATAATTAAGGAAATGTCCTCATCACATCTTTAAGCCCCTAAAATATCCGAGGCCCCCCGCAGTGGTAGGGGTTGCTGGGCGAACACGATGGCTCTAAGGTTAAGTGACACCTACATCTTTTAAACAGGAACTCTTCCGTGTCTCTCCAATTAAGTTTAAAATGTTGTAAAACTAAATTCAGATCTGTGATAAAATGCATTCTTTAATTTTTTAATTTATCAAAAAAATTTGGTGATTATAATAATTTAAGGGACGAGAATATTCTAGGGCAACAGCGTACCCTCAAGGGGGGGGGGGTGGCACAACCAGAGTAAACTTAGTACGTCCCGATGGTGTGGAATTTAAGATGTCTTTGGTCATTAGTATGCTAATTTTGGCGCTTCCCAGCCGAAAGTTTGAAATGCCACCTCAAAATTGTCTGAAAGAAACAACAAATTCAAGTTTGTGCCAAAATAATGCACCCTTGCATTTTGGATTTCTCCGACTGTCCTTTAGCACCCTACCCTCAAGGTGATCCATGGTACAGTACGAGATTGATTATAAGCTTGTGCCTAATGATTACACTGGGAAACGACACAAACGCAGTGAATTTAATTTACATATGGAACTGGGCTAAATAATGTTTCCCACAAAACCTTAAACATTTCTTTCCCTATTCAAAAGGTATAATGGAAAAATTGAATTTATTTATTTATTTATTTATATATAGCGCTTACCTTAAAGCTCTAAGCGCTTGACAATTATTAAAAACACGTAAACTAACTAAAATAAAAATGAGACATTTGGATAGTAACTACTATACTATAGAAACAATTAAAATGGCTATAAAACGAGGACACTTTGGCACGTTTTGGCCAATACTACAGGATCAACCCGAGACAGAAAATGAGGCAGGGCAAGGAGGGTGCATCACAGGTCATAGGCGGACCTAAACAGATGGGTTTTAAGGGACTTTTTTAAAAGTGGATGAGGTTTCACAATGACGGATGTGGAAGGGGAGCTGGTTCCAGAACATGGGCCATGGAAGTAGAAGGAGCGTTAACCGATGGTCTTAGTTTTGGTTCTTGGGATTGAGAGGGTTCTACTGTCAATGGAAGAGCGTAGTTGTCTAGTGGGGATGTAAGGAAGCAATTCAATGATAATCAAAAATACACTTCTTGATTTTGAAATGATCAAAAATTTTCTGGGGATCATCCTTCCCATACCACGCAACCAATCAAGATACATCATTAATTCTGGTATCGATAGATACACTGCCCAGGGGCAGCTACTATTAGTGCTGCAATGAGCGTCCAAATATGTTTGCCGTCCTCCCTTTCACGATACAAACTCTGCAGATGTCCAAAAGTGCCAGACCAGCATGTAAAGAAAAGACGCCACTAGCAGTGCCGCATCTACAGAGTTTGACGTCAGGGGAAAAGATTCATTTTTGCACCCCCCTCCAACTCTGAAACCAATTATTTGTAACCATTAAATAAAATCAAAGCCCACATTTGCCCCCCCCTCCCGCTAGTTTGGCGTCCCGGGACATATGTCCCATCTGCCACACCTTAGGTACGCATCTTGCCACCGGCAACTGGCACTGCCTCCCCCCTCCCAACCCGAAAATCTTAAATGCCCCCCACCGGGGGGGGGGGGATATTTCTGAAAGAAGCACCGCTATAGACTCCGACACTAAAACAAAAAGTTAGCAAACTTGTTAACCCCTGGCCTAGTGTAAGAGGAGTTTTCAACTCCCCTAGTTTGGCGTCCCGGGACACATGGCCCATCTGCCACCCCTTAGGTACGCATCTTGCTACCGGCAACTGGCACTGCCTCCCCCCTCCCAACCCGAAAATCTTAAATGCCCCCCACCGGGGGGGGGGGGATATTTCTGAAAGAAGCACTGCTATAGACTCCGACACTAAAACATAAAGTTAGCAGACTTGTTAACCCCTGGGCTAGTGTAAGAGTAGTTTTCAGCTCCCCACAAACGTATTTTTCAAACTCCAAAGAGAAGTTTGGTCAATTAGACTGGGGTTGGGAGGTGGGGCTGGTTTGCAATTAAAATACAAGTAGTGTATGAAAACGCACTGATATGCTTTTGTAGTTTAACACAAATAAATATATATGATAAACTATCCTATGTTTTTTTTTAATTTACTTTTTTACGGATGAGAAACAGTCTTAGGCAAACACATTGGCAGTTCAGTGTTAAGAATGCTATCTTCTAAAAGAAAAATATTCTGGTTGGTTCACTGAGATCGAGACCGCAAAGGCCAATCCCTGTTATTCTTATTCAATTGCTCACGGTGTTCACACAGAAATGTCGTCATTTATTACTGAAAACACCTCAATTATTTATTTTTTATTAAAATAAACCAAAAAGAAAAACACAAAATCACGAAACTGTAGTCTTTGGCTTAAAAACGTAGTTTCTACGGCAAAGGCTTAGGGGTAAACAGGACAGAGTTAGTAGATCACATTAATACTTAGCGTCTGTACTGCTTGCATCACGCGTCACCAGCGTTTTTCGTCGCTGTCTTAACGCGCTGGTTGGAAAATCGCTGCTCGCGAGATGCATGCAGCTCTTTAGCGACCTGAGAATCGGCCAGCCGGCCAAAAATCAGTTTTGACTCCGAAAAACAATGTTTCTTGAAAAGAAATTTGGTTCTGAAAAATTTGTTTAATCGTACTTCTGCTGATTTTTGTCTCATTTCACTAACGAAGTCTGCCGAGCACTGTCTCAACGTGAGAGAAAGTCGCCGGCTCAATCTTCTTTTTTAAACAATTAAAATTGAAATCCTCTTGAAAAACATGTTATCTTTGTTTTCGTACATCAAGAACCCCTGTGCATTCTAGATGGTCTCCTGCTCCGTTTCTTTTCATTTTATATTTAATTTTGTACTTGTAACTTTTTTTTTTGGTAGTTGATATTTACTGAAGTAGGCGTTCGGTCGATGCTTTCGTTGTTTTATCGGCTATCAAGTTTTCACATACAAAGCGCTTCTATTTCCTTATCAAGTACAAGCCTTAAATAGCTCACGATGAGTACAGAAATGAGTGGGCAATAAATCATGTAACAGTACCGAAGTTATCGAACAGTTGACGATATCACGGGGATTTGGTTACGATCTTTCAGACATTTAGGAAAACGTGTGACGGGTGTCATCAATAAAACAGCGATGACTCATGGGTTGGCCTCAAAGTCTGATTACCATTTTTTTTTGGGGGGGGGGGGGGGGGGNGGGGGTGAGTGGAGTGCAGGGGTTGATACGACCTGTCTATACTGTCAACAAAACATCCATGTCATATGTTGATAATGCCACTATTACGACAAAAAGTGATGTCACCGAAAAGTGCGTGCTCTGTAAATACGCAATTTTTCAAATTGGTTTCATTCCCTGGGATGGTGTCACCCGGTGGGGTCCGCACCCCAACTCCCCTCCTAGCTACGCCACTTGTGCTATAACAAAGCCTAGAAGTGAAAGAGTAGGGGGAATTTGTGAGGTGACAACGAGCATAAATAATGACTGTATAGGGTATGAGGGGCACTAATACAGTGTGGGGTATTAGGGTGCTAATGACATTATAGGGTAATAGGGTCGCTAAAGACACTATAGGGTAATAGCGGCACTAATGACAGTATGGGGTGAGCCCACACCTAGGAAAATTTGGACTCCAGGAAGCTGACAGAGTTTTGGACCCTTTCGTGTTTGAAGCATGTGCGTATATTTTAAAACTCGAAAAATTGTGTGTGCGTGTGTGGGTGGGTGGGGGGGGGGCTATTTTGTTCAGGCCCCTGACAAGTGACATGCACTTGGGCCTGCACCTATTGATGACTCTAAAAATAAGTATATTGCCATATGACCGACACATACGAAGTTCGTAAATGAGAATCCATGTTTAAGATAATTTTAACATATGGTTGGTTATCCGTGCATTGTGACTGTAATTTGAAATCGAAAATTTCGGAAAAAAAATGAATAAGTAATTATTATTATTTATCTTTTTAATGTTCGCTTTCAAGTTAAACAATTTTAAGGCGAAAATCATCAAAGAAAGTAATTTACAAAACTTTTGAAAAAGAAAATACTGACCAGAGCACCCGTGAACTATTCATTTCTTTGATATTGCGTCCACACATGTAAGAGGTGAACTATTCATTTTCTTGACGTTGCATCCAGACATGTAAGGATCAAATTCGAGAAGACTCTCGTTTTGCATAAGATCTTTCTTTTTTTTTTCTTAGATCCCCCCCCCCTCTCTTTCCCTTTCCTGTTTTGTTACAATACAGTGTAATTATTTTGCTCTGCCAATATGAGAGAAAGAACTGCTTGGTACGGTGCGCTCATACTTTACCCAGCAGGGTGACCACCAATTTAAGAAATCTCGGTACCTTACTTTGATGCGACGCTTGGAGCCACTCATTGAGCCTTAGAGAGCGTGTATCACAAGTTGAGGGGGACGGAGTTTGCGTGACTCGATGTGATCGTTTACTCGAACTCAAGATCTGCTCTGGAGATCTTGGTGAAGAGATCATTTACCACTCAGTTGATGTCATCATTGATGACGTGTACAAGATCGGTGAACAAGGAGGCAAGGTAACAGTGCAATGGATCCCAGTTCACGACAACGTCAGTGACAATGGGAAAGCGGACACTCTGGCAAAAACCGGGGCTGCCCAGTTTCAGCCAAAGGTACCAATAACTTAATTGGGAATAAAGAACTGGCTGGCAGAACATTTCCGGACGAAGTGGTGCAGGCAATGGGCAGACAACCCGAGAGACAGAGTTGTCTTTTAAAATTTGCCCACTCCTAGCAGACAAGACCCATGGTGGGATGTTAGGCCGTAGACAGCAGAGCTTAGTGACGAAAATGCGCCCTGGTCACTGCCACATAGCCACATAATTGCAGCCTGGTCCCGGAGACACTAGCGCACCTGTTGACCGAATGTCCCTCACTAGATGTCCCGGGGGAATCCAGGGCGGTTGGAGAGCCCTACGTGAAGAAAATGTTGTACGGCTCAGCTCAACAGATGGAGCTGGTAGCCAATGTACTATCCGGAATCATAACGTGTAATCACAGACCTTCACCAGACTATGTGAGTTAGTTAGTGAGCTCGTTTTAAAATTTTCTCTTTCTTGTCTCAAGATTTTTTAAACTTTTTCACCTTACCTTCACTCAAGCTATTAGTGAGTTACAACAGAGAAAACAAAACGTTCTTGGGCACATCATGGTTTCCGCTGCATGTTCTTTAATACACGATAAGTTTGTTAAAATAATAAAAACTTTCACGTCCACCGGAAGAAGCGGGTGATAACTTCTTTAAGAAACAAAACAAAAATTCTTATGTTGTGATTACAATTAGAAATCGAATAATTCCACTAAAAAGATGGAAGGAAAGCCATCACTTTTAAAATTTGGACGGTCAAGTAAACAAAAATTTGTTTCATGTATGTACAAAGACACTCCTTTCCATTGCTTTTATGGGAGAAAATATTGGTCAAGGCAACCGTAGACTAAGGAAAACTAAATAAATTAGGAACAGAACTTTGTAATTTGGACTATATTTTGGCGGTTTATCCATGCATGTGCATGCTGGGGTGGGGTGCTTGGTGGGACCTGTGTTGTGTCAGAATTGATTGTGGGCATGTAGTTAACATGCCATCAAGAGAATTTGGAATTGCGCCTCCCCGCCAATAGTCTCACGACGTTGAAATGAATATATTTTTAAGTTACAATATTAAACCTTTAGTTTGTAACAAAACCAAATAAGAAAGCTAGAAAATAAATGTATGACACTACGTCTAAGTTTTCTTTTCTTTTTATATTGTGTTAAAATAATTTAGCCTAGCAATAATAAAAATAAAAATGTTTGATGAAATCCTTAAATATTTTCATACAAAATATATAAAACTTAAATAATTATATTCCTTAAAATGTAAATATATAACCAATTTATCTCCCTTATTTTTTTTCTAAAAAATGTAAAATGAATGTCAAAACTGCTTTTCAGCAATATTAGCTAGTAATTAAATGTTAGGTATTTTGAGAAAGACGACTGTATATTGCAGCATTTGTCCACCTACTTTAAAATACAATGTTATAAGACAAACAATAGTGTTGTTTTTTTTTTTTAAAAATCTTCAACTAAACGAAGCATCATTAAAAGGAATATGTTTTTGTTTATTTTGCTTTTTATATAGTGGACCAAGTGAGCGGAATTTTTGTAAAGATAATCTCAATCATCTCAGAATTAGAATATGCAAAGTCAAATATGTTTTGTTTTTTTCAGACCTCAGATTGATCCACGTTGGCCGATTTTCGTGTCTTTCTTTAAAAAAAAAAGGTGGGTGGGGGTGGGGTAATTTTAAAGGTGTCAAGATTGTGCGCTGTGGCAAGGACGATCTCTAAACGCTTAATGCAAGTTTTGGTTGGTGTGCACAAAAATGAACGTCTTTCCTGTGCACGGTGTGTAAGACAACTTTGCTTATGACATGAGGACATTGTGTTGAGTATTCATTAACCTTGGAATCTGAACGTTTGGAAACATATCATTACTGAATAATCATTCCTAGAGCCTAGGGGGATATGGTCTATTACATAAATAAGTCTCTCGCAATGATAAGTCTCTTTCAATGTTAAGTCTCTCTAAATCAGCGGTTCTCAACCTGTGGGTCGCGACCGCTTTGGGGGTCGCCTAAGACCATCGGAAAACACATATACTCTACAGTTATGAAGTAGCAACGAAAATAATTTGGTGGCTGCGGGTCGCCACAACATGAGGCACTGTATTAAAGGGTCGCGGCATTAGGAAGGTTGAAAACCACTGCTCTAAATGATGAGTCTCTCTCAATGATAAGTCTCTCTCAATGGTAAGTCTATCTCAATGATCAGTCTCTTTCAATTGTAAGTCTCTCTCAATGGTAAGTCTCTCTCAATGATAAGTCTCTAATATGATAGGTCTCTCTCAATTTTCAGTCTCTATCAATGATAAGTCTCTATCATTTTTCCAAGGGCCGGAGTAGGCGGAACGCTTAGGTGTGACAAATTTGGTTTTTCAATTAATATTTTTGCATGTATTTTCTCTAATAATTAATATTTATAGTAATACCTCAAAATATCAAAGTTTATCATATTTTGCTTGTATGAATAAATTAAGCCTCCAGTTAGTCAAGTAAGCGATTGTATATAGGGGATTCGTTTTATCATTTTAAAAAAGATTAAAGACGTGCCTATTGCTACATTTTTCTGAAAATAACATTATTATTTCACAATTATTGAACGGTTATTATAGGAATGATTGTTCAATCAGATTAATAAGAATATATTCACAATCGTTCAGGCGTCAAAGTAAATTAATTATCACTCGACACAATGTTCTCATGTCATGAGCAAAACTATCTTACGCATCGCCACATAAAACACGTTCATTAGTGAGCAACAATATTGTGTGCACCAACATTAAATGTTCATGACAGACCAAGATTACCCCTGGGTTTGTGTCAGAAAAGTTTTAAGCTCTTAAAATCGTAGTTTCAAGCTCCAAAGAGTAGTTTGGGCGATTAGCGGGAGGGGGGGGGGCACTGGTTTGGAATCAAAATACAAGTGGTGTAAGGAAATTCACTGAAAATCTTATGTAGTTTTAACACAAATAAATATACAGGATATGTTTTCCTATTTGTTTCTTACGGATGAGAAAAGGACTTATGCAAGCACATTGGCAGTTAGGTGTTGACAACGCAATCTTCTAACAATAAATTATTCTGGTTGGTTCATTGAGATCGAGACCTCAAAGGCCAATCATTGTTATTCTTATTCGATTGCTTACGGCTGTGACGTGACGTACGTTGTCTAGGGGTCGGTCCCCTCTGTACTAGCCACAGAACAATTTTACAAGGGTCTAGAACCCCTTTATTTCCAGCTCCTACAGAGCTGACTCTTGCTCCAAGTATCAACAAACAATTCAGGGTTTCATGTTTTCTTATTTATTGGCTATGTGTGCCTATATGCCACTACACAAAACAGTTAAAGTTACACAAGTCCTCTTCCATCCGTAGAAAAACTCACTCCTTTATAAGACAAAAAAATCATACACACATCCACAGCACTCGCCACTGTTCACTCCTTCAAAAAAACTCAACTCACACACGTGGTTTTTTCAGACACAGCACACCGTCATATCTTGACCGAGAAAAATCAAAACTCGTGGGGCACACGGGGAAAATAAACTCACCCACGATTGGTCAAATTAACATTATAGAAGTTGACACAAAAAACTCACGCGATCTGACCGTGACAACGGCGTTACCACATAAAATGCTGTTATTTCCTGAAAACCCCTTAATTATTTATTTTTTATTAAAAGTAAACCAAACAGACGAACAAAAGTCGCGAAACCGTTGCTTTTTTTAGGCTCGTCGTAGCGCCGTAGTCTTAAGCTTAAAAAACGTAGTCCTAGGCTTAAAAACGCTGTCTTAGGCTTAAAAACGTAGTTTCTACGGTGAAGGCTATGGGGTAAACATGTCCGAGGTAGTGGACTAGATTAACAATGAGTTTCTGTACTGTTCTCATCACACGTCAGGAGCGTTAGTCGTCGTTGTCTCAACGCAGTGGTGGGCGAATCGTGGCTCGTGAGCCGCATGCGGCTCCTTAGTGATCTGAGTGCGGCTCGGCCAGTCAGCCACAAATAGGTTACGACTCAGAAAAAACATGGTTCTGGACAGCTTCTTGCAAAGAAATTTGGCGCTCAACAAATTGTTATATCGTTCTTCGGCTGACTTTCGGCTCGTTCGACTAGTGAGTTTACCGACCGCTGTCTTAGCAAGAGAGAAAATGGCCGCCTCCAATTTCTGTTTATATGCAATTGAAATTGAAACCCTCTTGAAAAACATGTTATCTTTGTTTTCATTCATCAAGAACCCATCTGAGTTCTAGATGTTCTGCTTCTCTGTTTCTTTTCATTTTATATTTAATTTTGCACTTGTAACTTTTTTTGCTAGTTGATGTTTACTGAAGTAGGCGTTTGGTCAACACTTTCGTTGTTTTCTTTATTTTATTTTCTTTTTTGGCTATCAAGTTTTCACGCACAACGCTTCTCTATTTCCTTATAAAGTACAACTCTTAAATAGGTCACGATGAGTACAGAAATGAGTGGGCAATAAATCATGTAACGGTACTGAAGTAATTGACTGTCTGGAACAGATGACGATATCACCGATATTTGGTAGGAATTCAAGTATCGATCTTTGAGACATTTAGGAAAACGTGTGACGGGTTGTCATCAATAAGACAGCGATGACCGATGGGTTGGCCTCAAAGTACAACCTCGGGGTTGATTTGAAAAAGTGGGATGAAGTGCGCATGGCCCCTCCTAGACAGTGGATGACCTATGAGCGGGGGGGGGGTGTGGGGGGGTCAGATGTGACGTCACATTCGTCTATTTCTTACTTTAAACGACAAATAAATACATTTGATTTTAATTTCGGAATAGATAAAAATGTGTCTTTACAGTGATAGAAACTCATTTGTTCTTCACTTTTGCTTTTGTAAATTTGGAATATTGCGGAAAAACTTCTTAAATTTAAACAAATTAAGCTACGAAGCATTACATGGGCGATTAATTTGTTTATTTCCATTAGGCTACTTGATCCAATGTATTTCACTTCCATCATTATTTAATGATCTTGGATTACGATACTTCACCACTTGAGCTTGGCCTATCCATATGCCTCACAAAAAATGAGATCCTCAATTTTGTTCCCTACCGATTTTTGAACACGGTTTAACTAATTTGTTGAAAATTTTAGTTGGATATGAGGTGAGGGCAGGACGCGGCAGACCTTGCTGATGAGTATAAATCTGCAGTCTTTGAGGGTACTGCTCCTAGTCAAGTCCTCTCTCCACTGGCGACGATGTGAATTAGTCATACTGTAGAAACCGTGTTAACCCTATTAGAGGGCGTCGGTAAAACACCTGCCGTCTCCCCGTGGTGAAAAAGGGGGGGGGGACGGGGACGGGGACATAGGGACGTCAATTGCATCCACCCAAGTCCTTAGAAAGTCCGGCCAGATTGCTGTGTGAGTAGCACCCCGGCCGGCCGGCAGGCGTTCCTTCTCTTGGTGCCACCTCGCTCCCATAGTCAGTCGGGTTGAGGGGTGGGTGAGGCTGTCTCAGGGGCGGAATGCTCCCGACATGGCCCGACTGGAATAAAGACTTCTGGGGGAGTAGTAGATGGTCACTTGAGTCTAGCGGAGGGTCCGTTTGGGTAGACTTGGTGAGCTTCGGCTCGATGGTTTGCTGATGTTCTAACAGTAGATTAGATTAGTTAGTAGTACAAAATGAATTAAAGTTCATTAGTTATTTTTCGAAAATATTTGGTTTTATTACATTTATTTTTGTTATGAAATTCGTTATATTAACTGCGCTTTTGTTGACGTGTTTCTTTCTTTAGGGGCTAAATCAGAGGGCTTATTTACCCACTTACCGTCATTCCATTGAGCTGAAACCTTGCGTATAGAGGTGTTGCCAATGACAACACATTATTTAAAGTTTTCAGCCCTAAACCCAACCCCCCTCCCCCCAAAAAAAAAATCGGTTGTATTTCCTTTTTTTTTCACGGGGAAGCTCATTGACCCACTTCCCGTCATCGTATTGAGCTAAAAATTAGCAAATATACTCGTTGGCGTTGAAAACACATTCAATCAACTTTTCAGCCCCCCATGCAAACAAACAAAAATAAAGATATAATAATAATCATTTTTAGCAGTTTTTCAAGGAAAAGATGACGGAAATATAAGGGATTGATGTCTTAAGAACTGTCGCCATCTCTTAGTCGCACAACATTTCATATGAAGGAATTATATTTTAAAAGTTTGTGTTTAGGTGGGGGGTTTTTTAAACGCTTGTTTGTAGTCGTATTCAAATGACCAGTGAAACAAAAGCTTCAGATATATCGAAACATCTGAACGGAAATGATGAAGATTGATTCAAAATATCGGAGAATCCCTCTACGGCCGGACTGTTGTACACTTCATATTAAAATAAATGAGAAAGCAGCAATGTACTTGTAATACAATGCAAGTGCCGGTGCAGTACCGGCAATGTGGGCAGTTGCCCGGGGTGCCATGTGTTTAGGGCGCCAGGGGTTTAGGAGTGCCATCAACGATCTTCTAGAATAGGAAAAAGTATCGCATGTGAACGCCACGGAAGAATAAACAGGGGATGGCGAAGAGGGCGACCGCCTAAGGCCCCGCGTTTGCTGAGCCCCGCGCGTGGCCTTAGTATATTCAAAATATACCTAAGCCTACTAATAGTTCCTAAGCCGGTAGCTCCCGCCAAATTCAAATTGCCCAAGGCCCCGCAGCCTCCTAGCGCCGGCCCTGAAGAAAACAATGTTATTGTTCATTTGTTGTTTAAGACAACAACCGAGTTAATACAATCATGACCTAATCCGCAGTTCTTTTCCTTGCATAAATATTTATGATCATACTTAACAGGGGCGCCTAAGAAAGCTTGCGTGCGGCCTCCAGCGAGCGCAGGGTTAGCCCTGTGCAAAGCACACACACAAACTTCGTAGGCCAACACTTGGGTTTAAACTGTAAGCCAACACCTCGCCCTAGAAGTGTTATTATGTTTCAATGCGTAGCAAAATGCAAAGAATTACCAACGTAAAGTGGCGTCACTGGGGAAGGTGGTGGTGGGAAATAGAAAGTGGCAAGCTAACAGAGCTCGCTCGAGTCGGTTTCTTAACAGTGAAATACAAAAGCGGGGCGCCACCAGAAAGGGGTGCCATTAAAAAGGGTGCCATCAGAACGAGGCACCATTAAAACAGGGTGCCACCCAAACGGGGTGTCATTAAAACAGGGTGCCACCAGAACGGGGTGCCATTAAAATAGCAGGGTGCCAACAGAACAGGGTGCCATTAAAGCAGGGTACCACCAGAGTGGGGCACCATTAAAGCAGTGTACCACCAGAAAGGGGTGCCATTAAAACAGCGTGCCACAAGAAAGGGGTGCCCTTAAAACAGGGCGCCGCCAGATGACCGCCACATGATCGATGGTGCAGCTAGAGTTTGTGATGCCAGATCCACTGGTGCGCTTTGCATACGATCGATGGTGTAGCTAGAGTCTGTGACGCCAGATTCAAGGGTGCACTTTGCACACGACCGATGGTGTAGCTAGAGTTTGTGACGCCAGATTCACTGGTGCACTTTGCACACGATCGATGTTGTAGCTAGAGTTTGTGACGCCAGATTCACTGGTGCACTTTGCACACCATCGATGGTGTAGCTAGAGTTTGTGTCACCAGATTCACTGGTGCGCTTTGCACACGATCGATGGTGTAGCTAGAGTTTGTGACGCCAGAAGCGGGTCTTAATTTACCCACCGTTTTTATGTCTAAGAAAATATAACGATGTAATTTTATGCAGTGGCGTCCCCCTTGAGTACTGACGTCACCAAGAGATACCGTCACAGGCGGCGACACACAAATGGACATTAAACAGAGTTGGCTCGGGACGGTTTTACAACCTACTGTAGTTCAATACAGGAGCGGGACTGGTGTGTGGGTCACCAATATGATACTCTCACCACCCCCCCCCCCCCCCCCCCGTGTCTAGGCCCATGGGTTGGTCACGGCTATGTTAGTTCCCCAATATTACAATAATGAGACAAGCCAATTGACCTGAAAGGAACTATAATGGGAAAAAAATGTTGGAAAATGGAGTATCTACATCAACAAGAAGTCCTTTAAGCAGCTGATGGCTTTTCAAATCAATTTACCAGTCATCAGTGCAGGACAGCTGTATCGAATGACATCACTCAACAGTGCATGCCATCTGTATTAACTGACTTCAGTGTATCAAAAATAAAGCCACTGGGTCTTCTTTAATTCACTATATAAATTGTCACCACGTACTATCAGAAGTACCCCCACTGTATGCCAAGAGGGCTGTCCCATACGAACATGCGAAGAAGCTCTGCAAAAACAACACAAAATGCAGTACGTTGTGACAACGAAAGGCATATCCTTTTCACCAATCAAATGCGAACTAGATGCGTCAAATGTTAACGAAGAATTGGAAATGATGCCGTGTCAGAATCCATGCTAAGTGCTTTGAAAGCTTTCATTGTTTTATTGTATCATGTGTAACAAAATGTCCCAAAAATAGGGCGCTCTGTATTTTCATTTTTCTAAACATTGGAAATTGAAATTTTTTTTAATTTTATTTTTTTTTAAACTACGAATTTGTGTGTTTAGGAAAAACATCTTCGGACGACTAATTGACCCACGGCTCGTTAACCGTTCGAGCTGAAAATTACACACAGACTCGATTACAACATATTCTATCATATTTCCAACCCCACCTCACAACCCTAATGCCGAAAAATCAGTTTCTGCTAATTTCAAGGTGAAGCTGAAGGTAATAATTGACACTGATTTCATGAAATAAAATTCGCTAAATTAGATTCTTTAAAAACAATATCGCAAGTGCGTTTGGTGCGTATTATTTTCTTTTGCTTTTGTGAAACAGTTGATGAAATAAATCTGCGATGTACAAGCGGATGGGGCATTAAGATATTAATAGAGTTCAGGGCTGTGGAAAAAAAATGTGCGGTTGTGAGCCTTGGGGAAAAGAGGGGGGGAGGGGGTGCAGGGGGCACTATTTGAGATTCATATCAAGTGCGTTGCTTGTATGCACTCTACCAACCACCCAGGCCTTCAAAACTGCACTCACACCACCTCTTTTTAAATTATACTACCCTGACTGCCTTCAAAACTGCACTCAAAACACATCTTTTTAAATTATACTACCCTGACTGATTCCCCTCCTCTGACCGATAAACGATCTTGCTGGCTGCCGTCCATGGTTTGCCTTGTAAAAGTTATGTGGTGGGATGGGTGAATATACATTTTTTTTTTTGCTGTTCTTTATTTTATAAATGTATTTTATTTCTCTAGGCTGGGGTACCACGCTATATAAGACCTCTTATTATTATTATTATTATTAGTATGCATGTTTTGTCGAGATTTTGGGCCTAAACCCCCGTTTGATCAATCTTACATTTTAGGCCTAAACCCCCATTTGATCAATCTTACATTTTGGGCCTAAACCCCAATTTCATCAATCTTACATTTTTGGCCTAAACCCCCATTTGATCAATCTTACATTTTGGGCCTAAACCCCCATTTGATCAATCTTACATTTTGGGCCTAAACCTCCATTTGATCAATCTTACATTTTGGGCCTAAACCCCCATTTGATCAATCTTACATTTTATAAAGAATATATACGAAAAAAATAGTTTTTAATGGTTGTTCATTGAAATCAGGTAGGATCCTGTTATCTAGTTTCCTAACAATTAACTTGGGCACTAATGGGTTGATGTTGAACTTGGGCACTAATGGGTTGATGTTGAACTTGGGCACTAATGGGTTGATGTTGAACTTGGGCACTGATGGGTTGATGTTGAACTTGGGCACTAATGGGTTGATGTTGAACTTGGGCACTAATGGGTTGATGTTGAACTTGGGCACTAATGGGTTGATGTTGAACTTGGGCACTAATGGGTTGATGTTGAACTTGGGCACTAATGGGTTGATGTTGAACTTNGATTTTAAAAAATAATAAAATTTTAATAATTTTTCTTTTCAGGCATTTTCAAGTTCCCTACAGAAAATAAAATAACTATAACTAAAATTTTATTTGATGTTATTACTTGCCAATGGAATAAACCTGCAATTTTTTTGTTTTTAATGAAAAAATTATTAAAATTTTAAAAAATAAAATTTTAATTTTTTTTTTTTACTTTTTAAGGGGTTGTTATTTTTTTTTTTTTTTTTTTTTTTTTTTTTTTGGCCTCTCGTCACGTTGAATAACAAGTTTTTTTGGTCTAGTCTTGTTTTAATGAGCTTAAGCTGAATCTAAGAATCATGAGTCATGAAATTAGTCCAACACGTTGTACAACATTCTTAGCTTGGAAAGAGTTGGAAAGGGGGGATAAAGAAAGATAAAGGGTTTGATGATGTTTTCCAACAACTAACTGAATCAGAAGGCAGTTAGCTGCCCCTGGGCCCAGGATTGTGTCAGTATTGGGTAAATGATAAGTGTCAGGATTGTGTTGATGATTGGTGTCAGGGTTGGTTAAATGTCTGTGATATGTCGTTGTATTAAAATGATTCAATCATGTTATTCATATCATCTTATCAACTTTTAAATCAGGATTTTATTACTCTTTTATGCATTCTGCAGAGGACTGTGCAAATAAGTGGTTCATCAGTTATGGCGAAATACAGTATCTTGTAATCTCGATGATTGTGTTAATGATTGTGTTAATGATTGTGTTAACCAGTGTATTAATGTTTTTTTTAAATTTTTATCGTCATAATGATTGCTATAATAATTGAATTAATAATTGCCTTAATGATTGCCTTAATGATTGATTAAATAAGTGTCTTTATAATTGTATTAATGATTGACTTAATGATTGCTTAATGATTGCCTTAATAAGTGTCTTAATAATTGCCTTAATTATTGACATAATGATTGACATAATGATTGCCTTAATAATTGCCATATTCATGGCCTGAATCATTTCCTAAATGTTTACCTAAAGGATTACTGTAATGATTGACTTAATGATTGCCTTAATGTTCCAAGTGGTTGAATGAATGCCTTTGCTAAATGCCAAGAAGAAGACCGCTAGCCGCAGGTCAAACAAGCCCCCTCCAGGCAGCCATTAGAGCTCGTGGTGCCACACATTAGGGGCTCCCCAGACAGGATCTTAACTCTTCTGTCGCAAGCACTCTGTGATAGGACAACACTTAAGCCCCCCTGTAACAGGCTTTTGGCCCCCCTCAAACCAAGGGAGAGAACTTCATAATTGAACATATTCTTAATGTGAGTACACGTCTAATGGGAGGTAACTCTGGAGTAGGGAGTATTTCTTGGCGGGTTAGCCACTTAGGAAAGTGCTAGATGTTTGGGAGATGGGGATATTTGGGGATATAAACGAATATTTTGCTATAAAACAGGTCTGACTTAGTTAAAAGTCGTTATCCCATTCTACACATTGTAAATGTAGTTTGCTACTCAATCAGATTAATTAATTTTTTTTTAAAATAGAATGGAAGAATCTATTCGTCAGATAAACGTGTTAAAACAACAAAACCCTTTTTTTAATGATTTATTTCCCCATCAACACACACTCACACATACACACACAGACATACCCAAAGAGACACGCAGATACACACACATAGACACACACAGGCACATACACAGACCCACACACAGTGAGACACACAGATACACAAACACACATGGACACACACACATACATAGATATAAATACACACACACAGATGCACACACATAGACACATAGAGAGAGAGACACACACAGAGACACAGACATAGATATGGACACATATGCACACTCATAGACACACTCCAACAGACACACGCACTTGGACCCACTAACACGCAGACACAGACACACCTAACTACATAGTCAACCACCTATAGCCAAGCGCTGCATTCAAAATTTGTTCGTTAAATTATAGTTGACATTTTCAACATAGAATTTTGACATGAATCTGGTAAAACTTGATCTTTGTGGAACATGTTACAGCATGTCTTGCAGTTCAAATCATCCGTCATGCAAGGTTCAGGTAGAAATATCATCAGGATTCTATTTAAACCTATGCTCCACGCGAAGCAGAAGACATTTCTTAATATCTGGGATTTGATGTGAGCTGGCACTCGCGTAGCCGTTAACTGGGATGATAGACACCCTGCCTACTGGGTCATGGGAGAACATATGAGTATGTTTATGGAAAGATGATGTACGGTCAAATCTTTTCCAGGGCCTTGGATAGGGTTGGGGGTGTGGGTGTGAGTTGGGGGCCGTGAATGTGGGCTGGTGGCCTTAGATGTGGGTTTTTGGCCGTGAATGTGGGCTGGTGGCCTTAGAAGTGGGTTTTGGGCCGTGAATGTGGGCTGGTGGCCTTAGAGGTGGGTTTTCGGTCGTGAAGGTGGGCTGGTGGCCTTAGATGTGGGTTTTGGGCCGTGAATGTGGGTTTGGATAGGTCGATGTAGTTTGGGGCCGTGGATGTGGGCTGGAAGCAGTGGTATTGAGTTAGGGGACCTGGATGTGAGCTGGAAGCCGTGGTATTGAGTTAGGGGCCCTGGATGTGAGCTGGAAGTCGTGGTATTGAGTTAGGGGCCCTGGATGTGAGCTGGAAGCCGTGGTATTGAGTTAGGGGACCTGGATGTGAGCTGGAAGCCGTGGTATTGAGTTAGGGGTCCTGGATGTGAGCTGGAAGCCGTGGTATTGAGTTAGGGGACCTGGATGTGAGCTGGAAGCCGTGGTATTGAGTTAGGGGCCCTGGATGTGAGCTGGAAGCCGTGGTATTGAGTTAGGGGCCCTGGATGTGAGCTGGAAGCCGTGGTATTGAGTTAGGGGCCCTGGATGTGAGCTGGAAGCCGTGGTATTGAGTTGGGGCCCTGGATGTGGGGTGGAAGGTGTGGTATTGAGTTAGGGGCCCTGGATGTGAGCTGGAAGCCGTGGTAGTGAGTTAGGGGCCCTGGATGTGAGCTGGAAGCCGTGGTACTGAGTTAGGGGCCCTGGATGTGAGCTGGAAGCCGTGGTATTGAGTTAGGGGCCCTGGATGTGAGCTAGAAGCCGTGGTATTGAGTTAGGGGCCCTGGATGGGAGCCAGAAAGATCAATTCATTGATCGTGGGCCCTCAAATTATAGAAGACAGAAGAAGCATCTTAACGAGTGTTGGTACCGATAATTCCAACAAAATTATGACCCGTTTTTTTCTTTTAATAATAATGTTCTTTCTACTCTTAAATCCATGTGGCTTGTAAGTTGGTAGCGAAATGTTGGTTTTGTCACACGTGCCCCTATCGCTCGGTTGATCGCGTCTGCCTCGTGGCAGCTCAGGTGAGAGCTGTTGGATTTTGGGGAGAGGGTGTTTGGAAAGGGCTTTGGGCACAGTCTTTCTTTGGCTACATAGAATGCTTCCTAAACCTCTGCACAGACTTTCTTTGTGTAATGCAATTAAAATTTGTTATTTTCTGCTTTTTATTGCGTATTTACTTGCCTTTCAAAGAAATTCTTTTTTAACATGTTTTTTTTTAAATAAATTAAATGTGTTAATATCGTTAACAGGGGACTTTCAAGAAGATGCAGTTATCTACAATCTTGCCTCGAGGCGTAACGTGAGTAACACGACAACCCTGTGTTTTTTAACTAACAATGGTGTCCGGAGACAAAACTTGAGAATTCCAAGATTCCATTGTTGTCTCCCGGACAAGATGTGAGAACTCCGACATTCCTGTGCTGTCTTCCTACCAATGTTTCCCCCTACGACTGTTCCGATGTTTCACTTGTGTCAAACTTGAACCTCATTACGTGGCACGGGGAGGAACAACGATGCAATTATTCGTTTAATCCAGCCGATAACTGGCAGCTCGACCCGGCAGATTTGTGGACAGGTAGAGAACGGTGTATCACGACCTAGGGGCGGGGGCTGTAACGACGTCATAAGCTAGGTCTGAGATAAGAACCTCAACCGTAATGGTGTGTCTCTGTGGCGCGCAAGGAAATGGCACGTCTATCGCAGTCACTTATCGCCCTAACATCGTCACTTGTGTTAGGATATAATTAATTGAAGCAACGTGAGTGAATTTTGCGTAATGTTCCACTCTGAACAATTTTTACCCAAGCTTTTTTTACTTTGTATTGTAATTTCAAAATGACGACATTACTTTAATTTTGCTAGACTGAGGAACAACAAACAGAAATTTTGATAAAACAGTTCATTAAATTACTTATTTCTTTTCGGTGTCTTCTCAGTTTTAAAATCTACTTTTTAATAAATCTGCATCTTAAATATCGCGTTAGAGTTGTTGTTTTTTTTAAAATATTATTTAATGAAATGGTAGAAGTCACGTGAAAAGCCATGGCGCCGATGTAAGAAAACTCTAAAGTAGTTCCGGTTAATGTTGGTGTTCTCTATGCTGGGTGGCCGAGTGGTCTAAACACTGAGTCAAACCCGAGCTAGTGGGCTCGATTTTATTCGCAAGCAAAATCATCACCAGCACCCGGGGTGGATGGGACTCGTCAACCATGGATGGCAACTCATCCAAGAGAAGGAAGACTCTGACATCAAACCCGGAGATGGAGTCCCGTAGGCGGTATGACATTGACACAATGAAAATTTCAGAAAACTGCTGCGGCGAAGAACACATAAAGAGCACAGTGACACACACAAGACACATAAAGCAAACTGCTGGTCATCTACTGTATCCTGGTCAATTTTCAGTCCTCTTGGCTAAGTCTTTCCATTGAATGGAATAGACAGGAGCGTAAAAGTGAGGCTCGCGAACTGAGCAACTCTCCCTCACAGTAAACAAAATACCTACAGGGCGCGCGGTTGTGAGGTGCATGTAATTTGTAAAAGGCTTAAAAATTATAGGGTGCCTGTATCTTGAGGACAGAGCATGGCTGTAGGGCGCCTGTAACCTGGTAAAGGGCGCAAGTCTTTAAGGTACATGTAACTTGTAAAGGAGTGAAATATATAGGGTGCCTGTATCTTGTACAGGATAAACATTAGTAAGGTAAGTTTATGTTGTAAAGGGTCCACACTTTTAGGGTGCATGTATCCTCTAAAGAAGTATTAAATACAGGATGTCTGTATGTTGTGCACATTTTAGGCTGCATGTATCTTGGAACCAAAATGAAATACCAACATCCTATAGGTTATCTCTGACTGAGATAGAGTTACAAAAACGTAATCTCACTGATAAAATCTTAAATCCCTTCAAATGATAGTTTTTTTTGGTTTTTTTTACTTGCTTCAATGTTTTCGTTTTACAGAACCAAGGGTAGAAAATTGAAAAATCGGTATGTGCGTGCGTGTGTGCGTGTGTGCGTGTGTGCGTGTGTGTGTGTGTGTGAGTGTGTGAGTGTGCGCGTGAGTGTGGTAACAGCGTCATGATGTGTACCTGAACTTAGACAACACGCTGTGGAATAGATTGATGTAATACGTAACACTGTAATGTCTTAGGCTTGTGGACATTTTTGTACCTTGCTCCATCGTTTGACATTGTCGATGATAAAAAAAAATATAAAAAATTAATGTTACTTTATTTAGTTATAACAGAATGAAATATCATTCATTTTTTTTCAACAGCTATCTCACAATTCACAAATAGCAATTTTTATTTTCTTGTACATTGAACATGGTAACACAGTTTCTCCGTACACAACGTTGTGACGTTCATGTCTCATTTCATTACTTTGTACTTCAAGTTTATTTTCTATGAGTTGTTGCTTTTTAAATGTCTTGAAACTGACGGGAAAATTTGTGTGTGGGTCGTAGAGTAAAATCGCTCTTGATATCAAAGATTCTCAACCTTTTAATGTGAGCCTCACTAAAGAGCTTTATTGGTTTATTTTTAAATACATTTTTTTTTTTGGTATGAGATTACCAATATTAAGAAAGCTATCTCTAAATTAACATTTTGAGAACCTCTGAGCTACATTATTAGTGGAATGCCTTTGCTGTAAGACACAAAGATAACTTCTTTGTCTTCTCCTATGAAACAACGTTTTCTTTATTTCATTAATTTCATTAATTTGCCACGTGACTTTGATTAACCAATAATAAATGTCTAAGCAACAAAAACGTCAGTTAACAGGAGGGGGGAAGGGGGCTGGGAATGGATGACGCTGTGTTTAACTTTCTGTGATGCATGGCCAGAGCAGGTAGCATTACTTCAACCACTAAAAAATATAATGGTGCCTCTCGGCCTTATACTTATAGAGGAGGGGGGTGGTGATGTTGCTGAGAAAGGAAAGAGGTCTGATGTTGTAGAGAAGGAGGTCTGATGTTGTAGAGAAAGATGTCTGATGTTTTAGAGAAAGAGGTCTGATGTTGTAGACAAGGATGTCTGATGTTGTAGAGAAGGATGTCTGATGCTGTAGAGAAGAGGTCTGATGTTGTAGACAAAGATGTCTGATTTTGTAGAGAAAGAAGCCTGATGTTGTAGAGAAGGATGTCTGATATTGTAGAGAAGGATGTCTGATGTTATAGAGAAAGAAGTCTGATGTTGTAGAGAAGGATGTCTGATGCTGTAGAGAAAGAGGTCTGATTGTGTAGAGAAGGATGTCTGATGTTGTATAGAAAGATGTCTGATGTTGTAGACAAGGATGTCTGATGTTGTAGAGAAGGATGCCTGATGTTGTTGAGAAAGAGGTCTGAAGTTGTTGAGAAAGAGGGTTGATGTTGTAGAGAGAGATGCCTGATGTTGTAGAGAAGGATTTCTGATGTTGTTGAGAAAGAGTTCTGATGTTGTTGAGAAAGAGGTCTGATGTTGTAGAGAAAGAGGTATGATGTTGTAGAGAAAGATGCCTGATGTTGTAGAGAAGGATTTCTGATGTTGTAGAGAAGGAGGTCTGGTGTTGTAGAGTAGGAAGTCTGATGTTGTTGAGAAAGAGGTCTGATGTTGTTGAGAAAGAGGTCTGATGTTGTTGAGAAAGAGGTCTGATGTTGTTGAGAAAGAGGTCTGATGTTGTTGAGAAAGAGGTCTGATGTTGTTGAGAAAGAGGTCTGATTTTGTTGAGAAAGAGGTCTGATGTTGTTGAGAAAGAGGTCTGATGTTGTTGAGAAAGAGGTCTGATTTTGTTGAGAAAGAGGTCTGATGTTGTTGAGAAAGAGGTCTGATGTTGTAGAGAAAGAGGTCTGATGTTGTTGAGAAAGAGGTCTGATGTTATAGAGAAAGATGTCTGATGTTGTAGACACAAATTACATCCCACAACGTGGCATTGTGAGGCATTTGACATCCCTTTCACCGTCCAGACGTGTTATTGAACCTTAAAGTGTTCTAAGTCATATCACTAGATCTCACAGAAGTGCGAAATGATAATTTGATGCTTGAATCCAAAACGAACATGCCGGACCTCCCCTGCTCAACATGTTCTACATTAACAGTGCTGAGTGAGAAGACAATTGCCGTGAGAAGACAATTGCCGTGAGAAGACATTTGCCGTGAGAAGACAATTGCCGTGAGAAGACAATAGCCGTGAGAAGACATTTGCCGTGAGAAGACAATTGCCGTGAGAAGACAATAGCCGTGAGAAGACAATTGCCGTGAGAATACAATTGCCGTAGAGCAGCGAGCGTCAGGCCGGACAGTTGAACCCCGGTAAAGAGTTGAAGTTTTTCGGAGACGACTATTATATTAATCGATAGAGAGCCATGGGTATCGTGTAGGACTGTCTGAAGAACTATTATTTTTAAATAACGGCTGGTAGAGTGTAGGATCTGTCCGTAGGACTATTGTTTAAAGGTCTGCAGGTAGGCTGTCGGACTGTCTGTGGGACTATTGTTTAAATGCCGGCAGGTAGGCTGTCGGACTGTCTATGGGACTATTGTTTAAATGCCGGCGGCTAGGGTATGTCTGTAGGAGTATTGTTTTGGGGTAATGAGAATTTAACTGTAGCACTTAAACCCACTTGGAATCAAAACACTCGAAGCCAGTGTAAAAACCGCACCCAGTTAAACCCTTGTCTTGATAATCTAGTTCTCTGATGTTGATAATAATCCAGTGCATTAATGGTGATAATAACTAGCACTTTGATGTTGATAATAATCCAGTGCATTGATGTTAATAATATCTAGTACAATGCTTTTGATAACAAGTTGATGCTTAAAATGTTGATAAAATAATGCATCACTGTCAATAACAGTTAGGTTCAAGGTACAATATGCGTAATCATCTTTGGTGTAACAATTTTCACTATCGATTTGTTACTGTTGGCGAATAGATTGGTTTTTTTAAAGAGAAATGTTACGTAAATTAAAATAATCCCGTCTGAATGTATGGATCGGAGTCGCTGACCCATTATTGCCATGACTGATGACTTCAGCCCGTGATCGTTCACGTCATATCTATAGAAATAACTTGCCCCAGTGACGTTAGGGCACGGAGTCTAGTCTTTGTCTCCCTGACTTTTCATTGGCCGAGACATTCAAGAACTTTTTTTTATTGACGAATCAATGGCCTTTCATTGTCCTGTCTCGTGGACGGCGGTCGTGGAGATACCGGTGGGCAACAATCGAACCTGGAATAAGTCGTCACGCAATGAGTAGACGGGAAACATATCCGAACCCATTACCGGCCTGGCCAGGTACATGTTTAAATAGACTCCGCCTGGTGCAGGCTAGTGGTTACCGGCGCCAACCTTGAACAGGGGAGGGAGAGAAAGTGACGTCATGGTCGGGTCCACTGTATGTGGTTTACAGTAGTAGTCTCCAAGCAAGTCACTTCAACTTTATGGCGAAAGCACTTTCCGTATTCCTTTATGTCCCCCATCAAAATTACATTTTATTTTTACTGCATACCAAAATACGTCACAAATCAAAGCACAAAGCAGCTACACAATTAATCTCAACACCGAAACACGCACCCGTGGAACAATTCAAATTTCATTCATCTTCCCTTTGAAAAACAGGAAAAGCCGATATTTTTGGGGATTGGGATAAATATTTGATAGAATGTGTTGTCTTCAGTCTATGTGCCAAGTTTCAGTTCCATAGTGTAACCGGAAGTGGGTCGATTTCCCTTCCGCAGATTTTCCTAGAAACACACGAACCAAAATGAAGTTAATATAAAGTAAAGGGTTGTAAAAGAGAACGAGTCGCACACCCATTGTCAGCTCTACCAATACTGGGAAATTGTAGCTGTCTGTGTTATGTGGGCAGGTACCGCTATGTCTTCTTGAAAACTAAATAATTCTATTGTCATCAGCGCCCAGTCGATTCTGCTAAATTTCCTGTTTTTTAGAAAATAGGAAGTTGGTTAAATTATCTTTAATAATGTTGAATCATAAACACAATCAAATTAAATAGCAGCTTTTGAAATGACCTGAAACTGCAAGGGATGATGGGTTTAACAGGACATGAGGAGCAGGGGCGTAGCTTGGGGGCTGTGGGGGATGTGGAACGCACCGGGTGACACCATTGCTAGGGTTGACACCAAAAAGAAAACTTGCATATTTATGGAGCCAACACGGCTCGGTCTAAATGAAATTCATAAGAGGATAACCGATCACACGTAAATTTTCCACACATGTAACCAATGCAAATTTTTGCCTTATTAAAAGTTCAAGGTTGATGCGTCAGAAATGAGGTGACCTTACAATTAGATCAGAAAACACTGTTTTGACCATGATTCAACGCTGATTTATGCATTCGCTTACTTTCGTAAGTGACAGAAAGCTATATTTATCTAAATTCTGGGAAATAAAACTTTCCATTGATACCAAATACGATGCGGTCGGGTGATTCTAAGTACATGAATCGAATCGGTAAAAATTAAAATCATTTTTAAAAATCACTTGTTACCAATTTATTGGGTTAACAAAATAATATTTTACAAAATTGTCTTATTTTGTTTTAATAATTAAAATTTATTTGATTCTTTTAACAGAAACGTGTTTTGAAAACAAGTGTAGCGAAACTCAAAAATACTCAAAAATAAAGATATTCGCCGATTCGTCACTAGCACCGCATTTGAGCAAGATTGTCATACAGCACAATGTCTTTTACATGCTGTCTGTGATTTCACGTTGATCTGCTACCTTGGGCTGAACTACTTGAGGAAGTTAATCGTACACAGCAGCAACTGCAGACTAAAGGCTTTACTCTTGACAAACTTGTGACCAACCAAGAGAGCCTTCAGATTGTTCCTGCACGAGAAGCGCTGTCACTTGGTGGAACATGCTATTGAAAAGGCACTTTCGAAACATGTAACAGATGCTCAACTCTCTCTGCGAGAAGCAATGTATGGAGCTGCTGGAGTGTATCCATCGCGTTCGTTCTCAACACCAGATCAGATCATCAGCAGTCAAGGTAGTAACATAATAATATATGTTTGGGGATGTTTAACCCAAGAGTCTACTGTAAGTGTAGAAGAGTTATTGGTGCCCATGCAAACTCAACCTCTTTCTATGATGAGTTATCAGAAGATGAACTTTTAAAAGAAATACCAAGGCTTAGTAGACACCTAAAGGCAGCCAATGAATGACAATGATTTTGATCACGTGATTGACAGGTTGGCAACTTTTTAAAGACCAGAATAGGAATATTTTAAAGAAAGTAAATTTAATGTAAATATATATATCACTTAACGTTGTTAAAATTCTGATATACATTCACCACATCATCTTCAATTAATTGTTTTTGTTCTTATCATTCTTATACCGTGGACTTATTTTAACAAGAAGAAATCAACCCTGGAAGTTGGGGGGAGGGGTAACAACATGAGTTTACCACAACGGGTGTCATCAACCCTAGCTACGCCACTGATGAGAAAATAACAGGACACAATGTGTTCTCCAGAAGGTTCTGTGCTGTGTTCTCCAGAAAGTGCTGTGTTCTCCAAAAGGTGCTTTGTTCTCCAGAAGGTGCTGTGTTATCCAGCAATGCTATATTCCCCACAAAGGTGCTGTGTTCTCCAGAAAATACTGTGTTCTCCAAAAGGTGCTGTGTTCTCCAGAAGGTGCTGTGTTCTCCAGAAGGTGCTGTTTTCTCCAGAAAGTGCTATATTCTCCAAAAAGGTTCTGTGTTCTCCAGAAAGTGCTATATTCTCCACAAAGGTGCTGTGTTCTCTGCAAAGGTGCTTTGTTCTCCAGAAGGTGCTGTATTCTCCAGAAGGTGCTGTGTTCTACAGAAAGTGCTGTGTTCTCCAGAAGTTTCTGTATAGTCCAGAAGGTTATGTGTTCTCCAGAAGGTGCTGTGTTCTCCAGAAGATGCTTTGTTCTTCAGAAGGTGCTGTGTTCTCCAGAAGGTGCTGTATTCTGTAGAAGGTGATGTGTTCTCCAGAAGGTGCTGTATTCTGTGGAAGGTGCTGTGTTCTCCAGAAGGTGCTGTATTCTGTAGAAGGTGCTGTGTTCTCCAGAAGGTGATGTGTTCTCCAGAAGGTGCTGTGCTCAAGAAGGTGCTGTGTTCTCCAGAAGGTGCTGTGTTCTCGAGAAAGTGCTATATTCTCCACAAAGGTTCTGTGTTCTCCAGAAAGTGCTATATTCTCCACAAAGGTGCTGTGTTCTCTGCAAAGGTGCTTTGTTCTCAAGAAGGTGCTGTATTCTCCAGAAGGTGCTGTGTTCTACAGAAAGTGATGTGTTCTCCAGAAGTTTCTGTATAGTCCAGAAGGTTATGTGTTCTCCAGAAGGTGCTGTGTTCTCCAGAAGGTGCTTTGTTCTCCAGAAGGTGCT
Organism: Lymnaea stagnalis; assembly: GCA_964033795.1. Lineage (NCBI taxonomy): Eukaryota > Metazoa > Mollusca > Gastropoda > Lymnaeidae > Lymnaea > Lymnaea stagnalis. The sequence goes on along the minus strand of CAXITT010000727.1, from coordinate 162,531 downwards.
TTGTTCTCCAGAAGGTGCTGTGTTCTCCAGAAGTTGCTGTATTCTGTAGAAGGTACTGTGTTCTCCAGAAGGTGCTGTATTCTGTGGAAGGTGCTGTGTTCTCCAGAAGGTGTTGTATTCTGTAGAGGGTGCTGTGTTCTCCAAAAGGTGCTGTATTCTGTAGAAGGTGCTGTATTCTCAAGAAGGTGCTGTGCTCTCCAGAATGTGCTGTGCTCTCCAGAATGTGCTGTGTTCTGCAAAAGGTGCTGTGTTCTCCAGAAGGTGCTGTATTCTGTAGAAGGTGCTGTGTTCTCCAAAAGGTGCTGTATTCTGTAGAAGGTGCTGTGTTCTCCAGAAGGTGCTGTATTCTGTAGAAGGAGCTGTGTTCTGTAGAATGTGCTGTGTTCTCCAGAAGGTGCTGTGTTCTCCAGAAGGTGCTGTGTTCTGTAGAAGGTGCTGTGGTCTGTAGAAGGAGCTGTGTTCTGTAGAATTGCTGTATTCTGTAGAAGGTGCTGTGTTCTCTAGAAGGTGCTGTATTCTGTAGAAGGTGCTGTGTTCTCCAGAAGGTGCTGTATTCTGTAGAAGGTGCTGTATTCTGTAGAATGTGCTGTGTTCTCCAGAAGGTGCTGTGTTCTCCAGAAGGTGCTGTATTCTGTAGAAGGTGCTGTATTCTGTAGAAGGTGCTGTGTTCTGTAGAAGGTGATGTTTTCTATAGAAGGTGCTGTGTTCTCCAGAATGTGCTGTGTTCTCAAGAAGGTGCTGTGTTCTCCAGAAGGTGCTGTATTCTGTAGAAGGTGCTGTGTTCTCCAGAAGATGCTTTGTTCTCCAGAAGGTGCTGTGTTCTCCAGAAGGTGCTGTATTCTGTAGAAGGTGCTGTGATCTCCAGAAGGATCTGTGTTCTCCAGAAGGATCTGTGTTCTCCAGAAGGTGCTGTGTTCTCTAGAAGGTGCTGTATTCTGTAGAAGGTGCTGTGTTCTCCAGAAGGTGCTGTATTCTCCAGAAGGTGCTGTATTCTGTAGCAGGTGCTGTGTTCTCCAGAAGGTGCTGTATTCTGTAGAAGGAGCTGTATTCTGTAGAAGGTGCTGTATTCTGTAGGTGCTGTATTCTATAGAAGGTGCTGTGTTCTCCAGAAGGTGCTGTGTTCTCCAGAAGGTGCTGTATTCTGTAGAAGGTTCTGTATTCTGTAAAAGGTGCTGTGTTCTCCAGAAGGTGCTGTGTTCTGCAAAAGGTCCTGTATTCTGTAGAAGGTGCTATATTCTGTAAAGGTGCTGTATTCTGTAGAAGGTGCTGTGTTCTCCAGAAGGATCTGTGTTCTCCAGAAGGTGCTGTGTTCTCCAGAAGTTGCTGTATTCTGTAGAAGGTGCTGTGTTCTCCAGAAGGTGCTGTGTTCTCCAGAAGGTGCTGTGTTCTCCAGAAGGTGCTGTATTCTGTAGAAGGTGCTGTATTCTGTAGAAGGTGCTGTATTCTGTAGAAGGTGCTGTGTTCTGTAGAAGGTGCTGTGTTCTGTAGAAGGTGCTGTATTCTATAGAAGGTGCTGTGTTCTCCAGAAATTGCTGTGTTCTCCAGAATGTGCTGTGTTCTCCAGAAGATGCTTTGTTCTCCAGAAGGTGCTGTGTTCTCCAGAAGGTGCTGTATTCTGTAGAAGGTGCTTTGTTCTCCAGAAGGTGCTGAATTCTGTGAAAGGTGCTGTGTTCTCCAGAATGTGCTGTATTCTGTAGAAGGTGCTGTGTTCTCCAGAAGGTGCTGTGTTCTCCAGAAGGTGCTGTATTCTGTAGAAGGTGCTGTGTTCTGTAGAAGGTGCTGTGTTCTGTAGAAGGTGCTGTATTCTCTAGAAGGTGCTGTGTTCTCCAGAAGGTGCTGTGCTCTCCAGAAGGTGCTGTGTTCTCCAGAATGTGCTGTGTTCTCCAGAAGGTGCTGTGTTCTCCAGAAGGTGCTGTATTCTCTAGAAGGTGCTTGCTGTGTTCTTCAGAAGGTGCTGTGTTCTCCAGAAGGTGCTGTATGCTGTAGAAGGTGCTGTGTTCTGTAGAAGGTGCTGTGTTCTGTAGAAGGTGTTGTATTCTATAGAAGGTGCTGTGTTCTCCAGAAGGTGCTGTGCTCTCCAGAAGGTGCTGTGTTCTCCAGAATGTGCTGTGTTCTCCAGAAGGTGCTGTGTTCTCCAGAAGGTGCTGTATTTTGTAGAAGGTGCTGTGTTCTCCAGAATGTGCTGTGTTCTCCAGAAGGTGCTGTATTCTATAGAAGGTGCAGTGTTCTCCAGAAGGTGCTGTGTTCTCCAGAATGTGCTGTGTTCTCCAGAAGGTGCTGTATTCTGTAGAAGGTGCTGTATTCTGTAGAAGGTACTGTGTTCTCCAGAAAATCCTGCGTTCTCTACCCGACGAAATCTACTAGTAACATCCTTCAAACTCAAAGTCAAAATACGTATGTGAGCAGATTGTTTAAGAACAGGTTAATTAGATTTTCATGTGGCATAAAGACAAGACACCTTTGAAGGAGCCAGATCTGTGACTTAGGATGATATATTGTGAACGTTTTTGGCCATCGTGTCCAAGGATCCAGTTTTTCATAGGAATACGTGAGTCTGAGAAGAAAGTCTTTTTATAGTCGATAAGAGTTCCCGTTTTGTTGACAGAGTCTGAGAAGAAAGTCACTTACTAGTCGATAAGAGTTCCCGTTCTGTTGACAGAGAAACTCCCAGAACCGCTTGATTTGGTGACGTAATTTTTCTTTAAATCTCTATCGGAATTTTTCATCATAATTTATTTCAAAAACCGTAATTAATTACATTCATTAAAGTACGAACGAAAATATTGCTCAGCTATAACTACTCTTTCCTCCGTAGAGAGAACCGTTTCCAACAAAGACTGCCAGCACATAATCGTTCTCATTTCTATGGTCACGCGGCAACTAGCACTATGCACCGTTTACAACACCAAGTGCGTATTCTAAGATGCGGGCGTTTCTGTACTGTTAGTCTTGGCGCATGCTCTACATGGGATGCAAGAATGTCATTAACATGCGTTGAAGAATGATAAAGGCATGTCGCTAACATAAACCAAAGAATATCACTAACATTCAAAAAGAATGTCACTAATGTAAACCAAAGAATGTCACTAACATAAACCAAAGAATGTCACTAACATAAACCAAAGAATGTCACTAACATACACAAAGAATGTTGAAGAAAAAGAAAAAGTTATACATTTTACACAACTCCCGAGTTATATAAAACACATCTTGCACCACGTGATCAACGCGTTGGATCCAATCAAAGCCCTTGTCGTCTGCTCCTTGTCGTCTGCTCCTTGTTGTCTGCCCCTTGTCGTCTGCTCCTTGTCGTCTGCCCTTTGTCTTTTGTTTTATGGTATTACCTATATTATTAGCGGTTACCTATTTTACCCATTTTCACCCTAATTGACAGTGTTTCCTAAATTACAAGTTTTACCCATATTATCAGTTGATACCTAACTAGTTGTGAACGATAGGCAAACTCTCATCTCCTACTTATATTATCAGTTGTTTCCCGTACTATAAATGCTTACTTATGTTACCAGTTGCTACTTATGTTATCAGTTGCTACCTATGTTATCAGTTGCTACCTATGTTATCAGTTGCTACCTATCAATGTCTTAAATGTTCTGGTGCCTCCTAGGCAGTTTTCGTATAGAGTCATACAAATCTTGTATCATTACAACTTCAGGTGGGGCTTTGGGACACTATCAACACAACTTCAGGTGGGACAGTATCAACACAACGTCAGGTGGGAGAGTATCAACACAACGTCAGGTGGGAGAGTATCAACACAACGTCAGGTGGGAGAGCATCAACACAACATCAGGTGGGGCAGTTTGAACATGTCACAATACAAAATATGGTATCGCTTGACTGTATTAACCCTTTGAATACTGTAGGTTTCCATTGTGAAAAGAAATTATCTTCTTGACCTTTGTTTGTACTGCGTGTCTCTATGTTTAAAATCTCATTTTGTTGTTTCTAGACATAGAGGATTACCCAACTATTATTTATTATATATATATATATATATATATATATATATATATATATATATATATATA